>CM052445.1:15854560-15892939 GCA_028533085.1 Varecia variegata
GATGTAATAGGGAGCAAGACACAATTGAACTAGCTATCTCTATATTAGTAATTTATGACAAGGAAAATCTTTATCCTAAAATATAGTTTCTATTGTAATAGGTTTCCTATTTCTCTTAGAATATTCAAACATTTTAGCATAGTTTTTAAGATTCCATGCAATCAGACCACTACCCATTTTTGAACCTTTTCTCTAGCAACCTCTCCACCACTACAACACCACTGTGTTTTAGTCGCAGTGGTCTCTTTCATTTCCTAAAAGAACACCAGTTTCTTAGCCCATGATCTCTCATCTTTTGGGAGACCTGTCCTTGCTCCTCTCAAGCTAGAACCTCCTTCTCACCTTTCAAGACTCAGCATCTACATTACCTTCGCGGATTGGTCTTCCTTTAACCCACCCCATCTACCTGGGTCTCCCTCTTTAGTATTCATGAGAGAACTCTGTTCTTTCATAGCATTTTCTGATTTTGTCATCACATACTTATTTCCTTGTGTGTTTATTGTCTGCCTCTTTCCACCAGACTGTAAACACCATGTGGGTAGGAACCATCCCTGTATTTGCTCACCGCTGTTCCCAGAGCCTGGTATTTCCTAGGTATTCAATAAATGTTTGATGTTCAGTGGATAATGTTTCACAGATAAAATAATTTTCAGTTGTACTCCAGGTTGCCTAAAGTACTACATTGTATTCTGCTACACTTCACTTAAAAAAAAAGTCTTTGAAATAATAGGCATTCTGAAACAGTTTATACTTTCTTTATGGCTAAAGTGCACATACTATGTTTGACTAATATTTGAGGAAAACAACATGGGGAAAGGAGTAGATTAAAAATATTTTATTTTTAAAGTACTTGGGGTATACATAACTAAGAAACTTCCATTTTTAATCTTACCCTCACTTTAAGGTAGAGTTAACCTCAAAACTTTGAACCCTTTAACCTCTCACTTCATTCATTTATTCAATAAATATTTACTGAGCCCCTACTGTGTGCCAGGCAGTTTTAAACATTGGGGATACTGTTGTAAGATAGTTGAAGCCTATGCCTTCTTGCTTCTTGCATGCTAGTAAGAGAGACAGTTAATAAACAAGTAAACAAATGAATTCATGGTATAATCTCAAGTAGTGATCAATGCTATGAATAAAATAGAGCAAAGTTAGGAGTAGGTGGGAATTATGGCTGTCTTAGACAAGATGTTCGGAGAAGGCCTTGCTTAGGAGGTGCTGTTTGAGGAGATATGTGAATAATGGAGTGGGGTTGAGTCATGGAAGCTCAGGTGAAAGAGCATTCCAGACAGAGGAAACAGCAAACACAAACTCTGAGACAGGAAGACTCATGCCACATTCATGGAATAGAACGATGACCAGTATGGCTGGAGTAAGAAGAGTGGTAGAGAGTGAGGTCTGAGAGGTGGCAAGGGGCTAGATAGACCTCATGTAGTGTTTTGTAAACCAAGATAAGGTGTTTCGATTTATTCTAAATGTGATAGGAAGCCACTGGAGGGTTTTGAGTATGGAGGTGTGTGTAGGGAGTAACGTATTAGCTCTGTTGAGGAGAGCTGGGAGGCAGCAAGAATAGAAGTATGGAAACTAGTTTGTAGGATGCTTTTGCAGTAGTACAGACAAGAGATAATAATGGCTTAAACTCTAGCAATGTTATTGGTAATGAAAAGTTAGACTTGGAATATATTTTGAATTTAGGGACAGCATGACTTGGCTGGTAGCTTGGATAAAAGAGTGTGAGGGAGAGAATTACTGAAGATAACTCCTTGTTTTTTTGCTTTGGGCAACTGGATATAAGGAGTGATTTATTGCTATGGGAAAAGACTGAGGAAAAGCAGGATATTTTCGGGGGGATAGTGGAGGATGATTTAAGTTTATTTTATACACAGACATCAAGTGAAGATGTTGAGTAAGGTAGAAGAGGACAAATGTTTCTGAAATAATCCTTCAAAGCTATCAGTATGTAACAATTGGAGGATTGTTTACCTTTCTGTCCCTACTTCCTAGCTTAGGGTCTGGTATAGAATACATACAAGTACTAGGTTGATGGATGGATAACTAGGCATACATTCATACATTTGAACAAATACAGTATCCTTTGTATAATGGCATTTGTAGGTATAAATAAGAATCACAACCATAATAATATCAAATATTTACATAGCACTTACTCTGTGCCAAGCACTGTTCCTAATGCTTAACATGTATTACTTCAATTCTCGTAACATTATGATTTAAATTACTATTATTATCATCAGTATCTCTGCTCTACATTTGAGAAAAGTGAGTCTTAATGAAATTAAGCAACTCGTCCAAGGTCGTGTAACAAAGAGGCCAGGATTTAAACCCCTGTGGTGTGGCTCCAGAGTTTATGCTCCTATCCATTACACTATACTTCTTCACATTATCATGCCATCCTCATCATCATAAACCTATAACTATATATCTGTGTGGCTATTTGGTATGGGGGGATGGAGTGATAAAAGTGATACTTGAGTGAAACATAAAGACTATTGGTGAAAAAATTCCACTTTAATCCTTGAAGGAGGAATTTACTTTAGCATAATCCCATTAGGCTAATCTGAAGCATGAACCAGGTCTTAATCCATATCTGAAAAGTAAGTAAAATGCCTAATTAGTAGTATACTTAAGTCCTATCTCCTAAAATGTCTTTGTTTGAGAGAAAAATGGTGGTAGGCCACTCCTGCTGATATGTGAGTTTACACCTATACTATTGAGTTAAATAAAGATATTCATTCAGTTCATCAATGGCTAGAAAATGTAAAACATTGCATATAGCAATACATGTATTAGCTGGAATGAATTTGTAGGAAGTGAATATTCCCTAATGAATGTAGCAAAGAATGACTTGAGAATCAAAATTACATTATGGGAGTTGTAGAGTCTCCTGCTTTTTCCAAATTATATGTGCCACTTTCTCTTCTGATGCCTCCATTGGAGACATGCCTACCACCACCTCCGCTTTTGAGAATTATTTCTATAGTGAATCACTATTACAGAGAGTAGCCCATATTCTGTTGGTCCCCTGGAAATGAAAAGGGTTGAAAACTATCAAGCTTTTGCAGTGATGCATGTAATGACTATATGATTTCATGTCTCTTTTTATTCAGAACTTATCAAGTAGCTACTTGACATCTAGAGAGGAAAAAATAAATTTAAAGAGACAGGGATTTTTTCTCCTGAAAGTTCAGAGTTGAGAGCAAATCTTTAACAGATTTATATATACATCCAAGAGATTCAAATAAAATAACCAAACCAAATCACTGAAAGGAGAGAAAAGAGTTGAGTGTTCAAGTGACTACAGTGTACACACTTGTCATTTAATCCTGCAAAATGGGTGCTGTTATTCCTGTTTTTCAGGTAATGAAACTGAGTTTCTGAGAACAAAACTTTTCACTACTAGTAAGCTAGTAAGGTTTGGAGAATAGAATTTGAGCTTACATCTCTCTAATTCCAGAACCTATGCTCTTACTGCAAATGGCTTCTTCTTTTTTTTTTCCCCCAAATTCTTTATTCTTTTTTTGGTGAGATGAGTTGAAAGCAGAATGAATAAGAAAAAATAGTGTTTAGTAATGTATTACTTAGGCATGAGTAGAACTTCCTATTCAAAAGGATTGTTGAGTAATCTGCTATTTTTTTTTCTTTCTTTTTAACTTTCTTCTCCCCACATAGTTTCTGTGTCTACTGAGTTGCTTTCTTGTTTGTTTTGTTTTGGCACTTTTATATTAGAGATTTTCCTGAAATATCTGATTGCCATTCATATATAAGAGTAAATCACTAAAAATTAGTTAGAAGCTTTGAGCACCTGAGTGGGGTTTGTGAACTTAATTGTATGGTTATTTGGTAGGACGATTCCTCAAGAAACCCCCACTTAATATCTTTCTCTTAGCCTTATCATATTACTCAGTTCTGACTTTTCTGATTTCATGCCAGGATATGAATGATCATGGTTGCAAATGTGCTAGGGTCTGGAGACAGGAAGCAGTCTGGTATATACAACATTCGTTATCTAAACTTTTCCTTAATTTGGTTGTTTTTAGTATGGTGACTTTTTCCTTGATTCTGTCTAGAGTCCCCCAGTACAGAGAATTCTGTTTTATACTTTCTGAATAATAAACCTTCATTTTTTTTCCCATTAGTAAAGAGAGGCGAAAAGGAGAAGATCTAGAAGTCTGTCTTACTCCTAAACAGACTTCAACCAATCCTTCTGTTGTTAACCCCCTTTATATCCACTGCCCGTGGTACCTGGTATCACCACTTCCAGACCCTTTTAGTGGGTTAAGAGTTCATTTGGTTTGCCTGTGGCTTTCCTTACTGCTGGGTTTCAGTTTAGCTTTTGTTCATCTACTGAGTAGGTTGCCACTTGTCCATCCTTTTTCCAGCTTTCAAAATTTTGTATCTGAAAGGTTTATATCTTCTAAAATAAATTCATTTATTTCCATTTTAGTGGGGTTTTAGGAGAGAGAGTTAATATGTTCATTAAATTCACCATTTTTAACCGGTTTTGTTTATTTTTTAAAGATTGAGTTTAACTTAGTTTATTGTAGTTTCAGTTATGTAAAAATTTTCAGTTTGTATGTATTCTGATTTGTCCATCTTTTTCTTTATAACTTCTGAGTTTTGTTCAAACCTACAAAGTCCTTTCTTAAGAAGTTATAAAGATATTCCCTTATATTTACTTCTAATACTTTTTTAGATTTGTTTTTTAATATAATTAATTGGTTTTGTGTGCATTGTGAAGGTGTAATGATATAACTTGTTTCAAATTGCTAGTTGATTTTTCAAATACTATTTAGTATAGACTATTTAGTATAGACTGTATAGACTATATTCATATTTTTAAAGAATCTTATATTCTATAGTTTTATATTTTCACTTACTGATATGCTACTTCCATTTTTGATATAAACGTCTGATTTTTTTTTGTCTTTTTTTCTGTTTTAGTTTAAATACTGAGAATAAAATACTTATGGCACCCTTTTTTATAGAGTCAGCGTATGTACTTGCAGTCACCTCTAGAAAATTACAGTTTTTGAATGTTTTTAATGATTTTTATTGATAGTCTTACCTTTTTGTAAATTATATTTTTAAAATTACACTTTTAAACTTTTTGCTTGGATATGGAAATGTAATTATTTTTTCATATTGATTTCATAACAACATTCTTGCTAATATCTCTCATTTTAATAATTTCTCTGTTGATTCTTTTTGAGTTTCCCGTATTGACAGTCAAATCATCTGTGGATAATGGTATTTTTGTTATTTCTTTTTTTCCAATCCTTTAATCTTTTATTTCTTCTTGTCTTATTGAGTTGGCTGGGACCTCAAGTACAATGCTGCATAGAAAGCATGATACTGGTCATTCTTCTCTTGTATTTGATTTTTTAAGGGGGATGCTTTTAATGTTTCACCATTACATATAATGTTTGCTGTAGGGTTTTTGTTTATTTGTAGATGCCATTTATCAAATTATAAAGTAACTTTCTGCTCCTGGTTACTGAGAGTTTTCTTTTTTTGAAATTATGAATAGGTTTCAAAATGAGAATTTTTTTACATTGATTTTGGTAAGATTTTTCACCTTAGATTTATTAGTGAGGTGAATTTTACTACAGATCTTCTAACATTGAATGAACCTTGCAACCTGGATAAACTCAACTTGGTAATGACATTTTTTTTGGCTGTTTTTTTTTCTTTAACATTGCTGATTTGGGTTGCTAATACAGTTGTCTCTTTGTATACAAAGTGGGGTTGGTTCCAGGAACTCTCATGGATACCCAAATCTGCACATACTCTAGTCCCTTACTCAACACTGTGGAACCCGCATATACAAAAAGTCAGCCTTCTGTATAGGTGGGTTTCACATCCTGCAGATACTGTATTTTGGATCCGCATTTAGTTGAAAAAAATCCAAGCATAAGTGGGCAGTTCAAACCCAGGTTGTTTAAGGGCCAACTGTATTTATTGTTTAAGATTTTTGTATCTCTGTTTATGAGTGAAAATGGGCTATAAGTTACATTTTGTAATGTTTTTGAACAGGTTTTAGTATTAGTATTAGTATTGTAGTAGGTTTATAAAATGAGATAAAAGAATGTTTCTACTTTTTCCCTCCCCTATTAACTTTCTAATCTTTGTGATTATGTGCCACTTTTCATCCTAATACTGCTTGTCCCTTCTCTTTTTCTTGATCAATCTGACTAAAGGTTTGGTTTATTTTATTAATTCTTTCCGAGAACCAATTGTTAGCTTTGTTGATCAAATGTTATCTTTGTTTTCATTTTCATTAAATTCTGCTCATATCTGCATTTCTTTCTTAAGCCTTCTTTGGGTCTTTCGGTCTTTTCCCCTAACTTCTAACTTCTTTTCTAATATAAACATTTAAAGTTATACATTTTGCTAGTACTTTATTGAGTGTAGCACAAAAATTGGCAATTCACCACAGCACTCAACTGGCTTGTGGATATCGCTGCTGTGTTGTCTGTGACCAGCCTCATGGGCCATCATCCTCCCTCTCGGTGGCAGCAGAGGGAATTGCAAAGTGGAGAAAGGGATTTCATTCTGATGTACAAATTGCCACTGTAAATTGTGCCTAAAATTCATAGTGCTTGCCATGTCAAACAATAAGATTTTGATATGTATATAGGAAAATCATACTCACTAATGTTGTTTCAATCTCATCTTGTTTCAAATAGGATTCACCTTTATTTGATCTTATTAAACAGTCAAAGGACCGAGAAGGACCAGCTGATCACCTTGAATCTGCTTGTCCTCTTAATCTTCCTCTCCAGAATAATCACACTGCAGCAGATATGTAAGTATAAAATATGCTATCCATTCAAACTGCAAATAGATTTTGAGCATTAGTGTAATGCAAGGTACTATATAGAAACTGTAGGGAATAGAATTTTGAATAAGATATTGTTTCTGCTTTTAAGAATTAGGGGCCAGTTACAGTGGTTCATACCTATAATCCCAGCACTTTGGAGGCCAAAGAGGGAGGATCACTTGAGGCCAGGAGTTTGAGACCAGCCTGGGCAACATAGTAAGACCCTGCCTCTAGAAAAAAAATTAAAAGACAAAGTTACCCAGTGTGTTGGCATATTCTTGTAGTCCTAGCTACTTGGAAGGCTCGGGCAGAAGGTTCTCTGGAGCCTGGGAGTTTGAGGTTGTAGTGAGCTATGATTGTGCTATTGTACTCCAGCCTGGGCAACAGAGCAAGACCCTGTCTTAAAAAGAAAAATAATTAGGAATATAAGATACATGACCCAAATAAGGAGTACATACATATCAAGGAGTAAAAAGTGCTACTGAATCACCTAGGATTGGTGTAATGAGAACAGTTTTCAGGGCAGGAATGGCAATGTAGATAGGCCTTAAGGTTGAATAGAATTTCAGCCTGGAAACTGGAGAGGAGAGAGGAGACAGAAATATGTTCCAAGAGCCAGAGATGACGTGAACTCAAAAGCATAACAAGCAGGGAAGCAGGAAACATTTTTTACAGAGTGCAGATCAGCCCGTTTGGAATGAACCATAGGATAAGTGTAGGGAGTAGTATGGGATATGGACTGACATTATTGATCAGTGCACGATAATGATGATGATGGGAAAAGAAAGCAACAGCTAATGTTTATTGAGGGCTCACTATGTGCTGGGCAATTGCTTAAGTACTTCAGATTTATTTTTTCATTTAATCTCCATAACAGCCCTATAAGGTAGTAGATGCTGTTGTCAGCCTCAGTTATCTATAAAACAGGAATTAGAGAAATAAGGTAACTTGCCTAAGGTCAACAGAAATCAAACCCAACCTGTCTGATCCCAAAGACTATGCTCTTAATCACTCGCTACACTGCCTTTCATAGACATGTGCTTAATGTTATGTTTCTGTTAATTCTGTGTAGGAATTGACATTGCAGTGTTCTGTGATTAGTGCAGGGATCATTTTCCAGAGATACCATTTCCGTGCTAACTTGTACTCAAATTATGTCTAGCATATAGAGACTCTGCCTTCATGTATAAATTTGTTTGCTAGCTAATACTTTTATATAAACAAGTCTAGCCTTTTTTTTTAATTCAATAGGTAGTCATCTGTTAAGTGCCGGGAAGTATTCTAGGCACTGGGAATACAGAAGTGAGATAGTCTAGGTCCTTCCGCTCACAGAGTTTACATTCTGGAGGAAGAAAACAGACAGTGAACAAGTAAATTAATATGCAGGATGATTTAGAATGTAAGTACTCTAAAGGAAATCAGTAGAGCGATGTAAAAGAGAGAAACTGAAAGGGTGATAGAATGTTAGAGATGCTTTCCTTCGTCTGATGAAGTGATGTTTTGACCTGGCACCTCAAGGACAAATTTGATGCTGGCCGGGCACAAATCTGTATGTTGTGTATTTCAGGCAGAACAAATAACAAGTGCAATGGCCCTAAGGAAGATCAAACTTAGCTGGTTTGAAGAACAAAAAGAAATCCCAGTGACTGGGGTGTCGTGAGCAAGTGGAGAATGGTACAAGATGGGATTGGAGAGTCAAACTGGGGCTAGATCCTGTAGGTTCCCATATGCCATAGTAAGGAGTTAGATTTTATAAGGGACGTGGGAAAGCATTTAAGCAGGGGTGTGCAGCTTGCTATAATTTGTATTTTTAAAGGACCGCTCTCTGGCTGCTATTTGAAGTACAGGTGGGCTTGGGGGAGAGAAGGGAACAGGGCAAGGAAGAAAGTGAAGAGACAAGTTTGGAGCCTATTTTAGTAGTTCAAGGGAAGGATGTATATGACATTAGAGATAGAAATGGAAAGATCTGGGATATATGTAGAGATAAACTTAATAGGTTTTACATTGGATTTGAGGAATTAGGAAAATGGAGAAATTAAAAATAACTCCTAGATTTTTTACTGAAGACACTAGATGTAATGTGGAGCCATTTTTTGAGATGGGAAAAACTAGGGGAAGACAGAGCTCTGCTTTGGCCTTATTAAGTTTGAGATTCAAGTGGTGATATCCAATAGGTAATTGATATTTGCCCTTAAAACTCAAGAGACTAACTTTGGTCCAAGTTAAGTCAGTCCACGATGTTGTCAGTTAGTGAACTGAAGGGAAATCCAAGGTGGATAGTAGAGCAGACACTGGTCTTTCTAAAATCATTGTGTTGGTGAGTTCCTTTTCCTAGTGTGCTAGTTAGTATACTATGTGCAGTAGAAACATCCATAGTAAGGTACAAATCCTACTTCTTGTTCTCTTTGTTCTTAAGGTTTGTGTCTTTTAAGATAAATTTATTTACTGCCAGCTACTAAAACAAAATCAGAAAGTAGTCTTGGATTATTCTATTAAATAGAGGGCAGCACAAAACAATAGAATTGCTAGAAATTGAGAGATAATATTTGCTAATATCTCTGCCTTGACTTATGCCTGACATATTTAGTATATAGGTATAAATCTGTTTTAATAATGTTATTTGACATATTAATTCATAGAATTCTGTACTATATAATTTAGGTGTGTGTACGTGTGTGTCTGTGTGTGTAACTTATGTCTTATATGTGAACCATAGTTACCAATAAAAAAAATTTTTAGAAGGAGAATCAGAGAAATATGACCACGTTTGGTATCAAAAATTGTTTTATAAGCTAGAGTTATCTTATGGTCTCAATCCCACTATAATGATTAAATTTGAACATTATACAACTATTTTTTTCCAATAAGGCAGTAATCCCCAGGAAAAGCCATTTATTAAAATAGATATGATGATGAGAAACATAGTTTTCCTATTAATCTGTCTTTCCCAGCTTGCATTTAAATAGCCTACTCAGGGAATTTGGTATAGATAACAGATTAAATAGCCAAGATGTATCTAGGTGTGTGTGTGTGTGTGTGTGTGCACGCGCGCACGTGTGCATGTGATTCTTAGCAAACTTCAAATGAAGACTTTTCCTTTGAATATATCCAGGTATCTTTCTCCTGTAAGATCCCCAAAGAAAAAGGGTTCAACTACACGTGTAAATTCAACTGCAAATGCAGAGCCACAAGCCACCTCAGCCTTCCAGACCCAGAAGCCTTTGAAATCTACCTCCCTTTCACTCTTTTACAAAAAAGGTTAGTAGATTATTTTCAAGAGCATGGACTCTGAAACCAGGCTGACTAGGTTCAAATCATGGCTTTTTTATTTACTAGATGTTACCTTGGGCAAGTCACTTAATATCTCTATGCCTCAGTTTCCTCATCTGTAAAATGGAAATGATAATAATAATAATCTACCTTATAATAATCTACTTTTGAGATGATTAAATGAATTAATACTTATAAAATGCATCCAACAGTGCACATAGTAAACACTCAGAAAATGTTAGATGTTATTGTTGCTGCTGCTAACTGTTATGCCTTAAAAGTAATATTTGAAAATATTTGCTCCTAACATTACTTCTGCTGTTCAGATGAGTATGTACAGTTGAGATCATACAGTGTACTGTTGCCTAGTGCAGACATATTTCCTGGATATTTTCAGGACGTTTAAGAAGGCCAGTAACCAGGCTGGATAGCATTCTCTGATTGTGTGTATGTGTGGGGTGGGGGGGGAGTCGATTTGGGTGTCCGTGCGTGTGTGTATATACTTATAAGTGCACACCACATGGAGGTCTTCAAAGGAGAGTAAAAGGCCTGATTCTTCTGTGGTAAGTCTTTTTCCTGATTTTATTCGATTCAGAATTATATTGTGCTTTACAGGTAAAGACCAGAACAGTGGTTTTCAAAGTGTGGTCCCCAACCAGCAGAATCTGCATCACATATAAAGTTGTAGAAATAAGGATTTGAGGGCTCTACCCTAGATCTGCTCAATCAGAAACTCTCGGATAGGGCCCAGAAATCCTTGTTTAACAATCCTCCAGGCAAGTCTAACGTATGCTAAAGTGTAAGAACCAGTGGATAAATTGTTAGCTTTAAAAATGTCTAATTACCTTATGTAAATCTTTGAAAGGTACATATAACAGGTCTTTATACTTAGAGGAAAGAAAATTCAATTTTTTAGATTCCTTTTCTCCAAACTTGTATTTCCGGTAGTGTTTTTTAAATAGAATCTCGAAATAAATTTTGTCACAGTCAAGTCTACCGTTTTTCAAGAGTATGCCCCACTGGTATTTTATAGAGAAATGCATGGTTTGATGTTTTTTTTTAAGGATTGGAAAAATTAGTAGACACTGGTAATTCCATTATTTCCAAAAATAATGATCCCTCTTAAATATTAATTGTGGGAATTTCCAACACCTATGGTGAGTGATTAATAGAACTAAAAAAAAAACAACTCTGTATGGTTTATTTAATTTTACAGTGTCTTATGATCTCTCCTCCTCTACCTTCCACCTCTGCCTCAATTTCATGCTACTAATACCATAACTATTCGGCAAGTACTATTGTGCCTTCTGTGTACCTAGCACTCTGGTAATACTAAGAATCATTTATTTATAAGGAAATAGTGGTAAAAGTGAGGTTACTGTTAAAATGCTGCTTAAGAGCATTATGGTTAGAGCAATTTAATGATTTGAAAGAATCTACTTGGAATTCAAAATGAACATGACTAATTCCCCTTATCCCCACAGTGTACCGGCTAGCTTATCTCCGGCTAAATACCCTATGTGCACGCCTTCTGTCTGACCACCCAGAACTAGAACACATCATCTGGACCCTTTTCCAGCACACGCTGCAAAATGAGTATGAACTCATGAGAGACAGGCATTTGGACCAGGTAAGAAAATCAAGCACTTCACCTACTCTCCTCCCCACTTATTTGTTAACTATGTGCTGCTTTGTAAAGAAAGATTAGATTCAGATGAGAAGCTAGATTAAATTTATTATACTTTATATTCACTTGTTGGCCACCATTTATATTTTTGCTATAATTCTTACAAATCAGAGATTTAGAGTTTAAGAGTATATTTCAGTAACTATGGTAACTATTCAATGACACAAAAGATCTTATCTATAAAAAAATCACTAAAGAATCTGTTTATCAGGCTTTTTCTGTGTTGTGGTGAGGTAGATTTCATTTTAGTGTGGAAAAACATGAGACTTAAGAATCAGTTTATTTAAAACAGTACCTATTGAATGAATGAATGAACAAATGGAGTTAGTTTACAAATAGAGAATAATCTTTCATATCCTCCTTTTTCTTTGTAAAATGGGGTCAGAACAACATTTTTTAGTAACAGCTTTATTGATATAATTCACATACCATACAAACCACCTATTTAAAGTATACAATTCAGTGATTTTTAGCATATTCACAGTTTTGCAACTATCACCACAATAATTTTAGAACATGCTCATCACACTAAAAGGAAACCCCATGCTCTTTAGCAGTCAGCCCCCAGTCCCACACCCTCTCACCCCTAGGCAACACTAATCTATTTTCTGTCTCTGTAGATTTTCCTATTCTAGACATTTCATATAAATGGAATCATATAAAATATGATCTTTTGTGTCTGGCGTCTTTTATTTTGCATAATGTTTTCAAGGTTCATTTGTGTTGTAGCTTATATCAGTACTTTGTTCCTTATGATTGCCAGATAATATTCCATCATGTGGATATATACCACATTATGCTTATCAGTTCATCAATTGATGGACATTTGGATTGTTTCCACTTCTTGGCTATTATGAATAATGTCTCTATGAATATTCATGTACAAGTTTTTATGTGGACATATGTTTTCATTTCTCCTGGGTACATGCCTAGGAGTGGAATTGCTGGGTCACATGATAACTCTTATTAACCTCTTGAGGAATGGCCAGATTATTTTCCAAAATAGCTATACCATTTTACATTCCTACCAATAGTGTATGAGGTTCTAATTTCTCTACATCCTCACCAACTTTTTATCTGTCTTTTTTATTATAGCCATCCTAGTGGTTATTAAGTGGTATCTCACTGTGGCTTTGATTTGCATTTCTCTAATGGCTAATGAGTTGAGCATCTTTTCATGTGTTTATTGCCTATTTATATATCTTCTTTAGAGAAATGTCTATTCAGATCCTTTGCCCATTTTTAATTGGAGTATTTGTCTTATTATTGAGTTTTAAAGGTTCTTTACATAGTCTGCCTACAAGTCCATTATCATATATATGATTTGCAAATATTTTCTCCCATTCTGTTTCACTTTCTTTTTTTTTTTTCCTTTTTTTTTCTTATTCCCCATTTCTTTATTAGGAAGAGACTGTTTCACTTTCTTGATAGTGTTCTAAGCCCAAGTTTTTAATTTTGATGATGTTTATCTTTTTTTTTTTTTTTTGTTACTGGTGCTTTGGTGTCATCTCTAAAAAACCATGGCCAGGCCGGGCGCGGTGGCTCACGCCTGTAATCCTAGCACTCTGGGAGGCCAAGGCGGGCGGATCGCTCGAGGTCAGGAGTTCGAGACCAGCCTGAGCAAGAGCGAGACCCCATCTCTACTAAAAAAATAGAAAGAAATTATCTGGCCAACTAAAATATATATAGAAAAAATTAGCTGGGCATGGTGGCACATGCCTGTAGTCCCAGCTACTCGGGAGGCTGAGGCAGTAGGATCGCTTAAACCCAGGAGTTTGAGGTTGCTGTGAGCTAGGCTGTCGCCATGGCACTCACTCTAGCCCGGGCAATAAAGCAAGACTCTGTCTCAAAAAATAAATAAATAAATAAATAACCATGGCCAATGTGAAGTCATTAAGATTTATCTCTGTTCTCCAAGATTTTTATATTATTAGCTCTTACATTTAGGTTTTTTTTCCATTTTGAGTTAATTTTTGTATACAGTGTGAGATAGGGGTCCAACTTCATTCTTTTGTATGTGGATGACTGGTTGTTCTGGCACCATTTCTTAAAAAGTCTTTTCTTTCCTCATTGATAGTTGTCAAAAAAATCAATTGACTATAAATGTCTAAATGCTTGTTTCTAGACTCTCAATTCTATTCCATTGATCTGTGTAGCTATTCTTATGCCAGGACCACACTGTCTTGATTATTATAGCTTTGTAGTATGTTTTGAAATAGGGAAGTGTACATGCTTCCTTTTGTTCATTTTCAAGATTGGTTTGATTATTTTGAAACTTGCATTTCCATATGAATTTTAGGATTGGCTTGTCAGTTTCTGCAAACAAGCCAGCTGAGATTTTGATAGAAATTTCACTGAATCGTGGGTCAATTTGGGGAGCATTGTCATATTAACAACATTGTCTTCCAATTCATGAACATCTGATGTCTTTCCATTCATTTAGATCTTCTCTAATTTCTTTCAGTAATGTCTTATAGTTTTCAGAGTACAAGTCTTAACACTTGTTTTGTCACATTTATTCCCAAGTATTTTACTCTTTTTACACTACTATAAATGAAATTACTTTCTTAATTTCATTTTTGGATCATTCAAGTATGTAGAAATACAATTGATTTTTGTATATTGATCTTGTATCCTGCAACCTTGTTGAACATGTTTATTAGTTTTAACGTTTTTTTAGTGGATTCCTTAAGATTTTCTATATATAAGATCACGTCAACTGCTGATCGAGATAGTGTCACTTATTTCTTTCCAATCTGAATGACTTTTATTTCATTTCCTTGCTGAATTGCCCTGACTAGACCCTCCAGTACAATGTTGAATGGAAGTGGCCTGAGGAGATCACTTTGTCCTTGTCACTGATTAGAGGAAAGCATTCAGTCTTTTCACCAGTAAATGTGTTGTTAGCTGTATGTTTTTTGTATGTGCCCTTTATCAGGTTAAGGAAGTTTCCTTCTATTCCTAGTTTCTTGAGTGCCTTTATCATGAAGGATGTTGGATATTGTCAAATGCTTTTTTCTGTATCTATTGAGATGATCATGTGGGGTCTTTTTCTTTTATTGTATTGATATTGTTTGTTACATTAATTGATTTTCATATGTTAAACCAATCTTATGTTTCTGGAATGAATCCCACTTGGTCACAATGTATAATCCTTTTGATGTGTTCCTGGATTCAACTTGCTATTATTTTGTTAAGGATTTTTGCATCTATTATCATAAGAGATATTTATAGTCTTCTTATGTCTTTCTCTGGTTTTGGTATCAGAGAAATAATGGTCTCATAGAATTAGTTGAGAACTCTTCTAATTTCAGAAAAGTTTGTGAAGAATTGGTATTGGGTCTTCTTTAGGTATTTGGTAGAATTTACCAGTAAAGCCATCTAGGCCTGGGCTTTTGTTCATGAATAGTTTTTGATTACCAATTCAAGCGCAGATTTTCTATTTCTTCTTCAGTCAGTTTTGGTGGTTTGTGTCATTCTAGGAATTTTTCCATTTCATCTTAATTATTTTATTGGTATACAATCGTTCATAATATTCCCTTATGATCCTTTTATTTCTGTCAGGTCAATAGTAATGTTCCCAGTAAAAATGATATTTTGAGGAAATTATAGATTATTGCATAACAAATATGTTTATTTTACAAAAGCACATTTGGATATAAAAATTCTAGTATGTTACATTTTTAAAGGTAGGTACTTATTGCCTTATGAGTCTACTGCTTTTCTACAACATAAAGAGATGGACAGTAATGCCAAGGATTTCTAGTGAGATTAGGTATCTAGAATCAAGAAGAATTTTACGAGAGGTGCCTTAAGTAAAGTATTGAAGTGAAGAAATACTGAATGGCATTCTAAATAGAAGGAATAGTAGGTTTAGGGTGGGTAGGATCCTGAGCAAGGGATGATGAATTGATATTCTTGGCAGTAGTAGATAAGAACAAGAATGTTGTAGAAAGCGATGAGTACTTAAATTAGGCAATAAAATTCATGCAAATTAAGACAGTATGATACTGTAAAGTCACAGGGAATCATTTTCGTATCTTATTTTTGCATTTAAAATGTCTTTTTATTGAAATATAGTATACATATAGAAAAATCCATGTATCATAAGGATACATCCTAATGAAAATTCATCAGCTGAACTCACCTGTATGACCAGCTCCAGATCAAGAATTATAACATTGTCAACAACACAGAAGATGCTCTCTTGTCCCTTTCCAGTCACAACACCCTCCTTACTGCCACTACCAATTGTGTTCAATATTATTTTATCTGATAGTTTAAAAAACTCTTTTACACCTGGCTTTTTTTTTTTAAGTGCTAGTTATGCAAAACTCACTGATTCTAGTTTCAACTTTTCTCTTCTGGGCAACATTTAAGGGACAGGAATCAGAGTTAGGGTAATTTACAAACCTGAGTAATTGAGTATTGACTATTTGCATTTTGTTCTTTAAACACAATTTGGGTTAAACACGTCACATAAACTTTCAAACTGAGCTCAGGATGGAAAGAAATAACTCTGTAAGAAATTAAATTTCCATTTTTTGAGGCTAAAAGAAAGATAATAGTGCTTTTTAAAAGAAAACCATATAATAAAATTCTGACTATTTTTATATCACATTTATTTACTAGATTATGATGTGTTCCATGTATGGCATATGCAAAGTAAAGAATATAGACCTTAAATTCAAAATCATTGTAACAGCATATAAGGATCTTCCTCATGCTGTTCAGGAGGTAGGTAATATTCCATGGTAAGATTTTTTTTGATAAATCCATATCTATAATATATTGATAATTTCAGTTATTAATTAGATCATATACTCTCACTTATAATGTAAATTCACAAATCAAATTTTTACTTTTGTATTATTGTTAATTATTTGTAACTCAAATGGAATTAGAAAGCTAAGGCAAATTATGAAATTATCCATATTCATAGTTTTTTATAAAGCAAATAAGTGATACTATGTTCCTGCAGTAGTAAGCAGGATATTTGTAATAAACTTGACATGAGTCACAGGACATTAGATGTTCTTTTAAGGAATTTTTATTACTTTATAGGAAAAGCCAGTGTAAATGCAGCTTTACAAAGAAATGGTAAAAATTTTCAGTGTAGACACATTTTTGTGTTTCCTGTTTACCCTCCCTTTAGAAAAACAGGGCCAGGCATGGTGGCTCACACCTGCAATCCTAGCACTTTGGGAGGCCGAGGCAGGAGGATTGCTTGAGCCCAGGAGTTCAAGACCAGCCTGGGCAAAATAGTGAGACCCCATCTGTACAAAAAATAGAAAAATTAGCCGATCGTGGTGGCACTCACATGCAGTCCCAGCTGAGGTGGGAGGATTGCTTGAGCCTGGGAATTTGAGGTTGTAGTGAGCTATGATGACACCACTACAACTCTAGCCTGGGCAACAGAGTGAGACACTGTCTCCAAAAAAAACAAGAATTAAAACTTTAGAGAAACGGTGGTAGTAAAATACACTTGGTGTGACACAGATTTCATACTCTTCTGTGGTAGGTGAGTTGTGGGTTATTTTTCCAGTTTGTCATTGGAGTTTTCAAAGTAATAAAAACCAAGTTTTTTTGTATGTTTGAAGTTATTTTCTAAATCCAGCCATTTTATTTAATAATTGTGTATATCAGAGGCATCCTATAAAATCCCTGTACTTTTACCTAAAATTTGACTAAAATGTAATTATAAAAAAAAAAAATAGTGCTTTTACTAAGTGTCTACTTCTTGCAATAGAGTAATGCACACTTCTTGAATCCTTGCAGATTGGGGGGATGCAGGGAGATATGGGCCAGAGAATGTAGTCTAGTTATTGGGGGACATCATTGTTGGCTTTTGCTCTCCTCTGGCCCTTTGATTTGGAAGGCCGGCTGGTCTATCTGCTGCTGCCTGGCTGCTTCCTGGCTCAGTCTGTGACATTTCAGTTCTGGTAGAGCAGCCATAATCCAACCCTAAGAAGGCTTTTTAGATGATTTTTTTCCTGTATAATATGTGTTTCTTACTAGTTAAAAAGTATAACAAACTATTAGAAAATCGAAAGAGAGAAATTCATAAATTCATTTAACAAGTATTTTTACTATTCTTCCTCAGACATTCAAACGTGTTTTGATCAGAGAAGAAGAGTATGATTCCATTATAGTGTTCTATAACTCGGTCTTCATGCAGAGACTGAAAACAAATATTTTGCAGTATGCTTCCACCAGGGTATGTTGAAAGTATCCTTTGATTGGGAAAATCTAATTATAAAGTAATGGATCCCACCAGAACATTAAATAAATAATCTACTTTTTTGTTTGTGCTCTAGCCCCCTACATTGTCACCAATACCTCACATTCCTCGAAGCCCTTACAAGTTTTCTAGTTCACCCTTACGGATTCCTGGAGGGAACATCTATATATCACCCCTGAAGAGTCCATATAAAATTTCAGAAGGTCTGCCAACGCCAACAAAAATGACTCCAAGATCAAGGTTTGTGTTTTCTCTGTAGTGAAGTGGTAAAGAATAAGAGGGAATTATTTGATATAAACATAAAAATATAAAGCTTTCTTTGTTTAAAATAAACTAGATTGGCGTCTCTAATTTGCTTATCTATATTAAATGACATGATAAGAATTTGGGGGAAAAGATAATCTAATTGGATGGGTTTGCAAATTTAATTATCAGCTTTCCTGGCTGCTGGAGTTTCTTCTTTTGTAAACAGTTTGAGAACCAGTTTGGTTATACATTTCAAAACACTTTCATATTTTTGTAAGTCGCTAATCTGCCGAATAAAGTAAATTACTTAGGTTAAGAATTTTTATTTTGTAGTTTATTGGATGTCCTCTAAACCCATTCTGTGGAACTTGTTCATTTTCCATTTTATAAAAGTGGAGATGACTTATTAAATGTAGATGACTGCCAATTAAGTCTTTAGAGGTTCATTCTTAATCCTGCTGGTAGCCTCCTTATATTACCTTGGGCAGGTTTCTGTCTCTACTTCAGAAGGGTGCTGTGGATCAGGGAAATGAATGTGAAGCTGTTTTAAATTCTCAGATGAAAGGTTCTGTGCACCCACAATCATATTATCTTCCACATCCAACCACAAGTGCTCTCTGGCTTTGAAGTGCTTCAGTTGACTAATTATATGTTATCATGGGCTATTTGAAACTGACTTTATTTGCATAAGTAGAAGACACATTAGTTAGTATAGTTAATGTAGTCTTATCTCAGAAATTATCAGCCAATATAGTTGTACCTAATGGGTAAGAAAAACAAACAAGGAGAAGGGGCTATATTAGCCTTTAAGAAAATATTTATATGATGTGTTTAATTATACAGGGAATGCAATTGTGATAAAAATTTCAAACTCTACAGAAAAAATATGAAGTAAAAAATAATTGACAATATGATACAAAAATGCTCTCCTGTGCCCTTGTATCATCTTTTCTTTATTTGGTGTTCTTGTAGTTGGATATCTGTGTACTGAGATCTGCCACTTAAATTTTAAACTGCTAAGACGCCACACCACGTCTATTTAAGTTAATTTACACAGTCCCACGCCACCATATGAAAATGTATACTTAGGCAGTTTTTTAATGATGATAATTAATCCATATTATGGTGATAATGATGGTTATTTGCTGATCTTAATGAAATTCTGTGTTGGTGTTAGTGTTTTGGCAAAAAAGTCATATTCTGAAAATCCTGATAAATTATTGACCTGGCATTAAGAGAGCATCTTAACACTCTATCCAGCATATTTAGGTATTCTGGTTAATGAAATGTTCTATATGGAATCATGGTTACTTATCAAGGAGTTGGAAGAAAATAAAATATATTAATATATATTCACTAGTTCCATGTGCATATTTTCAAATCTTTGTTATTTCAGTATAATGCTATTCTTCAGCTCTATTATCAAGAACATAAATTACTTGGTTCAAACAAAGACAAATAGACTAATAAGAGATTTCTGATTCTAGGATATATGATAGTCTTTAGTATATATCAATAGAGATTCTACTAAGAATTCTCATTAATATTGTTAGTTTTTGCCAAATGTAAATTGAATTTTAAATGAAAATTTGTGAAAGAAATTTGATAAATTACCCATTGATTTATGAAGAACTTAAAATAGGGGTAAAATTAAAACTTTCTTTTACCCTCTTTAAATATCGGCAATGACAGAATATGTTTTTTGGAAACCTATAGTTCTTGCTTTAAATATCTAAGAGACTACATGAGTGTATGATTAGACTAGCACTATTAGAATAAGCCTGTAATGAACGTAATTTGTCAGTGGTTCTAGTAGAGGAAAACTTTGATTTAGTATTCCTGATAGTTCAGAATGATGTGTCTATGTCCATCTCTGTGCAGTTGTATATGATTTTCACTACTAATTTGTATTTCATCTTAACTTGACAGAATCTTAGTATCAATTGGTGAATCATTTGGGGTAAGTATTTTTTCTATGAAATACAATGGCATGTACTATAACTATAAAAGAAATTAAAGATTTCTATAATTTTAATTTACAAATGCTATTATTTAAATACCTTATCCAGGCATATTGCATAGAATTTAGAAGATAGAAATATCTCAGATTTATTTTCAAGTCAAGTTCAAATCATACTTAAAATTGATGAACATCAAAACTGTTTTCTAAACATTCCTTTGAGATTATATATGTATATACATATATATATATACGTGTGAGCTATTTTTTACTCATAACACTTTTGACACCAAATGTGTGGGTTTTTCCTCATACCAATCTATTCTCCAGCTCTCTGCACACAACTGGTGTCCTACAATTCAATTCTGACACTAATTACTTGGAGTTAGCATCAGACTCCACAGGTTCAAGGGCTCAGTCCTGTGCGACTACCCTCACTTCAGATGACTGTCACAAGTTTCAGGTTCACCAGGTTCACCACACTTACATCCAACCTGGCTAAAAAGTCAGGAGGTTCCCACAGTGCCTCCCAAGTTTGATCTTTTGCTAGAATGGCTCACAAAATTCTGAAAAATACCTTACTATTATCAGTTTATTGTAAAAGATACAAATGAACCACCAGATGAAGAGGTACATAGGGCAAGGTTCAGTAGGGTCCCTAGCATGGGAGTTTTCTGTCCCTGTGGAGTTGGAGTGTGCCACCCTCCCAAGACTTGGACATGTTTGCCAATTCCAAAGGTCTCCCAACCCTGGGGTTGGGGGTTTTTTAATGATGGTTTTATTGTGCAGGCATACTTGATTAACTCAGTCCCCAGCCCACTCCCCTCCCTGGAGATTATGGATGGGGCTGAAAGTTCTAAGCTTCCAATCAAGGCTTGGTCTTTCTGCTGACCACCTCCTATCCTGAAGCTATTCGGGGGTCTGCCAAATAGCCTCATAACAGAACAAAGACAGTCCTGTCACTTTTATCACTCAGGAAATTCCAAGGGTCTTTAGGAGCTCTGTGCCAGAACTGGGGACAAAGGCCAGATATCTTTATGTGATACTATATATGTATGTATGTAACCTCACAGGAATGTTTACAAAACAGTTTTGAAAATGACTATAAGTACGATTCAAAATGAGATACTCCAAAATGTCATGAGCCTGTCCCTACCTACTGGTCTTCTCCATCCTTACATATACACTGTTTTGCTTTTCCTTCCTTTCAGACTTCTGGGATATTCTTTCTCTGGTACATTGATTAGGAATTGGTTACATGAGACCCTGCCCCAGTAAAAGTGGCAGGGCTTACATGGTGGTCCTTCATTGCAGCAGATCCAAGGGAAAGCTTAGCTTTGAAACGGTTATTCTAGGCTGGTAAGCCACTACTCTAGTTGGCCTTGCATTAAAGTCACTAATTTAGCAGTCCCATATTCAGTGTGCATTACTATTAATGTGTTGCACCACTCCTCTGCTCCAGAGAGCTTATATTCTTGCAGGAATGAGATTGCAGGAATAATCCTGTATTATTTATTGCTGCATAACAAATTACACCCAAACTTAGTGACTTAATACCAACATTTATTATCTCAAGTTTCTGTGGATCAATAATCTAGGCACAACTTAGCTGGATCCAGGGTTTCTCACAAGACTGCAATCAAGATGTCAGCTAGGGCCGCAGTCATCTCAAGGCTCCACTGGAAGAGCATCTGCTGGCAGACTTGTTCAAATGGCTGCTAGCGGGTCCTCCATGGCTGGCAGCCCAAGCCAACAGTTTCTTGCCTTCAGGCCCCGCCACAGTGCTACTTGCTACTCACAATGTGACAGCTTGCTGCCCCCAGAGCAGGGACTCCGAGGGAAGAGGGGGAGAAGGAGCAAGATGGAAGGCACAGTCTTTTTGTAACCTAATATTGGAAATGATATCCCATCACTCTTATCATCTTGCTTAGAAGCAAGACAACACTAGGTCCAGACCACATTCAAGGGAAAGGGATCACCAAGGGTATGAATGCCAGGAGGTGGGATCACTGGGAGCCTTCTAAGAGGCTGCCCACCGCATTACCCCAAATGAAGTAACTAGGAAGAGGTACAAGTTTAAGTGCTAAATGACCAAATGTTAAAAATGTGTGTTATAAATAGTTCAAGATGGGCTGCGGCTGTCAGGCTTCACGAAAGGGGTGAGGGAGCATGTAAGTAGGGTTGGGGCTGGCTAGGTATAGGATAGTGGTCTTCAAACTTTTTTGCTTGCCATCCCCTCCAAAATAATTGAGAAAAGATATGTACTCCCATATTTTAAAGCCAGTAACTAAAAATATTATAAATTTGATAGCACAGGATTTAGTTTCTGTCACATTTTATATATGCTTTAAATATATTTTCCATCAAAACCTATTTTTGCATTTAATTTTTGGAAAATAAAACTTCATTGGCAAAACTAATCCTCACTGTCAAATCTATCAGTCAAATCAGATTTAATTTCTATCAGAAAGTCTATGACTTGTCTACATAATGCCCATAAAGTGAATCAAAAATTATTATTCACTGGACACATCACCTCTTATCAAATTCTTGTAACCTTCCCTCTGCTGGTTATATAATGTCCCCCGCAACAAAGCTTCAGAAAGCTGTTCCAACTTTGCCTGCTTCTGGGAAGTAACCCTGTGCAGTGAGTTCTGAAAATGAGGAACCGGGACTTTCATAGTCAGCTGTGGGAGGAAGAGTGGGAGCCTCATGAGAAAAGACAAGAGGATTTAAGAAGACTGGGTGTTTAATTGAAGCAGAATTAGGTACAGTTATTTTGATTTTTATATTTTTCTTATCTTTTATTTGGTCTGATAAAGCAGAAAATGAGAATGAAGAGATTACCTCAACCTGATTTTTGACACACCTCAAACTATAATTTAGGGGTGCTAACTATAAAATGCTGGCATTTAATGATTTAAAATAATTTTATGATTTGTAGACTTCTGAAAAATTCCAGAAAATAAATCAGATGGTATGTAACAGCGACCGTGTGCTCAAAAGAAGTGCTGAAGGAAGCAACCCTCCTAAACCACTGAAAAAACTACGCTTTGATATTGAAGGATCAGATGAAGGAGATGGAAGGTAGGAACCCTTTTAGAAGGTTTTCCAGTAGCTGAGCTGGTCACCCGGAGAACCCAGAATCCAGCTCTGCTCCTGACTTGCACCAGAGTCCCTTTCATGTCAAGTTTATTTGGAAGTTGTGAAAATGGCTCAAAATAATAGGTATAACTGTAGCACAAATTTAAAAGCACCATATAAATTGTATACCCATTATCAAAATCAATGAAGATATGAGATGTTAAAAATCTGTTGATAAAAATTTTTTAGTTTTAATATTTTAAAATGATTACTCTTGAAAAATATTAACTACTATTTTATAAGAACCAGTGAAAAAATATATTGCATCATAAATTTGTGACATTTATATTTAGATGGTTAGTTTATAAACCTGTAAAATTAAAAGCTGCTCACTAATAGCATAAAATAAGTCACTGAAAGTACCATAGTTAATTAGAAATTTGAGTTTTCCATTTATACATATAAATATATTTTGCATTTTTTTTAAATCTGCAGTAAACATCTCCCAGGGGAATCCAAATTTCAACAGAAACTGGCAGAAATGAGTAAGTACTTACTATTTCACCTTATGTAAATGAGACAATTGTTCACACTGCAAAAAGCCTTTTCACTTTATAAAAATACACACATATAATTTCTTCAATTAGCAGACTTACACATTTAAAATATAATTCAATCAAGAATATATTATTTACCTACAAACATTTGTGAATAAATGTATAACAAAAAGTGAAGGTCATCTTCGCCCTTTCTAAAATCTTCCGTGCAGGAAAACCAAGAAGTGAGACATTGCGTGACCACATTTTCAACACAAATGGCTGTGGTTAGGAAATACTTCAGGATAGCAGAACTGTAAGGAGGAACTCTTTAAGAGTGTTAGAAATAGGGAAAGGTTGTATAAACCTAACATATGTAAACTTCATCACCCTTATTTAAGGAATAATCTTTTATTCTGCTATTGTTGAATTTTCCTAATTTGCACATCTTAAAACTAATTTCAAACAAAAGTTTTCCATTACTGGAAATCAGAATTTTTATAAAGAACACCACATTATTTTGTAAATTATGCAGAGTGATATAAAAATTTGGAATGTTGGCCGGGCGCGGTGGCTCACGCCTGTAATCCTAGCAGAGGGGAGGCCGAGGCGGGTGGATTGTTTGAGCTCAGGAGTTCGAGACCAGCCTGAGCAAGAGCAAGACCCTGTCTCTACTAAAAAAAAAAAATAGAAATTATCTGGCCAACTAAAAATATATATAGAAAAAAAATTAGCTGGGCATGGTGGCGCATGCCTGTAGTCCCAGCCACTCGGGAGGCTGAGGCAGAAGGATCGCTTAAGCCCAGGAGTTTGAGGTTGCTGTGAGCTAGGCTGACGCCACGGCACTCACTCTAGCCCAGGCAACAAAAGCGAGACTCTGTCTCAAAAAAAAAAAAATTGGAATGTTAAAGCAAATGGAATTCTATTCAAGGCTATTTTGAGATTATAAAAAATTAATCCAAGGTGTAGTAGATAGAAAGCACATTAGGAAAGGGATAAATGCTCACTGACTGCTAATGGGGTTGTCTTAAGTAGCTGTGGTAGTGAGCATAACATTTCCAGATCCATTAATAGGAAAAGGAACTGGGACTTGGAAAGAAGAAAAATATTTAGGAGGTAAAGGTATTATTGCTATCATTTCTAGGTCATAGGACACATCAATGAGAACAATGCCAATTAAAATTTGATGAGGCTTTCTCATAACAGCCTTCGTACATACTAACTTTGAAATGTAAAGTATTATAATAAAAAATGCTTTTGGATTTTTTTTAAACCATTTTTTCTATGTATGTTGATCTCTTTTGGGATTTTATATTGATATAAAATATTCCTTTTAAATAGTTGTGTCTTTGCCCCCTGTACAAAAAAATAGAGATGAAGATTATAACCAAAATCAGGCCTTGAAAACATGTGGAAGCATTTTGGAGCCCCCACAAATATGCATTTAAAAAGGAGCAGAAAGCTGTAAAAACATGCATATTTTCTTAGCGAAGAGTTCAGTTGCTGTAGCCACTACATTTCCCAGTGACCTGCTTAGCTATGATGGGGAGTTTCCTCTGCCAGGCCAAAGTTCAGGGCCTTTGTGCAGCTGGACAAGCAGCAAGAGTTTTAACCCCTGAGGCTAAGACGTTTTCCAGGATGCTTTTCAGGTTTCCTCAAAGAATTACATTCAGAAAATATCAACACACAATGCTGCATTGCCCAGACTAGAAGGGCAAGAAAGGGAGTGTCAGAACTGTTGACTATTTTTTTCTTTTCCAAATATGAACATTCTTTGTGCTTCCTTATGAAGAGTTTCTGCCCACCTCTAAAATCAACTTAAGAATTTTTAAATAATTTAAAATTGTTCTAGTATTATCTATATTGTAATTAGTAATGTAAAAATATCCATGCCCAATTTAAATGAGCTGTGAGTTAATGTCTTTGTATTACTTGCAAGGTACCTCTGAAAACAAGGGCATCAGTCCCTAGCTGGGGAAAGAACGTACCACTCACTCCAGCAGGTCCAGTCTGGACCAGCCCAGGATCCTAGTCTGCGCAAGGGTATGCCGGACTCAACCTCAGCATCTCTAGAATGGTGGTCTGCAAAGTGGGGCACACCTGGGAGTGTGCAAGACCATCTTCTGGAGTACATAAAATATTAGAAGTTCTATTTATCTCATCTCTTTTTAATGTTTGTTTGGGTATGTGTTTTATGTGCACATACTACATCAAACATAAATATATAACATTTTCATGGTACATGCTCAGAAAAACTTTACTGACAGGGATATATAATTCTTAAAATTTTGGAGAGCATTGCTTTTGCAGGGTCCTGAGCTCCGTCAATTAGACATGACCATAATATATACATAGCCCCTTGCCAACTCACCCAGCACCATCAGTGCTATTAACAGTTCTTCATCCTTTTTCCAGCATCTACTCGAACACGAATGCAAAAGCAGAAAATGAATGATAGTATGGATACCTCAAACAAGGAAGAAAAATGAGGATCTCAGGACTTTGGTGGACACTGTGTACACCTCTAGCCTCACTGTCTCTCACATATGTGACTGTAGCTCTCCCAGGTTGTTTACAGCCACGTTTAATATCTTCAGCTCTTTTTTGTAGATATAAAATGTGCAGATGCAATTGTGCAGGTGATTTTTAAGCCACTTGCAGTGTTGTAGACATTGTTATTATGGCAAGATTGAAAATCTTGTGTAAATCCTGCCATTTAAAACATTGTAGCAGGTTGTTTCCATTTCCAAAGTAAAATTGCTGTGTTTGATCAATAGTAAGGATGCCCTGGAGTGGGAGTCCTAACAACCCCTGCCTGTCTGACTACTTCTTTTAGCGTATGTGTGATCTTTGCTCTTGTTTTTATTAATTTATATGTATATTTTTTTTAATTTAACATGAATACCCTTAGAAATTGTGTCCTGTCTTCCAAATGCAATTTGACTGCCCATTTGCCCAAATTATCCTGAGCTCTTCTGCTAAAACAGGTATTACTAGAAACTAGAAAAAAATTACTAATTTTTACACATTAGGTTTTACTTTTGGAATCTGATTTACTGTGTGCTTGTTTTATAAATTTTAGCTTTTAAATACAAGCAGAAAGCAAAGTATAAACATGATACTGTCATACTACTGACAAAGATTTCATACCTCAGAACTTATAAGAATTTCTTCTTTTCCTTCATCCAGCTCATGCTTTGAAATGAGGATTATTGATAGTACTCTTGGTTTTTATGCCATTCAGATCACTGAATTTATAAAGTACCCATCTGGTACTTGAGAAAGTAAAGTGTGTGGCCAGATCTGAGCTGTAGAGGACCCTAATACAGCGTATCCGAAGTGCACTTTCTAATGTTTCTGGGTCCTGAAGAATCAAGATACAAATTAACTATTCTCCATAAACAGACTGTTAACTATAGGAGCCTTAATTTTTTTTTCTTAGAGATTTGTCTAATCGCATCTCAACAATTATTCTGCCCTCCTAAATTTGGGAAGGTTAGTTTCCTCCGGAATGGTACATGTCTTCCTTGTATCTTTTGAACTGGCAATTGTCTATTTATCTTTTTTTTTTTTTTAAGTCAGTATGGTCTAACACTGGCACACTCAAAGCCACATTATTTCCAGTCCAAAGTTTCAAGTAATCAAAGGTCTCTGTGGGTTAGGCGTTACTGTTTCTCTGATTTTGTGCAAAAGCTTCAAAGGAAAATAGCTGCATTAGAAAAAGAGGCGCTTCCCCCTCCCCTGCACCTAAAGGTGTATTTAAACTATCTTGTGTGATTAACTTATTTAGAGATGGTATAATTTAAAATAGGTGGTATTTAAGGTAGCATCAGCTAGCTTTTAAGAAAATCACTTTGTCTAAACTCAGAATTCTTTTTAAAAAGAACTCTGGTCTTATTTTATTAGAAAACAAAATTTTATTTTGTGCTCAATTAAGTTTCAAACTTACTTACTATTTTGACAGTTAACAATGGCACTAGAAAGCTTTACCCCATTCTCATTAATTTCTGCATGAATATCATTACAAATTAGTTAGTTTTTAGGTCAGGGGCTTACTGTATTTCTGGGTCTTTTGCTAATAAGTTCACATTAGAATTAGTGCCAGAATTTTAGGAACTTCAAAGATCGTGTACTGAGATTTCTTAAATAAGGCTTCAGATATTGCTTTATTGCTCTTTTGTATTGGTTAAAACTGTACATTTAAAATTGCTATGTTACTATTTTCTACAATTAATAGTTTGTCTATTTTAAAATAAATTAGTTGTTAAGAGTCTTCCTGGTCTGATGTGGTCTTTGTATGAAGTGCACTAATGTTCTCTTCTGAACGTGTACTCTTCTCTCCTAGTACCTCGGCATTCGTAGCCTTTAATGAGCCACATATGGTAGCGATTCCCAAACTTTTTCTCCAGCCCTGACTTCGTCACAGAAGACAAAGCTCTCACGGCTAACAGAACTCTCGATTCCCACTCTGCCTCCCCAAATTTCTCAAAATATAAACCCAAAAATCAAACAAACAAAAATATCTTGTTTCTACCCTGGTCATTCCCCATTTTACTAAACACTTACTTACCAAGCCAAAAACTTGGGAGTCATCTGTTAACTCTTGTCTGGACCACTGCTACTGACTTCTAGTGTCTCCCTGTTCCCTCCCTTTCTTCTTCACCATTCAGCTCCCTAAAGAGCAAAAATGATCTTATAAAAATGTAAAGTGAGTCACATTACTCCGCTACTTGAAGTACCGTATTCAAACTCCTGACCAGGAACGATTAAGCCCCTAGCGACTTCCCCATCCTCACCTTGTAGGACTTTCTCCCTGCTCATTATGCTTGAACCACATTGACCTTTTGCTTTAAAATGCCAAAGCTATGCTACCCCAGGCTTTTATATTTGATGTTCCTTCTGTCTGGAATGCTCTTCCCCCAGAATCTGCATAGCTATTTCCTTCCTATCTTTCAGGGCTCAGCTCAGAGGACTTCCTTGGCCACCAGGCTAAAATCATCACTCTGTATTGTGTCACTGACTTTAAAAATTGTAACAGCATTTATCACTGTTTCTTTCTCACTATCTGAAATTGGCAACAAGCAAGTCAAGGAAGACAATCTCCCCATCTCTATATGCTGCGCAACCCAGACTATCAGCATCAACCTAGTTAATCTTATTTGCTACTAAAGCTCTAGGACCTAGGAAGCCCATATGTAGGGGAAAACGCAGAATATGTCAGGTTTCAGTCTGAAATGTCGGCTCTTGGCATGGCCATGGCCGAAGAATGACCAGACGCGCCAAAGTAAGGCCAGCATGAAAATGAGGTTTGTTGAGGAGAGAAAGATGGGATTATAGGGCAAGAGCAAGATACAGGTTTACAGAGCATGATACATACGCCACAGATGACGACCGGACCCACTGTTGCAGCAAAGGGAAAGCCAAAGGAAGGGTGCAAAAAGAGACTGGTTATGGTCTGCATCTTGTTTTCCAGTGCCCGGATAGGGACCTCCCTCATGGTTCAGATGTCACCATGGAACCACTCTGATTAGACGGTTGGGAGCTGCATGACCTGAGCCTTACTGCGCATGCAGCTCTGTCTTGAGCCTCTCTGAAAGCCCATCTGGAGTGGGGGGGTGAACTGCAGCAGCACCCACTTTCGTCCCTAGGAGACCCAGAATCCCTCACTATCTACCTAACAAATACTTTCCGTATTTTTCCAAGTTTGTGGAAAGAATACTCTCTTGGTCTTTTAAAATGCCATGTACCACATTCCAGACACAATTCTAAATGCCAGAGATACAACAATGAGTAAATAAAACTAACATCCTCATCATTGTGGAACTTACATTCTGGTGTCAGGCAGAGAGCAAAGGAAGGAACGAACACATGAGGAACACACAGTATGTGAGATTGCATTCAGTACTGTCGAGAAAAGGCAGGGAAGACGACAGAGCTGGTAGGGAAAGGAGGTTGAAAATTTAAGAGTGGTCGGGCAAAGACTCACTGAAGTGATACCCGAGTAGAAACCTGCAGGAGATGCGAGGGAGCCACACAGAACAGGAGTCAGACACTCCATGGAGAGGAAAAGCCCGTGCTCTGAGGTAGGAGCGTGTCTGGTGGGTTTGAAGAATAAGGAGCTCATAATAGGGGGAGCAAGTATCTCTCTTCATCCAGTGCAAAGTACACATTAAAGGCCTTTTCCTCCTACACATGCTTGATTCATATTAATATTACACGTCTACAATCCTTTATCTGCAATTCTAAAAATCTTTAAAAACCAAGTGGTTCTCTGTGTTTAGTGCCAGAAGTCACATGGCATCAAAACCATATCTAAACTGGCATAAAGCTACTTACAGTCTTCATCCTGCTTACTGGGAATATTCTTCTTTCACTGCAGAAATACTAATATGTTTGATTATTAGGAGCTAACCCACTTAGGTGTCATGACTATGTGATATATGTGCCATATTATCATTTAACTCCAAAAAAAAAAAAAAGAAATACGAAACTCATCTGGCAATGGAAACAAGGGATTATCTTGAGTTTATATGATTTCTCGAAAACAGGGTGGATTATGAAATTCTTTCCCTCTGGGACAGCAGCACGTTTGTTGCTGAAGGAAGAAAGGCAAATCCCGAGGACAGAGCAGGAGAAGCAGCAAGCATTTCTCGGCAGGCTGTATTTGCGTTGGGTGGGGATCTTCAATGAAATGTGGTCTCTCGGGTCAAGTCAAAATAAAGTCAAGTGACACTAAAAATTTTTAGTTTGGATGACAAAGAATTGATCACTTCTGGAGATTAATTTACTGTTCCAATTATTAAATGTCCATTATAAAAGGGACAAGTTCAAATTCATATATTTTCTTTTTGTTACAGGTTTCTGGGCAAATGGTAGAGGTGGAGAACCTAAATACTAGTTCTATTATCATCTGGATAATTTTATAGAAACTTGCTTTTAGAAGCATATTTTTGTTCCTCAATTTGGGCCGCTACAGTGTACACAGAGTGGGTAAAGCTTCAGCAGAATTTTTCTTTGGACTAAATATTAATAGATATTTCAGAGAACAATTCAAACTTTACCTCTAGAAATATTAAATTTCTACCACAGGTATAGCTTCTTAAATACCAATAAGTTTAACAGTGACACTGTATAATGTCTATATAGAATTAAAACAAATTATTAATTTGAAGCTGGGATAAGTCATCCATTCTCATAAATCCTTTTTGGTGTCTATTATTTGGGGACTATACTTATATATTAGTATTCACATATGTGATGACAATTTAATAAGAAAGATTGAATTTATGACACAGACCAGCTTCAGTTACTTCATAAATAGAAAATGGTACAATATTTAACTGAATTTACAAGCAAATTGGTAAGGTTTGTGTTTCTATGTTTTGGCAAAGACAATTAAAAATAACAGTTGGGGCATGATTTTCCCTTTCTCTTCACAATTCTACAACTCATTTGTTGTTATAACAGAAGGGCTAACAAGATAGACAAGATTATATAGTTTGTAATTCCTTCTTTCCGTTATTCCCTAGTTAAGAAAGCCTCTAAATAAAACTCTCCATGTTCTGGTCCAGAACGACTGGCAATTTACAGTAGCTTTAAGCTGAAGAACATATTTAACATTCTTAACCTTTATTTTTAAAAACTAGTTAAATGGCATCTTCACCAACCTCTATCAGCAGATGAAGACATTTCTTTGTTCCTAATCCTAAACTTTCTCTGCGTTAAAGTGAGGGTAAAATTGCATGGGAAGCACTAAAACATTGACTTCCTTGTGGGAGCAAGAAAGGAAACAAAACCTAAGCATAGAAAATCTAAGATAAACTTATGGGAAAGAAAGGATCCGTTACTTTCTGATATAGTGTCATTATGAAAATGTACCTCTTTTCTCACATGTCACTAATAAACAGCAGGATTTTGAGACTTTACAAGCACTCATCTGTTAGAAAAAAGTAAAAGGAAATCTTTTTCCTCCCCCATAGGAATGCCAATGGTAAGCATATCCTCAAAGACTAGAGAGAAAGCTTTTGTTTTCAGATAGATGTATTCTCACCCAGGACTCATCTGTCATCTCTGAAACTGGTCTAAAATTAGCTCTTCCTTATTGGTTGGAGTCACATGTTTTAAGGGCAAAACCACTGATCTTATTATCCCTGGCTAAACATCAAGATTATCTGTGGAACTTTTTAAATATACTGAATTAGAATCCCCAAGTCTATATTCTGTAAAAGCCCCATGGATTATTCTGCTGTGCCCATGCACAGAAACACTGAGATATGTAGTAGTGCGAGCCTACACATAACAGGGCTTAGACAGAAAATCTGCATCAAAGTCCAGAGTAATAACTCACACACGGGCAGTTTGCCTATTGACCCACTGTGGAGTTTGGTAAAGCGTAGTCCATTTTTCATCTTTAAGTAAATTTATCTGTTCCCCTTTGAACGTTTCAATTTTTGTATGAAATGAGTTCATAAAAGAAAAAGGAATGCAGAAGCTTCAGAAGACTGTCAGAAATAGACAAGGAAAAGGAAAACAAGGTGGGGAGTCACTGTGAAGTCATAAAAGCCTAGTTAGTTACAGCTCGTGTAGGAGGGTGAGGAAGATGAAGGAAAGACAGGCGGTGGTTGTCTAACTGCCAGGACGGATAGCCACAGGTGCTCCCCATGTCTGCATGTTTCTTTGCTAGATAATATAGCAAACCTGTCAATGAAAACAAATGGTATATGGCTACTTTTAAAATACAAATAAACAAATAAGAGATTATATAGTTCCAAAAATAGGATTCTGATTTAGAACTAGAGGCTGCATCTGGTGAGGGCCTCGGGCTGCTTCAACTCATGGTGGAAATGGGAAGAGGGTGCGTACAAAGAGATCACACGGTGACAGGAAGCAAGAGAGAGAAACCAAGGAAGCCAAACTCGCTTTTATAGCAACAACCCACTCAGGTAAGTAGCCGGTCCTGCCAGAGACATTAATCTATTCATGAGGGATCGGTCCCCTGACATAGGCTCCACCTCCCAACACCATCACATTGGGGATCAAATTTCAACATGGGTTTTGGCAGGAACAAACCACATCCAAATCGTAGCAGAAACTAAACGTTCACAAAGTAACCTCATCAAGAGAATGACAAGAGAAGCCACAGACTGAGAGAAAACATTTGCAAAAGACACCGTTTGATCAAGGGCTGTTTATCCAAAATATACAAAGAACTCTTAAAACTCAATAAAAAAATCAACTTGATTAAAAAATGGGCTGAAGATCTGAACAGACACCTCACCAAAGAAGATACAGAGCAAACAGGCATACGAAAAGATGTTCCACGTCTTATGTCACCAATTAAAACAACAATGGATTACCTCTAAACAGCTGTTACAATGGCCAAAATCTGGAACACCGACAACACCAAATGCTGACGAGGATGTGGAGCAACCACAACTTTCTTTCCTTGAGGGTGGGAATGAAAAATGATGCATCCACTTTGGAAGACAGTTTGACAGTTTCTTATAAAACTAAATATTCTCTTACCACATGATCCAGTGATCACATTCCTTGGTATTTACCCAAAGGATCTGAAAACTTACGTCCACACAAAAACCCATACACAGATGTTTATAGTAGCTTTAGTCACAATTGGCCAAAACTTGGAAGCAACCAAGATGTCCTTCAATGGCTACATGGATAAACTGTAGTACACCCAGACAATGGAATATTATTCAGCACTAAAAAAAAAAAAAAAAAGAGCAATCAAGCCATGAAAAGACATGGAAGAAACAAATGCAGATTATTAAATGAAAGAAGCCAATCTGAAAAGGCTATGTACTGTATGATTCCAACTATATGGCATTGTAGAAAAGGTAAAACTATGAAGACAGTAAAAAGATCAGTGGCTGCCAGGAGTCAGAGGGCAAGGAGCGGGGGAGGAATAGGCAGAGCACAGAGGATGTTTAGGGCAGTGAAACCAGTCTGTATGATGCTGTAATGATGGACACATTATATATTTGTCCAAACCCATAAAATATACAACATCAAGAGTGAACCCTGATGTATTAAACTGTGCACCGTGGGTGATGATGATGTGTCAACGTAGGCTCATCCATTGTAACCAATGTCCCACTCTGGTGGGGGATGCTGACAGTAGGGGAAGCTGTGCGTATGTTGGAGCATGTGGGAAATCTCTGTACTTTGCTCTCAATTTTGCTGGGAACAACTAAAACTGCTCTAAAAAAATTAAGTTTTCAAAAAAAAAAAAAAAAAAAACAACTGACCTCACCAGTAATGAGCAAAGGCAATAATATGAACAGTAATTAGGCTGTTTATAAGCCATTTATGTTTTAGGGTGGATTTTGCTATGAGAACTTACCTGAGTGACTGCTCTGAAAAACACAAGTATGTCAAAGAGATTTATGTACATCTAAGATACATGAGAGTGATATAATTTTGCTGCTTAGGGATTAAAAAAACAACACATTTGTTCTATTATCTATAAATGAGCACTTTATTATCAAATAGTTCCACATCAGAACAAGATTTCTAATTCCAAAAAGGTTTTCTTTACATAATATCATATTGTGAGATACATATTAGAGGAATCTGATACTATGTCCCATATTTCAGGTTCTCTTTCATAATTGGGTAACTTGTTTTTATCTAAAAAGTATAAATTTATCTCATTTCTGTTAATGCTATCCATGAAATGTAAGCATTAGTTCCTTTTCAGCTAGTACTTCATTAATCATACTAGTGCCAGGTTGAGACCTGTTTTACAGGGACATGAGAGTCACCTACAAGAAAAACAATCATTTTTACTTAGGGAGGCGAATGCCTCTGAACACAAAGAAAAGCAAAGGCCCTTACGTGATTAGGTGAGGCAGATCAACCCAGGAATCTCATTCAAAGATAATACTTCATATTCTCTAATCCCTTGTGAGAAATTAATGATTCAGAATAAATAAATTAAAATTAGCCCTTGGGCCTTTGACAATTTAATTGCCAAGGCCTTTTGTGAATTCTAATGAATGCTCTAAATTAGCCACGATTTCTCAGAACAGTGTCCCAGAAGAATATGGACCTTAATAATTATGGGCTGTTTTAAATTTATTTTGTATAAGTTATTCCTTCGTCCAGTATTCCACGAATAAAGCTGTTCTCAGGACATATTATAATAAATTAATCGAGTGCCTACCATATGCAAGGCACCGAAAGAGATGCTGAAAACGTGGTAGGGACAGCAGTCCTTGTCAAGCTATCTATGTGACATCAGCCAAGCTGCGTAACGGAACATTCGGGCCAGAATAGCAAGTACCAGTGTACCAAAGGCGTCCAACTTAAGTGACTCAAAAGAGGATATGGTAAATATATTAACAATAAGGTATTATAATTTTTTCCTTGACCTTAGTCACATTCGATCAGCGCATTTGATACTTTCTACGAAACTTTGGATTTAGGCAGATGAACAAGACTCACCACCATCCTTCTTTTGACAGACACAAGTACTCAGCCAAATGTAGCTCATCATACGTACTATTAATTAAAGAGAAGTTATTCATCTCTGGCTTTTGCAGGGGAAATGGAAAGGCTCAAAAACTCCTTTCCTACGAGTGGGATCAATTTTTAAAGGCTCCAACTCTGCTTGCTTTGCTGATAAAGTTCTTCAGGAGATCGTGGTCCATTTCTGCAAAGCCTGAAGTTTGTGTTACTACAGTCAGATGATTTATACAAAACCTGAAGCAGAATTCTTCTAAATCCTAGGAACAACAACAAAAATCATTTAACAAATTCACATTTCCCAAAGCAATGCAACGTAACATGAAAATTCCTAAAACCAGTAAAAAGGATTTGATAGCCAAGAGGAGGAAATGTTGGTACAGCAGTACCTAAGAATACTTACAAAAACCATATAACTAATATGAATCCATGCTTATAAAAATTTAAATAACACAGTAAAACGTTCAAGTTCCTCCACACCAACCAATGTAAAGAATCTGATGTTCTTCTTCCCAGAGATAGGCACCTAAGTGTATGAATTCTTTGGTTCCTTTTCATCTAGTGAGAGTATTATTCATTCCACTTTCAATATTTGTTAAAAGCCCTATGCTCCCGTCTTACATGTATATTGGGTGCTTTAAATATTTCTGCCTGTAGTTTGTGGAAGAAAGGGTAAGCCATAAAAATGATAATGCTAAAAACTGCTTCTCTTATTAACAGGCCACTGCTTGTTTTCCTTTGCAAGATGACAAGGGATGGGATGGATGGGTGTCCTCACACTACACACACCTTTGATAATCTTAACTAGGAAGATGCTTTGAAGAAATCGTATCTTTCAAGGTTTTCTGGTAGGAGAAACCCATCAGGTTTGTGTTTTCTGGCTTACTGTAATGTACTCTGGGCCAAAGAATGACCTTGTAATAATTCTCTTGATTAGAAGTGTAAACTTGAGAATCAGAATGAAAGTGGTGAGATGCTTTTCTGGCCCCCAGGGAAAAGAGAGCCGAGCCTGCCCAGACCTCTGATATGCCTCAGACCTAGGGCCTAGGTATGCCACCAACCCAGGACAAGATGCCGCTAGGTGGTGGGTGGTCAATTTTTAAACCTTTGTCTCTATGTCACTAAAGGTAATTTATAAAAAATAAAGCCCCAAATAATTTCCAAGCAATTACATATGCACTATTATTTTCCTCTTTAGACATATAAATTATAGCAAATGCTAAAGATGAAAATATATACTGAAAGTCATGCCAATGTACCCACAAACCTATAGTACATTTCCTTTTAAGAAAAGAAACACTAGGAAAACCTGATTATCTCATCCCTGAACACAGCTGGGCAGTATGACATCTCTCAGTCCTGGGTAAGGCCTCAGTGATAAAGGAAAACTCACACACCTACTTGATATCTTAGCATGTTACTACTGTACATAAAAATGTGCTTCATTAATATATGTTGACTATCCCAGTATCTATTTAAAATTATGTGTTCTTGGTTAAATTTTTAGAAATGACATTTTTGCCTACAGCACATGAAAGTGAAACAAGCCAGAGATGCATCTCTTTGGCTGAATTCTGCAAAGAGGAATGGGAAAATTCAGACCTGCACCACACACGTTAAAGGATGTCTGGAGTCAGGTGGCCAGGCAGTGTGCAGTCCCACAGATCTGGATGGCATCGGTAAAATTGCTAATGAATGGGAGACCAAAAGGACCCTTGGATCCGCCTGCCTTTACTTTTGGAGAATGGGAATTTCTGGTAATTACTCAATGAAGACACAGGAAAGAGTTCCTGTGATTCTAAGAATTCATTAAATTGGCATAGGGTGGTACTGGTTGTAAGGGAGTTTTGTCTATATACAACAAGGCCCTCATTTTTCGGTGAGAGAATTGTAGTCTACTTTAAATGCTACCACTTTGTAAGGCTGGGGCCCTTCATTCTGTCCTGCAGTCCAACCGCATTTCCCCAATTCCCTCATTCTCCTACAGGACTCTCAGACTTTCTCGCCTATGCCCAACACCGCCTCTCTCGCCCTCATTCTAAGCTAACACGATTTCCTGTTTCACTGAGAAAACAGAATCACTCGGCAGGAAGCTTCACAGGCTCTTCCCACCGAATCTCCTTGCACAGCTGCCTGCAGACTCCACTTCTCTGGGTGACGGCCCATGACCCTGTGTGAGGCAGGGCCCCTCGCCTCGTCACCTAGATCCTGTTGCTCCTCCTATTCAGGAGCCATCACTTGCTCCCTCACCAGATCATCTGCACCTCCAGACAGACGTGCTTCATCACGTTCCCCACCATCAGCTCCCAGACTGAAACTGCCCGGGCTCACGGCCACCTGCGGCGGGCTCAACAGCGTCTGCCGCGGTGGGAGACGCTTCCTTCCTGGAACGCTCTCCTTCCCGGCTGCCAGGACACAATCTCCCGGTCCTCCTCCCTCGCTGCCTGTGGTCTCCTTTGCTGGTGTGGCCTTATCTCCCGGGGCACCCAGAACTGAATCCTCAAACCTGTCTGCGCAGGTCAGTCTCACGGCTTTAGATACAGTGAGTTTCCTGAGCTCCAGACTCGCTTATCCGATTTGCTAATTAGACATTTTCATTTGGACGTTTAATAGACATCACACACTTAACATAATCAAAGCCGAATTCCTGATATTTCACCCCAAAACACTGCTCCTCCCACTCTTCTCTACCTCAGTAAATGCCGATTTCATCCTTTCAGATGCTGATACTCAAAACCCTGGGGTCATCCCACCCCCCAGCCCTCCCCACATCTGATCGTCAGCAAATCCCCGCTGGCTCAACTTTCAAAATGCATTCAAAACCCAACCACAGCTGGTAACTTGGACCATCACCACCTACTGGATGACACGGCCTCCTAACTAACCACCCTCTGTGCCCCCGCACGCGACTCTCAACGCAGCGGCCAGGGCGACCCCGGCACAGGCAGGCGGATCACGTGCGCCCCCTCCCAACGCGCCCTGATCGCTCACGCCGAGCTGGGTCCCGATGGGCGCCCCCGGCCCCGC
>CM052445.1:15893039-15992493 GCA_028533085.1 Varecia variegata
CTCCCTGCCTTCCTCCGCTCCTCTCCTCACTCTCTCCCTCCACACCCGTCCTGTCCTGCTGTTCCTCCAACACACCACCCGCCACTCTCTCCCTCCACACCCGTCCTGTCCTGCTGTTCCTCCAACACACCACCCGCACCTCCCGGAGGCTTTGCTCAAGTCACCTTCCCAGTGACACCTTCCTTCCCTGACACTCTATTTAAAATTCCAACTTTAATCTCAGCCTGGTACTCCCCCTCTCTCCTCCCGGGCTTATTTTTCCACATCACTATCACCATCTGACATGCTATATAGTGTATTCATTCCCTCACCAGAAAGTTCCACAAGGGCAGAGACTTTGCTCCGTTTTGTTCACTTGCAGTTACCCTGGCGCCTAGAACAGTGCCGGCACAAAATAGGCATTCAGTGAAAACTTGCTGAATCAGTAACTAAACACTTTGGATTTTAAGACACAGGGGAAAATGGAGAACTGTAGTTAAATATGTGGTTGTGAAATCTGTCCAATCTTGGATTGCCTTTCTGGTTTTGCAATATACTAGTCTACTGAGATTACTTAATCTGAGCTTCAGTTTCCTCATTTGTAAATTGGAACTTATAATAATGCCTATGTCTTACAAGGCTGTTCCGAGAAGTAAATGAGACATGAACTGTGCTTAGCATACTCCCTGGCTCATAGTCATTATGGACTAAGGGGCAGACTAGCATTAGGGATAATTTGCTGAAAGAGCCCTTTTCTTATTTGATTGAGTCAGCCAAATCAAATATGCCATTCTTTATTTATAAAAACTTTTATACCAAGTACACATATAGCCTATTTTACTTGTAATCTATTCTATTCACTTAGGGTACAACGATTAGCTGGACAGGCTGTAGTGAATTAGTGTGTCTCCATAGGCCAAGTTGAACATTCATCACACAAACACTAAATACCTACTATGTGTCAGAAACGATCCTAGGCATGGGGATGTGGCTGTGACCAGTGCAAAGTCCCTGCCAACCCTCAAGGAGCTTACTTTCTAGAAAACAGAGAGCTGGAAGGTAACCACACAAATAATTTACATAAATAGGGAATATGAAAAAGTCTTAGAAATCAAGCCTGGTTCGCTTGCAAACACTATGTGTGTCACCACCTGGACCTCTGAACTGGCCCTCCAGAGTCCAGTGTCACCACATGGCTCTAAACAACAAACTACAGGACAGCACATAGATTTTGTTTGGCCATGAAGCATTTTTCAAGTGCCCAATATATAATATTATTACCTTGATATCAGACAAACATTCACTGTGCTTTTAAATACCAATGTTTCAAAGTGGATAAAATTTTCTTTTTAAGTGGAAAAAAAAATCTAGATTTCAAGTATTTAGAGATAAATACATAATGTGACTTTGAAGAAAAGTCAGAAGCTGCTGAAGGAAAGAGCTAACATTCTGGTTGATAAGTCATTTCCTTCCTCACACTTCTTGTACTTTCCAAATTTTCTTTAATAAGCATATTATTATTTGCATAAGCAGAAAAAAAGTTATAACCTTTTTTCCACTAAAATGTCCCTGTTTTTTGACCAAAGGAGAGGATATCCTTATGCCAAAAGGAAATCAACTCTAAGAAGTTATGGCCTGTTTCCTAAAGATTGAGTTCTAGGATGGGTTTTCTTTCCTTTCTTTATTATCATAACAATACATGGTCACTACAAAAAGTTCAGAAAAAATAAGCCAAGAGAAGGAAATAAAAATCCTCCATACCCCCACCATCCCATGATAACCACTGACTATATTCTTTAGCCTTTTTTTCTATGTCGATAATGAATTTCAGTCTTATTCGGCTATTTATACTTTAAAAAACAAAAAAAAGAACAAGGTCATAGTTCCTCCCTTAGTGATATACCTTGAACACCTGCCTAACTTCATGGTATTAACATTTTATAAACAATCCTCCACTGTTCACACTGACCTCTTTCTAATTTTTCAAAATTATAAACTGCAGCAGTAAACATCTCTGAAGCTAAATCTTCATCCAAACCCATGATTACCTGAGATAAATTCCTAAGTGAACTCCTTAAAGAATCGTATCTTTAAGGCTTTTAATACACATGATACCAGCTGTCCCCGGAAAGACTGCACCCTCCATCAGCAGTTTAGGAGAAGACCATTTTTCTGAGCCTGCATTATTTTTAAAAACATATTTCCCAGTTTGACGGGTGAATAATCATACCTTGTTTTCATTTATATTTCTCATTTACGTTTTTCATCTCTTCATAGAGCTATTTGTTCTTTGATCCATTTTTTTTCAGCCAAACTGCTCATAATTTTCTTTGTTTTTTACTATGGTAAACTTGCTTCATTATACATTGTAAATATTTTCCCAGTGTATCATTACTTTCCAATTTTCCCTGTGGCAATTTTGATGTATGAAAGTTTTTTTTATCTTTTGAAAACAGATCTGTCAATCCTCTCCTTCGTGGTGTCTGCCTGTGATGTCCACCCCAGCATTATATAAATATTTACTTATATTTCATCCAGTACTGTTGTTACTTTATTTTTTTTACATTTAAGTCTTTAAGCTACCTAGAGCTTATTTTAGTTGGAGACACGAGGCAGGCCCCCAACTCCATTTCTTCCAGAAGGCTGGCGCTGGAAAGGAGCTTCTCTTACCTGGGCGTCGTATTTCACAGCAGCGGAGAGCAGAGCGATTGCATTTTCCTCGCAGATGCCTTGTTTGATAGTTTGTTGGCAGAGCTTTTTCAAACGGTTTTCTCTATAAAATGTAGCCAAGTCTAGCAATCCTGGTGGAAAGAGGTGTTAATTAGGGGGGGGTGATTTCAAGAATCCTGATTTAAACTCACTCAGCCATTCAGAGATGATTTGGATATTATTTTAAATATAATCCTCAGTGAATTGCCAGGTAAGTAAAGACCTGCTGACTCACGTTTTCACGTGTGGCTCTACCCAAGAAGGTAGCCATGCTGAGCCAATACAAAAACCGGGAGCACAGAGAGAATGGCTTTAATGTTTTTTTCCCAGGAAGAAAAGAAAAGGAGTATGCTACCCTAATCGCCCCTCCCGCTGCATTCTCGACGCCTTTCCTGGGTCGCTCCCAGGAGCAGACACTCATGCTGCCACGGTGCCCATCTGGAAAAGAAAAGCCTTTCCTGGACACGCGTCTGCCTCCTGTTACCCCAGTCCCATTTCTCGGCTCCTCTCTACGGCAGCACTCCTAGAGAGAGCCCTCTGTGTCTGCCGTCTCCGTTTCTCACCTCCCATCCTGACCTCAAGCCAGTCCAGGCAGAACCCCATGCCCACTGCTCATGACGCCACACCTGTGGTCGTCACAGAATGGCTTCCGTGGTGCCAGATCCAAGGTCTATTCCCTGGTTTCCTCTTACTCGACATTTACACAGAATGTGATGGGTTGACGACGCCCTCCTCGGAATGCTTTGCTACTTGCTTGCAGCTTTCTTCTCCTTAACTGGCTGCTCCTCAGTTCTCTGGGCTGGACCTTTTCTCCTGACTTCCAAACGTTCCTTCCAGCGCCCCTCAGACGCTTATTTCACTGCCTTCCCTACGTGCACTCCGGCCCGAGGGTTTTAAGCACCATCTGTGTAGGCTGATGATGCCTGTTACAGCACCTGCATCCACTTTCAAGTAATTCCCGTAGCCAGGGATACACATAGGCAAGTAATTTAATTCTACCCCGAGAGAGGATGGGAAGCACTCTAACAGCAGTGGTCAATCAGCATTTGGAAGGTCCTATTTGTTTTCAGATATTGCTATTTGACTCTTCATTAGAGACTGGTTGATTAGCATAAAGAATGTCAGAATTAAGTTTGTCACCGGTAAAACAGTGGTGTCGAGGATGTGTGGCCAGGAATACTGTGAGTCCTCTGCCCTTGCAAGAAGGGGGCCCCAGCATGGAGAGCTCAGTAGGCCTACACCGTTGGCAGCGGTCCGCGTGCTAGGTCTGCATGCAGTCCCCAGTGGCCATCTGATCAGAGGGTTAACCTGAATCCTGCTACTAGAATATTGTAACATGCACCTCACACTAACCTGTCATGAAGGAACATGCAACAGAGTGCCTAAACGACAGAGAGATGGGATTTCATCCATCTTACCATATTAATTCTGTGTCTGTCGGCTATATAATATATATATATAATATATATATTATATATATATAATATTTTAATATATAATATAATATAATATAATAATAATATATATTATATTAATATAATTAATATATATTATAATAATATATATAATATAATATATATAATAATATATATAATATAATAATATAATAATATATAATAATATAATTAATATAATAATATATAATATAATAATATAATAATAATAATATTATATATAATATATATAATATAATAATATAATATAATATAATATATATATATAATTTCTGTGTCTGTCGGCTAATAAATTTTGTACATGTAGCAGAATTTGATTGGAAACTTGCTTTCATTATAATATCACAAGTATTATCAAAGTTATGGAAGAAAGGCCTATGGCCCGTTGAAGCATACTTAGATCCTGAGAGTTGTGAATGGCTTAATTGTTCTCAACAGCCCCAAACGCTCCAGAGCTCCAGTCTCACACATGCAGCACTGCCCTAAGAGAGAACCCTGCTTCCTCCAGGCACACCCTCACCACAGGGCAGCCAAGGAGCCATGTGTCTCCTTCTAGACCACACCTTGGGTACCTGGGGTTCCCTGCCTAATTGGGCCTGAGGGCATGTGTGTATTTCCTCCCTCTGACAGACCACACCACCAATGTGTGGACCCCTGGCCCCAAGGGGTAGCCCGGGCTGGGGGTGGATGGAGCTTGGACATGCAGGCTGGCCTGCCCACACACTCCTTGAGATGCAGGATGTAGCCACAAGCTGGAGGCCAGGGGTCTGTCTTTCCTGTGCCACTAGGTTCTAGCACAGAACTCTAAGGAGTCCTGAAACTCTAAATTTCCAACTAAAATGCAAACGTGGCCTTTCAGGTTTGAAGTACATTTTTCAAGGCTGGAGGATTGAACATACTTTATCTGAAGTTTGTTAGCTTGACATATAACTTCAAATTTTTAGGCATATGTACATAGGCTTCCCTTTGGACTCCTAACAGGCCTCTGCAAATGTTAGGAGAGGGCCTGTATAAACTGGTAGCTCAAACTCCTTTGGCTTTTCAAGAGCAAAACCTGTGGTTCTCTATCTTCCTCACCTGAGTGCATGGCACTTCCACGAACCCAGCTGCTCAGGCCAGACACCTCAGGGCCGCTGGCCCCTCGCTCCTCACACCTCCCGTCCCAACCTTCAACAAATGCCATCAGCCTCATCTTTAAAATATGTCCAGGATCTCATCTACTTTCAATCCCTCCACTGCGACACCATGCCTAACCCAGGACAGCATCATCTCTCACCTGAACCATCATAATTACTGATCTTTAAAAAAAAAAAATCATATCAGTCTTGTGGCAGAAGCTGCTAGCTGCCTCTCCCCACTCCAACACACACGCACAAGCTACAAATCCATTCTTCCTTTCTCCCCAAACCACAGAATCTTTGGCCAAGCCATAGCTATCTGGAAATGTGCATCTTCCCAGCCTCCTACGCAGCTGGGTGCAGCCTCAATCAACTGTGGTCCATGGGTGGAAATTAGGGAACTTCCAGACGCTCCCTTTGGAGACACTGGGATTGGCTGTGTGCCCAGCTCCATCCCTTCCTCTGTGCGGCTGCCCTGCCCATAAGGCTCCACAGTGGCAACGGTTTGATACTTCATCTCTCTCTTATTTTACTACCCAGTTGACCTTTGTATGAAGCAGTAACAAGGGAAAAGCGTTTGGGTTCAACACACACAAAAGGAGCCACTTCAGTGATTACCCTCACAGCGACTGGCTTTCAGGTGCTACAGAAACCACCTTGTCAGTTACTCAACAGGTGGAAATTCTTTGGCAATTACCTACTGCCTCCTCAGGAGAGAGGCTGATGCTGTCTGTGTACAGGTATTCCAGGAAGGCTCGGTAAACAGGGTATGAAAATTCGCTCATTTCTACAATATCGTCCTCATTGTCTTCCAGCGAAGAACGAAAATGCTCGCATCTGAAGGAAGAAAGAAAGAAGTGTGTCAGGTCTCAAGGGGCACAGCCCTTGAAGGTGCGCACCTGCAGGTCCTTCCTTGGTTCTTTGTTTCTTTGCTGGCCTGAGGTTTTCAGATAATCGTTTATGCGACAAAGCTGCACTGCCCACCTGCCTCTGTGGGTGGCCCAGGCAGCTGCCTCTGCTGGGCCAGTGAGGACAGTGCTGGGTTCGCTGGCATCGCTCTCAGACCACATGCGCTGATGGGTATTTAGAAAAATCGGTGGGTTTATTTTTACAAAATCTGAGTCATTTTGTTTCTTCACTCTGTTATGGGTTGAATTATGTCCTTTAAAAATTCATATGTTGAAGTTATAACCCCTAACACCTCAGAATGTGACCTTATTGGGAGCCAGAGTCTTTGCAAATGTAATCAAGTTAAAATGAGGTCACTGGGGTAATCCCTGATCCAATACGACTGGTGTCCTTGTAAAAAGGGGAAATTTGGACACAGACACACACAGGGAGAAGCCACACACCAGGGAATGCCAACGATTCTCAGCAGACCACCAGCTAAGAGAGAGGCGTGGGACAGATTCTCCCTCGTAGCCCTGGAAAGGAACCCATCCTGCTGACACCTTGATCTTGGACTTCTGGGCTCCAGAGCTGTGAGGGAATAAACTTCTCCTGTTTAAGCCACCAGTCTGTAGACCTTACTTACAACACACTAATCCACCCCCTTTCTCTACGGAGGCTTATGTGTTATTGTGAGAGTAAACAAGTGGTATAGCCTGACCTTACTAAAGGGGAACTTGAGTCAAAAATGTGCATTGAGTTTGTGATTCATTAAATAGGATTTAAACTTCTGTTATACAACAACATAATGAATTTCAAAATCATTTGCTCAGAGAAAGAAGCCAGGAACAAAAGAATGCAAACTGCATCATTCCATTTATGTAAACTTCTGGAAAATGCTAAGTAGTCTACAGTGACAGAAAGATCATTGGTTGCCCAGGGCTGGGGCATAAGGGGCCTTTGGGGGTCGGGGGAGGGGTGATGGGAATGTCCTGTATCTCGATGTGGGGCAGAGGTTTCAGAGGCATGTACATATGTCAGTGCTCATCAACTGCACGCTTGAAATGGATGTAGCTCATTGCTCACACACACCAACAAATTTTATTTTTAAAATCTTTGTGTTAGCTTCACCCCAGACCTTGTCGGTCTGGAAGTCTTGATCTTCTTTTTTTTAAAGCATCGAACTGTTCAGTAAGTATCCCGCCAGTGATTAAGGAGGGTAGTTACTATGAGCCGAGCTCAGTTTCCCGGCAGGGAATTTGACTGATGTCCAGGTACTCAATATGGTGTTCAAAGCACAGAAGGAACACACCCACCCAGCGTGAGCTGGCTGCTGTCCGATGCCAAGGTAGACAACGGACTGTTTCCAGCCTCCCAGGAACACCCACAGTACGGATTTCCCCAGCACTCGTCGCACACGACCTGTTCTTTCTTGTTTCCCTGGCTGCACTGTGTTCTCATAAGCGCAAAAACAGCCTTACGGTTTTTCATTATTACTGAAGTGCCTAACGTAGTTCCTTGGACACTTCAAAGATAAAGGTTGAAGAAACAGATTTATCTCAGTTCTCAAAATAAATGATTCCTTACCTAATTTTGAGAAGGACTTTATGTGCATAAATGTACTTTCCATCCACCAGAAATGTCAGGTCTGCAGTGTCCGGGTTGTCAAATTCCCTCTTCAGCGACTCAGCCACTGTGAGGTGGTCATCAGGTTCTAAGAGAGTGACACACATACTTCTAGAATAAACTACAGACACAGTGAAAATACAAGCCACGACACAGCATTGCTTTACTGACACTCATGAAAACACCAGTTCCCTGAGATAACTGCCCAAGTGAGCAATGCTTTTCTCCCTAAAGATCTGCGTCTCTGTAATCCTGAAGAATGAGAACCTCATGCACATCTGCTTATAAATCTGGCAAAACAACAAAAAAAAGTCCCAAACCACCTCACTAATTTTAAATGAAATTTTAGAATGTTTGAGTAAATACACTAAAAATAAAAGATATAGTTTCCCAGTAAAATTAAAAAGCAGTCAAATAAAATTGCTTTTAATTTAGGATTGGTGTTGGTTTCTGATGCTTTTAAGAAAATTAAAAAAATGAATCCTCTTTCTCAGGAGCCCATGATAGAGAGAAATGATGATACTTCACCTGGCAAAGTCCTCACTATCCAGATAAAAGCCCTGAGTCCTCTTCCTAGTTGCCAGGCCATCCCCCCAAGGGACCGTCCCCCAGATGACCAGCTCACCCACGGAGAGGAGGCGCCACGTGACGGCGGGAGTGGCAAAGCAGGCGAAGACGTCGTCCGTGCAGGAGAAGTGGGTGAGGTGGGGGAGGACCACCGACTGGCCCCGGCACTGGCCCCACATGTACACGTGCCCTCCCTGGGTCTTGGCGGCGGACGTGTGGGCAGAGTGACAGGCTGCGATCTCTATAATCCTAAATCCACAAACACATGCCCCATCAACACAGTGAACAGGAGAAGAAACAAGTTACTTTCTCCTCCCCCTACCTTTAACTGATGTGGGGCATTACAAACTTAATGTACAGAAGGGGGCAGGCCCGAGAAGAGCAAACAACCACACAAGACTTATACACCTCATCTCCTAACTCTTCAGGCACCAAACAGTTATTCACACTGAAGCCACACTTCAGTGGCACTTGTAACTCATGACGATCTCTCTGATAGCACTTCTAGCCAGTAGGCCTATAAAAATATGCCCCATCCTGTTTTGAAATTCAAGTACAATCCAAGAGAGTAGAGGCAAAAAAAAAAAAAAAGATGATTGAATTATTTTCTTAGAACATTACTTGTTGAAGAAAATAATAAAAATTTGGGCCATCTGGACTTAGGGTCAATAAATAAATATTTTCATCAAAACGTCATCTATTCCAGCATGCTGTGGGCCATGCCAGCTCATACTGCCAAGAGTGAGTTCAGTAGTTCTCCCGGCTGGGCCGTACCATCTGGAGCCCGAGGGGCAGTTTCTAGATCACCACATGATAGACCCTACTGCAGCACCTTCATGACTGACGGGAGGTAGGTCTCAGAACACTCCCTAATGGAAAACATTGTTTTGTTGATCTGGAAATAATTATAATACTTTTCTATAAGAATAAGCCACCACACAGATTCAAAAAGGATAGCAACCTCTTTCTTGCACCCAAGGGAGGTCCCCATCTTGATTTCGCCACCACAGGCAGTGGTGCCAACATCCCCAGAGACTCAGGCTCTAAACTTGAGCGTCACCTTTGACTTCTTCTCCCTCCTCACCACTTTCTTCAGAATATCCACTTAACAAATAACAGAGATCCTTTCTTTGTAATGTCTCCCCTCAGCCACCAGCGTGGGTCTGGCACACCCTGCGTCTGGTCTCCCTGGCCTCAAACTCTCCCTCTTCCACCCCACGTCACACGGTGGGGCAGAGGCTCCTGAGACACTGTTCTTCTCATCAGTGCTTTCCAACCTGCACCGACTTCCCGTAAGAGTAAGTCCAGACATGACATCAAGGCCTTCCATGCTTTGGTTTCCGCCTCTGTCCAGCCTTAAGTCACTTTGTCCACACACCCTATGTTCCAACAAACGAGATGCACTCACTGCCCCTCAACGTCTTTATTTAATTCACAGTTAAAGTCCTTGTTCAGGAATGTTCTCTCCTTCTCTCTGCCTCACAAACCCTACCCATCGTGTCAGGCCCAGTTCAAACAGCCCTGGGGTTCAGAGGTCTCCCGCCTGCCTGGGCTCTCGTGGCCACTTCCTGTCCACACCACACCAGCCTGGCCCCATTGGCATTTCATGTGTAAGTTTCCTCTGTTCAGCTAGATGACAAGCTCCTGGCAGGCCGAATCACTGGCGTATTTCTCTCTCTCTCTCCAAGCATGTAACACAGTATCCTACTAAATATAATTTGTAGGTCATTTTATTGCCTAACTGGGGACGGCTCAGCCACACAGAGCCACTGAGAGCTGACTTAAGAACTCACTGCTGTGCCACAGTGGAGAGCCCGGCCTTCGCAGTCAAACAGACCCAGGCTGGAGTCCAGCTCTACCGCGAGGCTGTGTGACTAGGGGACTGTCGCTCAGCCTCTAGGAGCCTCCATTTCATCACACTGCAGGGCTGGCGTGATAATTAAATGACAAAATGTTAAGCACCAAGCACAACGTCTGTGTATAAATGGTAGCATCACAATAGCGGTTTCTTAACGCTACTACTACTCTGTATCTTACGTGGCAAAGCCTCCCTTAGGCAGAGACTATGCATTTCTAATGAGAATTCAGATTAGTAGAAGTAGACTCTTCTTCCCTAGAAGAGTCCTTTGCATGGCTATGGCTGTCCCCTGGCTCCGGCCTCTAATCCAGCGCAAGGAAACCTTGCCAGGTGGGGAAATGGCCAATGCTATTCAGCTTCTCCATAAGCACATTCTTTCCAACAAATACAGAAAATGGGAGAAGGAAGTAGAACGCATACATTTATTGAAAGAAAAGCACATCTCCTGTTACCATCTATGTTACTGGCAAGCCTCACGTGTCACCCTCACGCGTGAGGGCAGCAACACAGCCTGCGTTCGGTGGCCTGGCACAGCGGGCAGGACGTGGGCGCGGAGGCAGACAGGAGTTTGCAGAGGCCACATTGCTTAAATTCTTATAATCAGCTTTACCATCTTTTTAAAGGAATAAAGGCCGGGGCGGGGCAGACAGGATACAAAGTAGCAATCATCTCACAGCTAGCTCTGTGGTTTAGGGTGAATGAAATAAGGCATCGGGCAGAGCCGGGCACTCAAAAATGGCTTCTGTGGCTAAAAATGTTTAACAGCTGCTGCAGACCCGTCGGGCCTGCCCCAAGGAGCTCATGAGCTAGCTGAAGAGAGCCGGCAGACAATTCCCACGTCACATCGCAGTGTGGGCTGGGACAACCTCGGGGAGAATTTAAAGTAAAAGGGAGCTCACCGGGCCACGTAGGCTTTGGATTTGTCACAGATGGAATCAGAGCCCATGAGGTGGAGAGAAAAGCAAGACCAAACATGCAGCAGGGGGTGGGGACAGCAAGGCTGCGGAGAGCTGGGACATGCGGGCACCTTGCGGGGGCAGAGAGCAGCGAGGTTTGCTAGGAACAGTGGTGTCCACTCAGATCCAAGGCTGAGGAGTTCAGATGGGATCTGAGGTGACAGGCAAATGGGAAACAGCTTTGTCAACAGGGCCATGAGGTAACGAAAATGGTGTTCTCAGAAAGACTGATCTGGCAACAGTGTGCAAGGCAGAAGTGCGAGGGAGAGAAAGAACAGCCCAGAAGGCTGGCTGGGGAGGCCTACGGGTGTGGCCATGTCCCATCTGAGCCATGTCACCAAGGAGGGGTCAGGGTGACGCAGATGTAAATGCAGAGGAAGGAGAGGGGTCAAAGGTGGCCCCAGAGGGTGCGTCCGAGGAAACACCAGCCTGGCAGTGCTGGGAGGCGGGAGCAGCTCCGGTCCCTGGCAGACCAGGGGCCTGTCTGAGGCCTGGCCGGTGGGTTGCCACATTGGAACCACCTCAGTGGTACGGCCACCTGGTATTCTCTGAGGGCAGGAGAGGTTAGAACAGCCCAGCAATGTTTAGGGAAACATCAACTAACTGTTCTTGCTCTCTCTAGATTTCAGCACTTCTGCAATGACCTAAGCAAGGACTTCAGTTTCTATACACTTTGGGATAAAATTCTATGAAATATCACTGATTAGAACACAGTAGTGTCTTTCTTTGTGAAATTACCCAACATCAGAAAATCAAAATAACTTCATTCCTACATTCCCTTCTGAAATGTTTGCTGTTAGCCTCCGTGAAAGGGGAACGGCCTTTGCCACTACCGCAGCTGGTGACCCGAGGTGGGAACGCTGCTTCCTGGAAAGGAGCTGGGACAGACTGAGCCAAGGGGTGAGGGTGGGGAGGGCCACACTGCCGCCAGCCGTCCCTGGGCACGGCCTCATGACGTTTACCTGGCACACCTGGCTCCGCACGGGAAGTCAGGGGTGGGGCGCGGGCGTGGCTGACCGCAGCAGCTGCTACAGGAAGGAGAGTGGAGACAGTTTAGAGGGAACCTTCAGGTCTAGGCTTGGGACCCAAGCAACTGCCAAGGAACCTCGCCTTTGCCTAAAGTCATCAGTTTTTAAATCAGATCCATACCAACAAGTAAATTTTGAGGCTCAGATTTTCCAGTCTTACGTGCAACAGACAATGACTATAACCTGAGCTAACCTTTACTGTCAGGGTGTCTGGCATATTTCACATTTTATTTTTTAGCCAATCTTAATGGAAAACAAAGTTACTACATGCTCTTAATAAACAGGTTTTGTGTCACCTCAACAGAATGATCCGCAACAACCGAAGAGCTTAATGGCTGTGAAGTACTAGAAATGAAAAAGCAGAGAGTGAGAAAGAACGTAAAACAGAAAACAACGAGCAGGGCAAAGGTCACTTGTGAGGGGGAAGGACAATGGAGAAGAAACTGCAGTGATCAAGGATCCACAGCAGTGATTCCCAATCCTGGCTTCCTGAGAGCCCAGAGTATCATCGGTTACCTCAAGAAGCTGCAGAGTTCTCAAAAATTCAAGGCCAAGTTAGGTTTACATCAACGTAACTTAAAATCTGCTCTTATGGAACTTTAAGAGCAAAGACACAGATGCTGGTCAATCAAATACCAAGGTCTTGAAGCTTCAGGAAGATTGGGAATGACTGAGTTAGAGAGAAGACGATCATTTTAACTGTTAAAATTACTTCTACGTAAACATAAATTGCTGACAAACATTAGGATTCTTCATCATAAATAGACCTCTCTGGGAAACATTTTAAAAGGTTTCCCTGGGGTGGTTGTTCAAGCAAACAATCCAGTGTACACAGAGTTTTTTCCTTTCCACTTTCTGTGGACAGGTAACTGAGAACTAAAGACCCACCCTGCCCTAAATCCGATCCTGTTCCTAATTCGTCAGGCTTCCCCATAGTGGGCCGAAAAGGGTCAGAAGTGAGGTTTCCTGAGAGTAAGCCATGACATGTCCTCCAGGCTTCCGTCACTGGAAAGGGTGGAGAGGTGTAGAACAAGTCCCAGCAGAGACTTACAAATTCCTCGCTCACAGTACGCCTGTGATTGAGCGCCTGGCTGACGTCGTGCAAGCCCCGAAATCGCTGCCTGAAATTCAAGCGTGGAACGCTGGGAAAATCAGGAGTATCTTGTTTCAAACGCTCAACCATGATTTTACAGCCAAGGTCATGTTTATGTGGACAATGGCAAGTGTGCAAGCGCATGGCTGCTTCTACTTTTACCTTTATAATTCCAAAATAATTGCAGTTTAAAATGACAGAAAAGCAACAGATAGCTTTCAAAGTGCAGTTAAGCAACTTGGCACCCACGTAACTTCCATTCCCTGCTTCTCTGCTTTTCCTTTCTCCCACCTCAGTGCCCCACAATCCATTTGCCTGCGACAACCAGAGTCAGGAGACCTGGGCAGTCCTTCTGGGTCAGGGACCCACAGTGCAACGGGAAGCACACACTGGTGGGCGATGAGGGCAGATGGGTTTTGATAAGTGTGCAAGCATACACTTGGCCTTTGTCTGTCAGAAAACGGTGAAGTGCCATACAAATACCCTGTTTTTACTTCCATGAGACTTTGATTTGATCCTTGAACACTTTGTTGTTCAGTCTAAATACTAAGTGTCCTCACTAACTGGATTTGCTAGCCTGAGACATTTCTGTGCTTATTCAAAGCCTCAAGACTGTCCCTTCTCTTGTTGCTGACTAACTCTAGACTACCTTTACTAGACGTGCAAACATATTCTACATAGGTTAAATAACATTAGCCAAGTTCACAGTATTCAAATGAAAATGGAGGTGGTTGAAAAAATAGCAAGTTGGTTCTGGGCTTTCATTGTCAAGTACTCAGAACTGAAGAATAGAAAAGAATCGCATATAAATGCAAGCTAATCTATTTATCCACACATTTATTTTAAAATCAAGTATAATAAAATTGATGCAATAAAAATAGTAGCATTAATTTCTACAATGACTGCAACCCTGGTTTAAAAGACAAGATAATGAAATGTTTCTGCTTCATAGTACTATGTCAAGAAACGAATGGTGAAAAGGCAGCGAACGGCCGTGCTTGAGAAATTCAAAAGGCCTTTGAAAATATTAGGATAATTTGGAAACTAGTTCTGAATGTGCTAATTACATAACTCAGCCTTGCAAACAAGTGCCCAAAACTAAGTCTTAATTTTCTGACCATTTTACTATTCCTCATGCTTGGGAGTTAAAGTGGTAAAACAAGCCTAGCCTTTTCAACTGACAAAGTTTCTAAGCAACTGAGCGACTGGCTTTATACCCCATTCAAGGTAACTTCATTTTCCTAAGCCATAGAAGACAGACCTGAACTTTTATCAACTCCTCTTAAGAATATAAGACAGAAAACGAGGAGGGGAAGAGGGTGGTCTATGAGGGAGAAGAATAACGTGGAATAACTGTTGGAAGTTTAGTCATTGCAGTTTGCTTAGAGGGGATGTTGGAGGTATAGGTGCAACATGGGCAAGTGAAGATAGAGTGTTTAGCATACAGTAGCCTCCCCAACAATTCAAAAGCCAACTTTAAAAAGGAATAAATACTCTTGTTAGAGAATATTCTCATGCTAGCAGAAGTTCTCTATCACGTCTAAGTCCTGGTTAATCACTGACGACCACTGGGGGGATTGTGAAAATGCACGTTACCTGTCCTTTTCCACGACGACAGGGGTCGGATAGGACTGGTTGCTTTTATTGCCAGTGCCCAACTGGCCATAAGAATTGGCGCCCCAAGCATACACTTGGCCTTCATCTGTTAATACTAACGTGTGCGCGTAGCCACAGGCAACCTGGAAGGAAAGAGACCAGACTGACTCAGGCCTGCAAATAGAAGGAAGTAGTTCACTACTTTCACAAAGTAGGTTAAAAATCAAAAAGGAAAAAAGGAAGAGGCAGCCTGCCCACAGAGGCGAGCATTAAGTTAACCCATCTCCTTCCAGAACAGCAGGAAGACTGCCATGAGTCCCTTAGCTGCCTCAGCTCCGGTTCATTCCAACTTCACTGCTTCCCAGAAATTAAGGGGTAGGAGGTGAATGTAAGAAACAGACACTTTAATTTTTTAATAAAGAGTTTCTTTTTTCTGACTACAAAACATGTTCAACGTGAAAAATATAGAAAAGTATAAAAATGAAAGTGCTCTCCGGCTCGGGGTTTTTTTCTATTTATATATAGACATAGAGAAATGTACCTATAGCTTTTTTTAAATGACCACATTATATAAGCAATTCTGTATCTTGTTTCTTTTTATAATACTTTACCATTACATACAGCACTGTCTCACATCATTAAAAATTCTTTGTAAACATCATTGCTGTCATCATAATTAATTTTGGATTAGTAAATTATGCTACACCTATTGTTTTTTATTATTAATAGTTTTGTTTTTCCTGTATCTTCTTAACTAATTCTGTAAGACACTTTCTCTTTGGTTCCTTAGGATAATGCCCTAGGAACAGAATTATAGGTCAGAGGGTATGAAGACTAAGGCTCTTGATACACCCTGCCAAAGATTCTTCAGACAAGGTTCTGACAATTTATTTTTCAAAAGCTGCGTGTGGGAGTGCCCTAGGAACAGAGATTTTCTGATGGATAGCTACAAGTTAATTCAGAGAAAAAGAGCCTTCACCCTTAACTTCAATGAAGACATCCAAGCAGCTAAACTTTTCATCCTGCTAAGGAAACTGTGTTTTTAATAGGCTGGCATCTTTGCCACTGAAGGCCTAAAACCACAGGCGCGCAGCCCGCCAGGGAACGTACCCGCTGCACGCGGATGCCTTGCAGCGCGGCGATCCTGCAGGGCGTGGGCTGGTTGCCGCTGCTGCCCAGGCCGAGCTGCCCGTTCCCGTTGTAACCCCAGACGTACACCTGCGAGGAAACGAGACACGCGATGCTCAGGACAGACAGACGGCCATCGAGTTACGAGAGACATGCCATGCTGGTGTGCCTGACATGGCAAACGGGTGTTTGAAACAAAACATGCACTAGCTTTCTCACCTCCCCAGTGTCCACCACCGCCATGGAGCACATCTGCCCGCACGCTATGTTCACGACCACCTTATTCTGCAGGCAGCCGGTGACGCGCCGCGGGATTGGCTGATTAGCTGTCGATCCAGATCCCACCTGCCCAGAGTTATTATAGCCCCAGGCAAAGACCTATTTGAAAGAAAAGATCCATAAATGAAACCCAGTAATTTACCAAGTGTCTGAACTGGACACTAACGTGCACGAGCGCACCTTGCCTTTCCTCTCACCCTGCTGCACACCCAGAAATTCTCACAACACAGGCAGAGAAGTTTTTGTAACATTCATTCTTACACAAGGTATTATTTTACCAAATCAGGTTATTGGTGCTAACTACACAAACAGTGATAGTTACTATCATATATCATGTAACACAAAAATATCTACTTTGCCTCAGCCGTATTTTCTACCATTTGGGGATTTTTCGTGTTGCAAATAACCCCTTCACTATAGCAATATAGAAAGTCAATACATCCTTCTAAGTTTTGCAGTTATATATTAAGTGCTTACTACATACAGGTAAACTTGATGATATAAACACCAGGACTATGAATTGTTACCAAAAATCAGGCTGAATTTGAGGGAGGTGGTTATTTTAATCCAATGATCATGTTGCCAGGACTGCTAAAGGAATCTACAGAATCTTACTGAAAAAAAGCAGTGAGTTTTACAGCGACTGTTCTCACCTCTCCATCAGATGTTAGCACCAAAGAATGGTAAGACCCACAGGCAACTTCGATGACTTGTTTGTTTGACAAATTAGTAGAGATGTGACAGGGCACTAAACCATGATTAGTTGTCCCATTGCCCAGCTGGCTGTAAGCATTATGACCCCAGGTAAAGACTTCTCCTTCTGAAAAGTAAAAAGAAAGATAACCGGCTTTCAAAACATCTACCTCATTATATGAAAATACATATTGGATGACTTCCACAAATGAAAACTAAAAATTCAGGTCCAAAAAGCTACTAACTTCCCTATTCTACAAATTCATTCTACAAAAGAATCCATTAGGAAAGTATAAACTGAATTCTACCTCAAAGCAACAATATGAAATTTAAATGCATGTAGTTAAAATAGCTGGAAGAGAGCTTTTTAACAAATAACAGAGAAAAGGCTGCTAAGAGTAATAGAAAAATCAGACTGAAAGTCGGAAGATTGTAAGGACACTTAATTCCTCTGGGTCTTAATTTTCTTACTTAAAAATGATCACCAAGTTAATTTTTAAAAATCTTTGTTATTATATTATTTATTGTGCAATATAATACGCAGAAAAGTTCATAAAACATATGTGCACAAATTTTATAAATAATTATAAAGCACATGACCATGTACTACTATTTAGATCAAGAAATATAGCCTTATAATCACCCACAAAAGCCCCTCACACATATATCTTGCATAAAAGAATTTATTTTTCCTGTTTTTGAAACTTAAGTGGAATCACAGAGTATGTACTCATTTCACCTGTATTTTCCACTATATTGTTTCTTTGTGCTACATTCTCAATAATTTCTTCTGTTCTATCTCCCAGTTTATTAATTTTCTCTTTTGCTATGTTCAAGCTACTACATACTATTATATTGTTCATTTGGGTCTTTTTCAAATCTTCTATGATCTCTGCAGATATCTTCAAGCTCATTTTTTATTTCTCAAACAATAGATATAGCTGTCTTATAGCTATCTTATAGGTGTGTGATAATTCTGATATCTGATGTTTAGCAGTTAGTTCCTGCTGACTGTTGTTTCTGCTGGTTCTCATTCATGGTACCTTGTTTCTTGGTACAGTAGCCCCCCCTTATCCTCGGGGAATACGCCTCAAGATCCCCAGTGGATGCCTCAAACTGCAAATAGTACCAAACCCTGTATATACTATGTTTTATCCTATACATGCATACCAATGATAAAGTGTAATTTGTAAGTTAGGTACAGTCAGAGATTAATAACAATAATAATAAAATAGAACAATTATGAAATACAGTAATACTGCGTACAATTTCACAGATAGAAGATGCATTCTTGCCATAAATCTTAGCAACCTCAACATACGATTTTTTTCTTTCCTTATTAAGTCGAGAACTTTCCTTTTTCATTTAAAGCAAGCACTTTATGGCTTCTCTTTGGCACATCCAAATTGCAAGCATCACTACTCTTTTCGCTTTGGGGCCATTATTAAGTAAAATAAGGGTTTCTTGAACACAAGCACTGCGATCCCGTGACAGTTTGATCTGATAACCCAGATAGCTACTAAGTGACTAATGGGCAGGTAGCATAGGCAGTGCAGATCTGCTGGACAAAGGAATGATTCATATCCCACGTGGGATGGAGTGGGATGGCACAAGATTTCATCACGTTACTCAGAATGGTGTAAGATTTAAAACTTATGAATTGTTTATTTCTAGAATTTTCCATTTAATATTTTTAGAACATGGTTGATTGCAAGTAACTGAAACCACGGATCAGGGAGGACTACTGTACACCTGGTTATCTTTGACTATGTGCTGCTTATTGCCATCGAAAAATTATTTGGCAGCTGGGCACAGTGGCTCATGTCTGTAATCCCAGTAGGCAAGGAGGCAGGAGGATCGCTTGAGCCTAGGAGTTCAAGACCAGCCTAGGCAACATGTGAGACATCCATCTCTAAAAAAATAAAATAAAATTAGCTGGTAGTGACAGCAGATGCCTATAGTCCCAGCTACTTGGGAGGTTGAGGCAGGAGGATCACTTGAGCCCAGGAGTTTGAGGTTCCAGTGAGCTATGATCATGCCACCATATCCCAGCCTATGTGGCAGAATGAGACCCTGCCTCTAAATAATAATGATAATAATAAAATAAATAAATAAAATTTTTTTAAAAAGATAAATTATTTGGGGTGACTCCCTCAGGCCTAGGATGAAGGTGACTTGCTCTAGAAAGAATTTATACTTACCATTATTGTGCCCTTAAGGCACTGCCATTCCAGGACCTCTAATAAATTCAAGGCTTAAGATTTCTTGGACCATCCAATCTGATGTAAATTAAACTACAAATCCATGGATAACAAACTCTTGGGGAGAAATTTTATTTCTTTTCTTTCTTTTATCTCCCCTACTTTGCTCAGAGCAAGGAATATGGTCATAAACTCTTGGGGGGAAATTTTATTTTTCTTTCTTTCTTCCTCTCTGCTTTGCTCAGAGCAAGGAATTCTTGCCAATCCTTAGGAAGCAGCTAATCCTCTCCTTAGGAGTGTAGCCTCTGCAGTCCCAGCCTAAGCTGGGAGGCCTTCTGTTAGACTCCCTGCCAAGTAGGACTTTGACTCATGACCCCTCACCTCCTGAGTATATCCAAACCACAGCTCTGTTCAAGAGGGCAGGCAGATGCCTTTAAGGGAAAAGTAGCATCAAGTTCCCCTCTAACCTTTTAAATTTGGTCTGATAAGTTCTTTCTGCCTTGTCAGTGCTTTGCTACCTTCATGAAAACTTTTTTTTTTTCTTTTTTTTTTGAGACAGAGTCTCACTCTCTTGCCTGGGCTAGAGTGCCATGGTGTCAGCCTAGCTCACAGCAACCTCAAACTCCCAGGCTCAAGCAATCCTCCTGCCTCAGCCTCCCAGGTAGCTGGGACTACAGGCAGGTGCCACCATGCCCAGCTAATTTTTTCTATTTTTAGTTGTTTGGCTAATTTCTTTCTATTTTTAGTAGAGACGGGGTCTCACTCTTGCTCAGGCTGGTCTTGAACTCCTGAGCTCAATCCTCCCGCCTCAGCCTCCCAGAGTGCTAGGATTACAGGCATGAGCCACTGTGCCCAGCCTCATGAAAACTTTTAAAAAATATTTTATCTAGAATTTTAGTTGGTTTCGGTAAAAAGGTGATCCAAATAATCTAATCTGCTGTTATTAGAAACCAAAAATCCCTAGAACTTATTTTTAAATGTGAAATAAATCCATAAAAGAGTGTTTATAAAATTTATTTTCAGTTTAAAGAATATTAATATAATGAATATTAAGCTTAAGGACAATTCTAAGGTATACTTTAATTCTAATATCTTATTAGTCTGAATTTATGAAATAGCCATAAAGATATTTAATTCCTTAGGCTACTAATTGCAACTACAGCCATCGGTCACTATTTAGTGTAAGACCCACAGAATGCTAAAAGGGAGGGGGGGATGTTGAAATCAAGGTTTAGTCTCTCAATTCATAGATCAGGAATCTAAAGTTCAAAAAGCAGATTTGCCAAAGTCCACAGTGACTTCAGTGGGGTTAACTGGGTTTATAGCACTGTCACTCATACATCTAAAATGTCAATAATTGTTAGATCCCATCTGCTACATTATCTCACTCTGATATTCAGATATATTCCCATTTGATGCTGTCCAAAGCAAAGTCAAGTTCACAGGGCAGAGCCAGAAACTCTTGCCCAATCAAAAAGTACATTCTCAATTTAAGGGTGGTCCTAGTCTTGTTCCTCAACAAATAAAGCAACGGCTGGAATTCTACATGGGTTCCTGTTACCTGTGGTTGCAAGGACAACGTGTGGACCACTACCGTAGCTGAGGCAGGCTATCTTTTTGCCACTTAAGGAATCCAGTCTCCGAGGTTCAATGGTGCTCTGGACGTCACCTAACCCCAAACAGCCACAGCAGTTCGTGCCAAGCACAAAAATCTGTGGGAAAAACCACCGTTAGTTCAAGCATTTCTGTTTCTGACAAACCTATAAATTACATCCAAACAGGTATCATCTTCCTAAAGCAAACTGCTTCATTTATGTAACAAATAAGAATCTACTTTCCATGCTTTTTTTTTAACCTTTATTCCTTAGTTCCCCCAAGATCTTCAATTTAACAAATCCATTTCTAAAAATATGGTGGCTGAATTATTTTCTTCAAAATTACCTCATCATTGACTGTAGTATATAAAACTTCATTGCCAGCACTGCCAAAGACACACGCCTGACGGATTAATTGCAGTTCTTCCTCAGAACAAAGGGAAAAAATTGGCCACTTGCCCACATCTAACATCTTCAAAGACGACAGAGTAGCCTGTACTGGCTGAAAAGGAAAAACATATACATTGAGACTACTAATCCAGAGTTAAATTTTCTCTGCCCCTTCCCTTCTGTGGGAGAGGACTGGCGTGCTGCAAGAGCTTCTGGTAGGACTCTCACGGCTGCAGGTGTCGCCTCTGTGCCCGCTGCTCTCCCGCAGCCGCTGAGCTCCGGGGGCCCGGGTGGAACCAGGTCTCCCTATTCATTTTCTTCAAGGACTCGGGAATCAGCCAAAGCTGAACTTTGGGGACCTGACTGTTTGGCGAGTGCTTTATATACTGGCTATGTCTTAAACGTAGCTGTGGAAACTAGGCTGGCTGTCCAAGCAAGATAGAGAGACAGGGTGTGTGAGAGAGAACTGCCATTTCTTCTGCTGCCTAAGTCTTAATAAAACAAATCCTTGGAAAAGAACAATGCTGAAGGTGACAGCAGGGAAATGGTCCAAAAGTTTCAGTTCATGGGCAAGCCTGACCTGACCTTCCGATTGAGAGGCTGGTGGGTTTCCTCATCCCCCACTTAAGGTTTGGGGGAAGAGGTATGAAGAAACACCTAGAAAGTGTATGTGCTAGATTGCTAGGGCAGCCATAACTAAATATGGCAAACTAGGTGATTTAACAACAGAAATTTATTGACTTACAGTTCTGGAGGCTGAAAGTCCAAAATCAAGGTATCAAGGCTCCTTCTCAGGGCTGTGAGGGAAAGATCTGTTCCAGGCCTCCCTTCCTGGTTTGTGGATGACTACCTTCTCCCCACGTCTATTCACATCGTCTTCCCCTTTGCATACCTCTGCGTCCAAATTTCCCTCTTTCTTAAAGGACACCAGTCATATCAGATGAAGGCCCACCTTAATGACCTCATCTTAACCAAATACATCTGCAATGACCCCATTTCCAATCAGCTGCGTTCTAAGGTACTGGGTATTAGGACTTCAACACATGAATTCTGGAGGGTCACAATTAAGCCTGTCACAGCATATCTTCATGAGCATCTGCACCCCACAAGAGCACTAAATGTGCACATTATAAAGTTGTTTGAAAAGACAGTTTTTACTTATTTACTACACTGGAGGCATATTTACTTACATACTTTTCAACTTTCAAAAATCTTGGTGAATATAATAAGATGCATAAACAGCCAAAATGTCTATCAAATGCTATGTTTGGCCATTTTCCACAATAATCACCAGACTTATGCTTAATTTAAAAGAGCAAAGGTTTTCTAAGGGGGCTCTTTCTCATCAGCTATTAAATCATCCCTACTAGGAATGAGTTCTGGTCCAGAGCTGGGCGGTCCAGCTACTTATTTTCTACAGATCTGAAAGAACACTTGTCCTTTGGAGTCAGGAGAGGACATCTGAGAGCACAAGTCAGCAACTCTGCTCTTCTCAAGTCCACACCATGGACTTACAAGGCTCCCCCATCCTCATGCCTGTGAAGTACTCTGGGGCCACCTTCACAGACCCTCAAGTACCCTTCAGGAAGACAGAGACAGAGTCCCTTTACCACCATGTCATTGGTCCCTTGAATAGAGTCAAGAATACAATAAACACCTGTGTTGGTAAAATGAATAAATGAACGTTTGAATGGGTGGCTCACTTCTGGGTGCACAGCCCTCCTGTCCATCCCACCCTCTGTAACTCCTTCCCAAGGAAGACATTCCAATTCTCTGGCCCTTCCAATCCCTACTCACAGCCCCAGCGCTCTCCATTTCTACTTCACCTGAGCTATTCTATTACCAAGTCTCAAACTTTTAAGTTCCCTCTGATCACAGCTAACAATCCTAAACTTGCATCCAAAGTGAGGTCTGCAATGAGTAAAAGCATCAAACAGCTGTCCCAGTGACCACTGAACTTACAGCAGAAACAAGCTGAGCCACCAGCTTTTCATTGCAATTTTAGCTCTGTTTTTCAGTTTCTATCTTTTCTGACTAATGTTCATAGAACTACTGAATGCTACGGCTAAAAAAGTTTTAAAGGTCATTTTATGGGGGAGAAACCTAAAGAAAGCCCAAGAGGGGCTATAATGGGTTGAATGGTTGTCCCCCAAAATCCAAAACTTCAGGTCCACCTGGAAACTCATAGTGACCTTATTTGGAAACAGGGTCTTTGCAGATATAATAAGAGGAAGTCATATGGGATTAGAATGGTCCCTAAGTCCAGTGACTAATGTCCCTATAAGAAGATAAGAGGGCACACAGAGACACACAGGGAGGAAGCCCATGTGACAGTGGAGGCGGAGATCTGGAGAGGATTCGTGCATCTCTAAGTCCAGGAACGTCGATGATTGCCAGGAGCCACCGCCAGAAGCTGGGAAAATTTTTCCCTAGAACCTTCAGAGAAAGCACAGCCCTGAAGACACTTGATTTTAGACTTCTAGCCTCCAGAACTGTGGGAAAATAAATTTCTATTGTTTTAATTATAGTTATTTAATTTGTTACAGCATTCCTAAAAAACTGTTATAGAAGCTAAGCAGTTTGTCCCTGCTAATAGCATCGCCCTGTGAGTTAGGGGCAGAGCCTGAACCAGGGCTGAGCCCCCCCTGATGCCAAATGCAGCCACATGCCCTCCCCATGCCACCTGGATCATACAAACCTGCACCAGGAATAACACTTTCTATTATCTTTTGGGCAACACCAAAAGACATGCACTAATGTTTGCTTGCACTTGCAGGGCTTTGGCTATTCCCATAGAGCCCTTAAAGAACAGGGCAGTAATTCCCACCGTGGGTCGCCTTCCACACGCAAGGCAGGTGGCAAGTCACAATGCTTGACTACTAACTCATTTCTTCCCTTCAAGCAGATTTTGGATTTCATCCTGCTCTGCTACAAAACCAAGTGATTTCTTGGATGCCTAGAATCAGGTTGTAAATTCCAACCAGCTTTTAAACACTTGTCTACCAATCATTAGTTCTAAACTTTCTTCCTGGTTCACGTGTACAAAAACCTATACTGTCCTGCCTGTGATGCTACTGACTACTGGGATTCCAATATGTGTGTGTTTTAAAGTAACCTCCAGTCTGTACATTTTATGAAAAGATGCTACTCATGACAGATCTAATAGTATCATTAAACTAAAGATATAAAAATGAAATGTAATCATTCCGTTCAAGGAGGTCACAGTTTAATGGAAAAAAATTATAATATAACCTAACTACAAGGAAATGTGAATATATTGCTCTTTAAATCTCTACTAGAAGGCTGACTGTTGGAGGTTAGTTAAAGTCTGTAGGGGAACTATTACATAGGGAACTGATGACAATTTATAAAATACATGTATTTATACTTTTTTTGAAGTAAATATTTAATACAGGTTGAGCATCCTTAATCCAAAATGAGAAATGCTCCAAATGTAAAACTTTTCAGGCACTAATATGAAGCTCAAAGGTTGTGCTCAAAGGAAATGCTCATTGGAGCATTTCAGATTTCAGATTTTCAGATTAGGGATGCTCAACTGGTAAGTATAGTGCAAATATTCCAAAATCCAAAAAAATCCAATATACTTCTAATCCCAAGCGTTTCAGATAAAGGTTACTGAACTTGTATCAGTCTCAAGGAATTACAACATCTTTTTTCACAGAAGAAAAAAACATTTTCTGACCAGCACACTTGTGAGACAATGTATGAGTCACACACATGCAGGCCCCCGTAGGAGCCTCCATCTCGCTGCAGCCTCTCTGCATGACAGCAGCTGTCTCTGCAGAAGGCGCCCAATCCACTCCATGCACAGCTGCCAAGTAAGGAACTGGCTAAGCAAAAGCCAAGCATGGGCAACAGAAAAATCTGCATGAGGAACAAAAGCACTACTAGCAAATGAGAGCCTGGTATTGTTCAGCATTAAGATCATGTCCCCGGAATTCACAGTCCTGGTTTGGCCTAAGTAAGCCTCCTCACTGCACATAACACTACCTTAGGTGATAATTAACCCAGGCCCGTTTTCTTTTACTAATTCGCTGCAATCCAAGCCACCTCCCCCACCTTTACCTGGCATCTGTTTGGGAAATTAAAAGTAGTGAAATGTTAACATTAGCTCAAGGAAAACATAATTAAGGAGATACATCTGCCATAAAATTGTATCTCACCAGTCTTTTAAGAGTATGCTACCTGTATGACCATGCTTCTCTTCAACATGAAGAATCGAGTGGATTACTGAACTGCACTTAATTACAGACAACTATCTATCAAGTTGTCACAATTCAATTTAAAACATAGCATATGTTACGTGGAATCGAAATGACATGTTAGTCATGCCTGGTGAAAAACAAAAATTTCTTAAGAAAAAATACCAACACCTCCCTTTTGAGGATTTCCTAGCATTATAACACTTTGTAGGTAACAAAGTGATTTCATTGCTGATTCTGTGAATCCATTCTGTTTTACAAAATCTGTTCCCAGGAAAAATGAGAAATTTTTCTAATAACATTTTATAAGACTTTCAGGTTCTATGCATTACTTTTGTAAGCTACTTTTGGACGTTCCTACGAGGGCTCACAAACGAACACTTCAAGTGAGCACGTGATGATGCCATGGCTTGGTTTCAGAAGCTTTGCCGTCTTGGCACACTGTGCCGGCTTTGTATAATTATTTATATCTTTAATTGAATTTTGACCTAATTTTATTAAATAAGAATGGAAAACAAATAAGTTAATAGCTATAGTTTATATGAAGCTGTTCATAGTGATGAGCACATATTTTGCAAATGTAATAAAATAAGACAAGAGGGAAATCAATATGCATGCTGCAAGATGTGAAACTTTTAACATCAGCTGGACACTGGACTGAAGCTGGTTGACTGTAATGTTCAGATGTGATGGAAAAGGAAGAAATTAAACAATGCCTATGATGAACTGAGAACATATCATCTAAGATTAGGTAGTTTGTAACTGTTTTTTAATCTCCGGGAATGGAATAATTGTTGTTCAACTCAAAGTCTTTTGCAGGCGAGCACTATCTGTGAGTGCAGGGGATGGTCTGCACTTCTCATCCCCCCTCGCCATCTCTGGGACCCCTTTCTCTGCCCCTCCGATGATCAGTTCCCTGCTGGCCCCTTCAGCATTCTGCATACCCATAATAATAACCTGTTGGCATCTCAATCACTACACCGTGAGCCCCTCAAAGATAGATACTGTCTCACTGATTTTCCTATTGGGTGACCAACAGATGTTTGAAGAAGTATGTTCCATGCGATAGAATACACATGCTCCCTCCAAGAGCGTGATGTTTTTCTAACCTTGCCACTTTCTCCATAGAAAAGAGGAAGTTCTTCTTCCATATGGACTCAGTCCTGTGCAGTCCCTGAGGAAAAAGTATGTGGTAAAATCAGGATCCCATATGTTGGATGAAACTAGGCAAGTTAAAATTACTTTACTTCTAATGAACAGAGAAAATAAGCTAAGCTCAAATATGGTGAAGGGGAAATAAGAGCATTAAGCTTTAGGTATGAGAATTCATAGCTATAAAACCCAAAAGGTGTTTTCACTGTTCTGGAACTACCAGTCGGCCTATTATGGGAACCCTCCTGCTGAGGTCTGAAAAAGTAATCTGAGGATATATATATGTATATATGTCCTTAAATCCATAAGGAAATGAGGAGACAATTTTCATTTCAGAGTTGACTTCCTATAGATAAGGAAAAATAAATTTTAGACCTTGGTCAACTTTTCTCTGGGATTGGAAAGTTCCAAATCACTGTGAAGAGCAGATTTATCAATTCTCAGCTCCACTGAAGAAGATATGATTTGCTAAGCTGGAAAAAAGCAAAAAGGAGAAATGAATGAAAAGGATGAAAGGATGAATGAATGAATGTGGCTTTGTTACACTGGACTCTAATGAAAAATCTGAAACAACAGCCCTCAAGTATGCAGCCACAGCACTGAGTGATCTTGCCTTTGTAACCATCTCCACAATGACTGCTTTCTACCACGTAGAAGTATTAATAACAGCAGGTGCAGCCCTATTAGAAGATATGCAATATGTCTGCACCATGGTTCAATCATTATTACACAGTTCAATCATTATTACACAGTTAACTATCTTATCACTAAATATAAATATAAATAAAATATGTTGTGTCCCTCCAAAAGCAATTTAACAGAACTGTATTCAACAATGTTGCTTTTTATAATATATTAGATTGGGTCCTATTTACTTAAATACAATCCATATTTCAAGTACTAACATCAGAACATTTTATCTGATATTTTCAGTGGTAGAGTTAGAGACCTGTGATAGATAAAAACAATAATCAAGATAAGGTCAAGTCTTAACGGTGTTCCTTAACAATGTGGGTTTTTTTTTTAATTTTTAAAAATTTCTTTTCTAGAGATAGGGTCTCACTATGTTGCCCAGGCTGGTCTCAAACTCCTGGCCTCAAGCAATCCTCCCATTTCTGGCTCCCAGAGTGGTGGGATTACAGACACAAGCCACCAAGTCCCCTTATCAATATTTTATATGCCCTTGAAAATATTTTTTTCCCTCAGCTGTAAAAAGGTCTCTCAGAATATGAGGAATAATATATTCAGAATAATTATGACTCAAAACTATGGCAATTAATAACAAATCATTATTTCTAATGTTTGGAAACAAGTCAAAAAAGATATGCTTGTTTTTAAGAGGATCACCTAAAAATTTATGCAACTTCATCTGGTTGACAATATAAAAACATATGTTGCCATACTTTATTTATACTTACTACACATTATCTAACAGATCTGTTAAAATCCTAATTTTCTCTAAAACCCTGCATGACTGTCACATTAACCTGGGTCCTGATTACCCAAATGGGCTGGGACCCCTTCTCCTCTGTATTTCCATAGCACTTTTTTTTAAAAACTTCATTAATGGCACTTTTCATATTCTGCCTCATGCGATAGTTACTCCTACATGAGTTATCTTCCCTGTAAATTTGTAAGCTTTTTAGGAGAGGGACCATGATTCTTTCATCGCTATAACCCCCACAGCATGTGGCCCAGAGTAGGACACATGCATTCACTGACAGCATCCTCAGAATACAGCTTTTTATATATTGGAGTGTGGCTATACAGAGGATCCCTCTCTTTTGCCCCATCCTAACTGGAAATACCTTTTCCATATCTGCCCCTAAGTTTACTTGAAAAAAAAATAAAAAGAGAGGAGAGGGAGGAGAAGAAAGAAGAAGAGAAGAGAAAGAAGAAAAAGGGACCAAATAGAAAGTGACTTTCCTTCATCCTACCACTTTAAGCCCCCTTTGTTCCCAGTAGAAGAGAAATCTTGCTAAGTTTAAGATAACGGAACACTAATTTGGGGGCTTTAAGTAGGAAAAGAACTCTTTTCAGTGTCTTTGATCAATTTCAAGTACAATTAAACTCTTTAAAACTGGAATGGTGGGAAAACAGGCCATTCTGTTTATCTGACTGAGCAGGTTAAGACTCAACTGCGTGTTTATCATGGAAATGACCACATTCAAGGAAATGACATTCACTAAGACTCAATTAGCATGAAATATAAGATTAACATAAGTTCATAAGTTCATGTTTGCTGATCAGAAAGTCCTTTAGGATCTAAAAATTATTCAAGATTAATTACTGTTATACAGTACTATAAAATAAATTGTTGAATTCTCTAGCTTTGTGAAAATGGTTGGCTTATTCTTTTTTTTACATGATTTCAATGTGATGCATATGTTACAGAGAAAACTAGCTCCCCCAATCTGCATTATTTGAGGAATATAGTTTATGTGATACATATGGAGATTCCAGTTACTCAGTTATCCGTGATTTCACCAAGCTATTATCATACTGCAGTAGTATATCCATATATACTTTTTAAAAAATCCACAATGTACATACAGAAAGCCATATCCATGATGTGATAAATATGTATTCTAAATAACAACAGCAACGATAATAACAGTAAAAATAAACAGTTACTCTGTGCCAAGCACTAAGTGCCTTACACTATCTCCTTTAATCTTTGTAACAACCAAATGAAATGGGAATTATCACTTCCTCCATTTTAGTCACATGTTTCAGTAACTTGACCAATAGTCAGTCACCAACCACTCAGGGTCAGAGCCAGTATCTGAACCCAAGACTGATTCCAAAGCCCTTGCTCTTAGACCTGCCATTGTATTGCAGGCATAGATATATTAAGTTTTTCCTGTGTCCATTCCAGTTTTATTTTACAGAACTGGCTGGAACATTCCCTCCAAAAACATTTGTACCTGACTGTTTTAAATTTCTGGAGCCAAGCATTCGGTCATCTTTATCCTGTTCCTTTTAGATCCTTGTAAGGTTGTCTTCTAGGACAAAGTTAATGTGACTGGAAATAAATATACATAAATAAATTCCATTAGAGAAAAACAGAAAAGGAAAAGTATATACCATCTTGCAAATTTAATATTTCATTATTTATCTTAGAAAAATACAGTTTAAGAATTATATCAGCTCTATTATTGAAAAGTCTGCAATAGAGGTACTCTTTTATAAAAATATTAAAATTATAAAATATAACTTTTAACATTATATAAGTTTTGGGAGACAGTTTCAACAATTTGTACACTGAAACATGAAAAAACACATACTTAAAAGAGTTCAATCTACAGGATTTCAACATAGAAAATAAAAAGGAACCTACATGGAATGTGAAAAAAAGCAAAATTTTCAAACTTTAAGAAGAAAATAATAGAAAATATCTTTATGACCTCAGAGCAAGGAAAGATTTCTTAAAATAAGACATGAAAGGCTGGGCGCGGTGGCTCATGCCTGTAATCCTAGCACTTGGGAGGCCGAGGCGGGTGGATCGCTCAAGGTCAGGGGTTTGAGACCAACCTGAGCAAGAGCGAGACCCCGTCTCTACTAAAAAATAGAAAGAAATTATCTGGCCAACTAAAAATATATATAGAAAAATTAGCCGGGCATGGTGGCACATGCCTGTAGTCCCAGCTACTCGGGAGGCTGAGGCAGTAGGATCGCTTAAGCCCAGGAGTTTGAGGTTGCTGTGAGCTAGGCTGACGCCATGGCACTCACTCTAGCCTGGGCAACAAAGCGAGACTCTGTCTCAAAAAAAAAAAAAAAAAAATAAGACATGAAAGTATATACCACAAAGACTGGTAAATCTGAACAATGGGAAAAATATGCCACAGAATAGGGGAAGATACTTGCAACTTACACAACTGACTGTTAACAAAGGATTAATATATAAAAAATGCCTACAAATCAATAAGAACAAGATAAAAAACACAATTCAGAAATGAGCCAAGGATACGGGTAATTCACAGAACAAGAAATTAACAAATATATTAAAAGATACTCAGATTTACCATGGAATTTATCATGGAAATGCAACCACAATAAGACAGATCTCATCCATCAGATCTACAAAAATTAAAAGGTGACAATATCTAGTGCTGGTGAGGATATAGATCAAATGGCACACTCGTACACTGCTGGAAGGAATGTAAACTGGTACCATCACTTTAGAGAACAACTCAACAATATTTAGATCACAGCAGTGTCTTTCAATCCTTTTTGATACATATATGTAACTGAAACAAAAATCTCACAACATAATTTTTACCCGTCTTACATGAGATGCTTGGTGGTATCTTCTTTTCTACGTTTTCTACTTTATGCTATTTTATTCTACCTACCTTATCCTATTTTATCCTATTCTATTTCAATTTAAAAGACAATGCTGATCTCAGCCCACTAAAATAATTTCAAGATCACTAATAAGTCACGTCTATACTTTGAAAAACACTTGCCTAAATGAACTCTAGCATATGTACACAATTGTTTCCTACAGTAAAAAAAACAACAAATAGCAAACAGAATTGATCAACTGTGGTATATATACTAAACAGTAATTAAAATAAATTATCTAGAATCAATACAGGTAAATCTCCAAAACAATGTTGACCAAAAATCACTAATTCACAAAATGATACATATGGTAGACTATCTGATAAAGTTTTAAAACATGCAGAAAACAATACTATTTTAATATGTTATGGATACCAACATATGTGCAGCTAGACTTTCATGGGATTTTTTTTTCATAGAAAAATGTTGATGGAAGTAATGCCAAAGACAAAGGGCACCATGTAATTTAAACAATGAATTGGTATGCTATGGCTTTTCCATCTGACAACATGGTTTTCAAAACTGAAATCAATCATCTCAGTATGGGAGGATAAGGTTACTCAATGTTTAAAGAAAACAAATTCTTAGAATCAAAATTCCAGCATTCTAATTTTGCCTTTACCATGGACATAGGAATTCACTAAAGGTCTGATAATGACAACACATAATTTCTTTTGGCACCTACAAAATAAAAATTTTATCAATATACTAGGAAGATAACTAAATAACATAGCCATGAAGTAGTATTTCTATTGTTTTGTATGCAAGAAAAATCCAAAATAGAAAGAAACATTTAACATCAGTGTATTAGAATGGCAAAAGTGTGTTTTCTACTTCTGGTGTCAATCTGCTTACCAGCTTCTCCCTTTTCTGCATAGGAGGGCATTGTTTCTTACAGAGCCAGGGCTGAGGCTGACATCTGTGTTGGGAAGATCTTCTTAGTGACAGTGTCACAGCATAGATCATCCCATGTGATCTTACTATGGAATGATAGTAAGGTCATCTATCTTACTATATGTTACTTTATTAGTTTTTCCCTTATATGTTTGTTTTGGGATATATGACTCAGCCCATACATATATAATTATTCATATTAAAAAGTACTTTATGCTTTGCAAAATAGTTTCTTATGCAGTTCCTCACTTTGTTTAAATGCAATAAAAACTATGTTATTACAGAATCTTACTGTACTGATATCTGCCCTGCAGTGTAAATAGAAAATGGAAGGATAAGTATCTTCTCCAAGCAGAAGCTCCTGCCACTGAGCTCTGCCTTTAGAGGTTCCAAACCCAACATTAGAGGGCCAATGTTCAAGTTTTTGTAAGAGTAATTTTTCAAGGCCAAAAATATATCAAGTAAGGTAATCTGTTGCATGACATATTCTATTTCAGCTGTTTTCCTAAATTTGTATAGTTTAATAATTTATTTTCAAATTATCTCTGTGTAGGACAGATAACTTCTTATTTTTACATATTGAATTTTGAGACTTTTCTCTACACTCTTAATAACTACACAGTTGAAGACTAGTGGACAAGAAGACAATCTTTTAATAATGTGATAAACATACTTGTTTCTAATCCTCACATAGACCAGGTCAAACAATTCAGTTCCCTGTACAAAGTATTTAATAGGCAGTCTGAACATACTGGTGTTGGTAAAGTAATCAGTATTAGTAAGTGTATTCGCTACACAATGTGTCACATTACTTGGTAATACCTCTGACCTAAATAATGAGTTAAGCCGATTATAGGACATACATGCATTTGCCTAATTTGTTCAGCAAATATTGGTTTAGAGCCTGCAGTTGGCACTAAACAGAAAGCAAATACATAAAAAAGAAAACAAAATAACAGAGCAAAAGAATATCCAGCTCTTACGGGCTTGTTTCCACATGACTCCAACCCAATGGTAGGCTTTAAGAGCAGATATTTTGCAGTTAATCAGGAGCTTCTACATGCTGATAACTGTTTAGAAGTGATCCCAGAAGAAAAAGTGACAAACAATGAATTTCTACAGAGAAATCCCAGTGTTACATATTTTTAAATTCAACTTGATAAAATAAGGTCAACTCTACAGCTATGCTTGAGAAACATAATGTATGAAAAAAATTTTCTTGCAATATAGAACTCCACACTTTTAACAAATTCTCCCATCTGGGCAATACATTTGATGATGCTTTATAATCAAAGAAATGGGAAAGTAAATAAAATCAATGTCTTTTAAGACACCAGCACACAGTTTTCAGTATCAGTGTCTTAATAAGTTCCAGACCATGTAAAAGTCAATGGGATAGTGATGGTTCCCATGTATATGCTTAGCTGAATCATTAGTTGGTAAATTTCATAGCTTGTTTAGTATCATCTACAAATTATAAATAATGTACATATATAAATACAAAATAACAAAACATGATCTCAAATGTCACTTGCAAAAAAGGATAATGTTAACTGTAATTTAGCTCCATTTAAATGAGATCTCAGAAATAAATGACAACACTAAGATATTTACATGGCTACTAATTAAAGTGAAACAATTATAAGCAGGATGGACAAAACTAAAAAACTAAAAGCACGAGTAAAACTAGACCACAACCTCAGTAAAAGCACGAGTAAAACTAGACCACAACCTCAAAGGAAATGGTACTGCCATATGTCTATGAGAAACAGCAAACTGATTATGGAACACAGAAACACAGTTGCTATTTCAATTATTTGTTTGTCAAAAGGTTTCCAAATTTCAGCAAGTAAGATGAGTCAGATCTTCAGTCCAAAGCAAAGCTGTATTTAGTTTGAAGAGATTACTGAGGTCTCAACTTTGGTCTTTTCAGCTATATACAGAAAGTGTCACTCTTGAATATGAAAAATAATCAACATAAACTATACAAATACTTTTGTTATGTTAACTAACATGAGTTGGGACTTGGAGCTCATTTGTAAATCCTTACAGACCTAATCCAATCTTTAAAAAAATCTTAACATGCCTGTTAAATAGAATCCTAACTGTTAAAGATCTTTACCCCACAACAGAAATATTCCTTCAACATGATAGGCCCTCTTGGACTTGGCTCATTTCCACTTAGAATTTGTTTTGTTCAGTATTACATACATTCAGCATTACACAGAACATATTAAGATGTAGTCACAATTTATGATTTATTCACATACTATCATCTATTGGTACTTGCTACCTCAAAATGTCTTCCATGGAGAGACATACATAATAGATATTAGCTCAGGTTAGATTAGCAATGCTGAAGACATAAAAGATACATACTCCAACGTCAGATTAATGTTAATGCTGAAAAACTATTATGGCTTAAATTTCCTGGAAACCTTCATGTTACCAGGATGGGATCACCATGTGAACTGGACTCATGTTCCTTATGGATAATGAAAGACAGAAGGATCATCACCTCAACCTCTCATTGATGGACATGATGAATGTCACTTATAGGGAGGCAAGCTATCTGCTCCCCATGTGGACCTACCTCTCTTTTCAGCCTTTAACAGGAGTCCTTAAAGTCACTTTGCAACCCTGATAATTCTGCTCCTGGTCTCAAATCTCCCTTTACTAGACAATTTTGATTTGTAGTAATTTAAATTCAAATTTAAACTAAAGTAAACTTCAACAGTTGCAGTGTCTTAGGGGCATTTTAATTTCATTTTAATTTCACTTTAGCCAATGGATAAAACTGAACTAGACTATGATAATCTCCTAAAGGCATAAGCAAATTCCATGGATTCCCTAATTTATAATTCTAGATTTTTGTTTTATGTTTTTGGATGTCTGAACATAAGAGTGTTTGTCAAGTAAAGGACCTGAGGGGAAACTCACTTTACCTTCTAAAATCATTCCTCTCCACTGGCCACTTACTCTAAGCCTCATTTAATTATGGACTCAAATTTGGTTAGGTTTGTCTGGCTCATTCAGACATCTCTAAGAGAGATAATTTAATACCTAACAGCATGATATCAGGTGATTTAAGCTCCTCTTCTTCTACTCAGTTTCAAATAAAGAGAAGCAATGACCATTCTTACCAAAGATCTTCACAAGTCATCCACAGTCAGGGGACATTAAGAAGCAATTGCAAAGTGCGGTAAACTGTGGAGACAATATACAGTTTTTCTCAGCACAATATACAGTAGTCATTTGGCTAGTCTTGTCCATGTAAGAGTCCAATCTCTTCATTCGATGTGCTGAGTTAAACTGTAAAATCCTGAATAATTTGAACTCTATTTGGAAAAATGTTTTTTACCTATAAAGGATGGTGACATTTACCACAATGGCCATGCTGTGGACTCCCATGAAAGACATATTAAAGCATGATAAAGAACATTTTCTCCCAGAAAATATTTAGATATCTTCCCATTTAGAAGATATTTAATTCTAAAACCCAGTTCTCCATCTTGAACATCACCTTTGGTTTACCCTTCAGACTCACTGTAACCATGCTGTTTAAAACTGCAATCCACACCTGCACTACCAATCCCCCTTTTTAATAGTATTTATAATTTTCTAACATAATAATCAAATATGTTTTTTGTTATCATTCTTCACTAGAATGTAAGCTCCAGAGGGAAGGGAGCTTTGTCTTTTTTGTTCATTGATATATCCCAAGTACCAAAGACAGGACTTGATAAAAAATAAATATTTGTTGAATGAATGAATGAATGAATGAATCCATGCTGAGTTCAGCACAAACTATCTCTGGAGCGATTTAGAGTCGAATTTCATTTATACAGTTAACAAGTACCTTCAGAGCTCCGATTATGGGGGAGATAGATCGTACCCATACAAACATACAATACCGGATAGTGATTAAGTGCTGCAAAGCCAAACGAGCAGGATAAGACGCTGGAGAGCCACAGCAATGGCTATTTTAGATGGGGCAGTCACCTCTCTGAAATGATGGCAAGTGTTTCAAGACGTGAATGAAGAAGTCCTGTGCCATGCAGATTTGGGTGGAGTGGGATGTGAGCATCGAGCATGCGGTCCACTTGGTGAGCTCAGCAACAGCAATAAAGACTGCGTGGTGGGAGTAGGGTATGAAAGAATGAATCGGTCCTGTTGCCTTTACCTGCTACTTAACAACGCCTATGTACTACCTACTACTGTAGGAAATAGATTACTTTTCACCTCGAGTACTCCGATTCTCCGAGCCTAAGTAGCTCTTCTATTCCAGCCCCCAAGCGTCTGTATCAGCACATCATATAAGATTACAAGGCACACAGTAAAGACATTGTTAGGTAACCTTCACAGCAGCCCCAGGAGTCACGAAACTGACTATAACTAAGAACCACTGTTTAGTAAAGTGTAAAGCGAAGCAGGAACTCAGCACTAGGACGGTGCAAAGCCTGGCAGCTCAATAAACATTAAATAGCGACTGTTACTTTCGAGTCTTGGGGGTCGGGGGGAAGAGCAACGTTTCAAAGCACTGTTTGTGACTCAATCGCTTTTATTCAGCTCTGACAAAGATTAAGTCGCCAAACGCGGTACAAGGCAGCTCTAGGACATGCATTTTGTTACAGTCCTGGGCTCGAACTGTTGCAACCTTTTATGTCATTTTGCAAAGAACAAAAGCAAAAAGTTCATTCTGAACTCGCCTTCCAACTCAGTTCTTTCCCGGCCAGGGCGGCGCACTTGGAAAGTTTTCAATGTCTGAAAACCTCTATTTCCGGGGCTGAGCAGAGCGGTGTCTTCCGGCATAAGGCGCATGGCGACTTCTCCCCATGCCTCCACAGCGGTTCCAAAACAGCTTCGCCTGGCAAAATCAAACTTTCCGCGCCATCCCTCGACAGCAAGACCAAATGTCGAAAGCATATACTGTCACTGAGTCAGTGAGCCGGTTCGGGGACCGGGAGCGGGGGGACTACATTTACGGGAGGGGAGCCAAAGGGAGAAGCCACAGAAATGAAAACATCAGCAGCCTCTGATGATGAGCAGAGAGAGGAGGGAGCGTGGGAACTGGGGCGCCCACCCCCAGCACACTGGATGCGGAAGCCAGGAAGACAGTAGCCTCCTCGCAGGACGCTGCCCCAGAGCAACGCCAAACGCGACAGCCACCCGCGGACTCGCGCATGCGCTGCGCAGCCTCAGCCAGCGGCCTGGGCTGGGGAGTAGCCCCAGAACCCAACGCCCGGCCCCCGCCCGCAGGCTTGCGCATGCGCGGCGACGCCTAGGCCCGTGGCTCGGGCGCAGCTCTCGGCCCCGGGGCCCCTTGGCGGTCACAGCTGTCAGGAGCTCAGGCAGCGGGGGCGAGGAGAGGTGGCCCGCCGCCGGGGTACCTGAGAGCGGCCCGCTTCACTTCTGCGCCCCGCCTCGGCCTCCCACACCACCCCTCCACCCCTCTTACCTCGGCGCAGGCCCGAGCCGCGTCCGCTCCGCCTCCTGGGTAGCGGTTACTGCTCGGTCGGGGGCCCGGCACCGCGACGACTTGGCGCCTCCCCCTGAAGCGGCCCGGCCTCGGCGGGATGCGCTCCGGTGCCCGGCCGGGAGGGGAAGGAAGGGGAGCGCGGACGAGGGGAGGGGACTGGCGACAGCGCCTCGCCCCTCCTCTCATTCCTCAGCTGCCCTCTGCCGCCCCCGCCCCTTTTTCGCAGACGCCCCCTCCCCTCGGAGCGGACCCCTAGGACTGACACCGCGGCTCCCTCCGGGTCCGCCTCCGCCTGGGAAGTCCCCTGTGGGACACCCTCGCGGTCTCCAGGCTTCTGGTCTCCCAAATGTTGGGAGTTAGTAGTTGCCTGACCTGCAAGGGTGAGGCGTAGATGCTGCTGTGGGCAACCTTTTCCACAATCCCTCTTCCCTAGCGTGGCCCGGCTTTTCTTCTGGTGGTGCCCCCTCCATCTGGGAGCTCAGGTCACTGCACACGGTTGCCCCAGCTTTCACTCGATTGCTGTGGGGCTGAAGTCCTGTTACCTCCTGTAGTACGAACCCTGAGATAACGAGTGTTGTGGGGTGGGGTGGGGTGACCTGAGTTACCTTGGGGCCAAGGTCTTCTAGAACAGCCGCACTCTCCCCTTATTAATTTGCAGTAAATTCCTGTGTCACACTGCATTTCTGTAGACCTTAGATTTTAATAAAATGCATCACAACTGTGCAATGTGCAATAATTTCTTCCACTATACTACACTTACATTGACCTGAATGGGTTTAGGTAAAACACTCAACAGTTAAATATTATTAGCTATTCCTATGAAGTAAGCTGGTTGCTTTTATACCTGCTTTTAGATGAGGACACTGGTTCAACGTTTAAATGACTTGCCATAAGTAGTAGAGCCAGATAGAATAACTGAGATTCCAACCTAGAGTGACCATGTTAAGTCTTTTGTTTTGTCTGGCTTTCATTCCATCAGAAGACTGTGACTGCCTTTATTGCAGCTGCTACAGTCCACAGACATTTATGTCTATTATCAGAGCATAGCCCACTGTGCCTCAGGAGGCAGCTTGCAGGATGGAATTACAGGTATTTCTCATAGAAGTCTAGATGAACTTGTTTTGAACTTTTTACTTTGAAATAATTATAGATTCACAGGAAGTTACAAACATAGTAAAGAGAGGCCTCATGTGCCTGTCTCCTGTTCCTCTATTGGGAACATTACATTATAAGATGAAATTTATGAGTTAACATGTTTGCTCTCAAAAAAAGCACAATTTAATAAAGATAGCTTGCATATTTTGAGCACCTATTGTTTGCCAGGAGCTTTAAATCTATTATCTTTTTTGAAGCTCACAACAATCCTGTAACACGGGAGTTATCCTTATTTTACAGATAAGGCAACTCGGGCTCCGGGAAATTAAGTCTTTTCCATCAGCAACCATGGCAAGAGCTGCCTGCCTTGTACACTTCGTCTTTTTCCACATTATGGACAGGTGAAGTTCACGCATTCCTTATGCTGTGCTTCAGCTGAAGCCTGACAATTATCTAACAATAAAAATGTTTTATGTATTATTGGTGTTTTGAAAAGTGTGATATTTTCTCAGAAGTTAAAAATTATTTTTTATATCTACATATAAGAGAATATGTTTCATTGACTATTTTAATTTTATTTGGGACCAACAATTTTTCCCAGGAAGGGCAAAATTAAAGTAGGAAGGAAAGATGTCTAGATCTCATATAAGCTCTCTTCAAAAGTTTTTGGATAATTGAGTCTATTAACTTCACTCTGTTGCTGAATTCATTAGATGAAAAAGTTGAACTCTGAGAACGTATAGATTTGTATTTCAGGGGTTAAAGTCCCCATCACCACATCTGCCAAGTTTGCCTACATCTGGACCTGTGCACTGTATTCCCTCCTGTTACAGGGAGTGAACTGTCCATGCTCTTATCTAAGTTCAACTCTTTCACTTATGTGTTATTATAGATTCTGTCTTCCTTACAGTCTCAAGATTTTCACTCCAGCTGTTGTCACCTTTCAATGCTACATTATTAATTCTTCTCTCTATGCTGGATAACATAGCATAAGCATATTAACATTGTGCAACATTTCTCTGTCTTTTAAAAGTTCCTTGACAACACGTCCCCCAGCAGCTACCACCCTGTTTCTCTGCTTTTTTCCAAAACTCCTGAAAAAAGTCATTTATATGCATTGTAGCCTCATCCCCTCCACATATTCATTCTTGAATCTACTTTAATTAGGTTTTTCCCCTACCCCTCCACTGAAATGCCTCTTGCCAAAGTCATCAATGACCTCCAAATTGCTAAATCAGTGGTTACTTTTCAGTTATCTTACTCAGACTACCAGCAGCATTTGAAAAAGTTGCTTCCTGCTGCCATCTTGAAATATTCACCTTCTTCACATGGCCTTCAGGTGGCTCCTGTCTCTTGGTTTGTCCACCTCACTGTCAACTTCATTCGCTCATCCCAAAGTTCAGTCCTTGAACTTCTCTATCTCTTCATTCCCTTGATGATTTTGTTCCAAGACATGGTTTCAGTGTCCAGCCTGGGGCCATTTCTCTCTGCTCACCTGCCACTTCTGAGGTTCTAACAGGTTCTTGACTCTATTCCAATGAAACTAGGAGCCCTTGTCCTTTTTCTAGCCTACAAAGGGGATCCAGCTATAATGGGACAGGCTTCACTTTTTAAACCCCCGAAACAAGTGAGAATTCATCTTGCTTTTTTCTTTTCAGATAGCCAGGCACCAAGACCCTAATCACAAGAAAAAGGGGCTGGGGGTGGGAATTGTCTTTTGACTTTTTCTTGGTAATTCAGAAAGTCTAGTTATCCTCCAGAGAAGAGGAAAATATTCTTTCTTTCCTCCTTGTTCAGTCTCCAGCAGCAAAAATAAGCACCAGTAAATTTCGACATCAGTGCCCTTGTTACAGATGGAAGGAACAAGTGAATGACTGCAGGAAGCCTGCACTTTGGTGCCCTATGTGCCATTGAGTGAGTGAATGACCTTGGGAAGCACCTTAGTTTTTAAGAAGTTAAATTCCTTGAGGCTTTATGAAATTGGTGATTTGTATTACATGTCTTAGTTTCCTCTCCTAGGTTTAAAATAATATGTTTTATATACTGCAATTGAATCAACTGACCATACTCTGGGAAAGCTAACTGGCCAGAAGCTGAACTTTGAAAAGGACTGGTTTGAAGCAAGAAGTCTGACCAAGGGGAGAAGTTTCATGTATGCTGGAAGCCCACTAAACACATTCCTTGGTCAGAAGAGAAGTGATAGCCTCTATACCAAATAGACATTTTCTTTTATGCTTCTAATTTTTTTGTCTTTTATTTAATCATTTATAATTTCTTTTCCAATTTTATTTTAAATAATGTCTTTGCTACTGTAACCTACATATTTCTACAGGTCATAGCTGGAAACACAATTAAGCCACAATAAAAGTAAGAGAACAGCTTTCTGACTGAGCATCTAAGGGCAACCTTGTGGGAATGTTAGCTCTCCTTAAATCCCATTGGGGATGGGAGGATGGGGTGTTGCTAGTAATATTCTTCAGATACCATGTAGCATCCTCCTCCTTTGCTGCTCTTGCTGAGCATAGGTGACTCTCCTGGGGTCCCAACTATTTTACTTCCAGGTGTGGGGGAGAGTGTGGGTGCCAGGTTGCTGTGGATATGGAAGGCACAAAAGTAGGACTGTCCAGCTCTGTGTTGTACAGAGATGTCCTTCATACTGACTGCACCTTTACTGATACATGCTGTTTAGCATTGTGCATCCCAGCATAGTGTTAGAATACAAAGTGATAAAGATGATAATAGACACACATACATTTTACAGTGGCAATACTGAAGGAAGGACAAAATACCATGACAAAAGGCCAGGAGGTAGTCAAAGAAGGCATTCCCAAAAAGATAACTTCAGCATTAAGCTTTCAGTATGTACATGAGGTAGCTCATGTACAGAATAAAGGTATTAGTGATGGATTGTGAGAGAAGAAAAGTGAAAGGAGGCCTTAATAACAACCTACCTAACAGAGGAAAATAAACTATCAAACATAAAGAAAAATAAACTCACAGCAGAGTTACCTTTTGTTTAATTAAAACACTTGTGACCTAACTCCTTATCTCTAAGAATTTCGTTTTCTCAGCTTTGAAGAGCCCTAGGCAGACAGTAGGAGTACGAACTCCCTGCTCCAACTCTCTGCCTCAGTTCCTGTGAGAAACACATTTCAAGTACTCAGATAAGCTGGTTTCACAGAGAAAAGGAAAAAAAGCAAAAGCAAAAGCAAACACCCACTACGGCTCCCCAGCTGCTCCTGTTACCAGTCTGCAAGCAGAGGGGGAAAAAAGCCATCTTTACCCTTTGAAACACCAGCCACTTTTCCTCAGTTGCCTGGCATTGTCACTCCTTTCTCTCTTCTTGCTATTGACTTGTCTGAGTTCCTTGTATATTTTGGATATTAATCCCATATCAGATATATGGTTTGCAAATATTTTTTCCAATTTTTCCAATTCACTAGGTTGTCTCTTCATTCTGTTGATTGGTTTCTGTGCAGAAACTTTTTAGTTTGATGCAATCCCATTTGTCTATTTTTGCTTTTGTTGCCTGTGCTTTTGGGGTCATATCCAAAAATTATTGTCCAGACATGTCAATGTCATGGAACTATCCCCCCTCTATTTTCTTCGGTAGTTTTCAGTAGTTTCAGACCCTATGTTTAAGTATTTAATCCATTTTGAGTTGATTTTTGTATTTTGTGTGAGATAATTTTATTCTTCTGTGTGTAAATATCCAGTTTCCCAACACTATTTATCAAAAAGACTGTCCTTTCCCCATGGTATGGTCTTTGCAGCCTTGTCAGAATCAATCGGCCTTACAAAAGAAGGAAATCTTGTCATCTGTGACAACATGAATAAACCTGGATGTCATTATCTTAAGTAAAATATGCCAGGCATAGAAAGACAAATACCTCATGATCTAACTTATACGTGGAATCTAAAACAGTTGAACTCGTACAAGCAGAGAGCAGAATGGTGGTTACTAGGGGCTGGGGCTGGGGAGGACTGGGGATATATTGGCCAAAGAATACAAAATTTCAGTTAGGTAAGGGGAATAAGTTCAAGATATCTGTTGTACAATATGGTGACTGTAGTTAATAACAATGTATTGTATACTTGAAAATTGCCAAGAGAGTAGATTTTAAGTGTCCTCATTACAAAAAAAAAATGATAAGTACATAAGGTAATGCGTGTGTTACTTAGCTTGATTTAGCCATTCCATAATGTATCCATATATCAAAACATCATGTTGTATACCATAAATTTTCAATTGTCAATTAAAAAATAAATTTTTAAAATTTAAGAGAAAAGAAGATTAAATTAGCAACAATTCTTGAGTACATTCTTGGGCTGGGTTCTTTATAGTACATTATCTCAATTAATCCTTATAATAACCTGCAACTTAAATAATTTTGGCCCTGTCTCACAGGTGAGATAATGGAGACTTAGGTTAGATCACTTGCCTAGGGTCACATAACTACCAAGAGACGGGGCTAGGACTCAAATCCATCTCTGATTCCAATCTGGAGCTTCTTCCACTTGACCATGTGGCCTCTTTCCAAATAAGTTGGAAAGGTAAATGGGCCAAATAACAAAAGGCCTTGGCAACGTAATAGCAAAATGTATCACAGGATCTAAGGAAAGATTTTAAGCAGAAGGATGACATGATGCCCTGTGTGAGCAGGCCCGCTGTGTGCCAGTGGGAAGCAAAGTGAGCCTGGGGCCAGGGAGACCATGTTGAGATGTCATTACATCAGCCCAGGCAGGAACCAGCTGTCCTTGAACTCATGATGACAGTGGGTTGGGCTTAAAGCCAGAGAAGAAAATGGATTTGAGAATATTTTAGAAGTTGAAATCAACAAGAGTGGATATAAAAAATAGGGAAGAATGTGAACTTCGTAAGTCATTTAATATTTTTTAGGCCTCAAAATCATTACCTTTAAAATGAAGGATTAGACTAGGTGCTCTCTTAATATTTTAAGATTTTACAAAGCCAACTGATACCAAAAGCCAACAAAGATGGCACATTTTTGTATACTGAGCAGAAAAAAAATCCTAAATAAAATGTTAACAAATAGAATCTAACAAGAAATTTAGAAGTATATTGCACCATGACCAAGATTGGGTTTATTTCAGCAATATAAATGTGGCTCAGTGTTAAGAAATTGATTAATATATTTCTCCATAATAATAGGTCAAAGGAATAGGAATGTTTAATTGATGAGAGAATGTCTGATAAAATTCAATAGTTAGTCATTTTTGATCAAAAACAGCTTTAGTAAATGGCTACATATACTGAAAGCTAGTTTCATGCTTAATGGTGAAATCCTAACAGCATACTCAACAGATATAGGAATTAAACAATGGTGCCTACTTATCGCTAATTACTTAATGTTGTAATGCTATTCTGGAAGTACCAGCTAATGCAATTAGATAAGAACATAATGTAAGGAATATAAATGCTGCAAAGGATGCAAAAATTTTATCATTATTTATAGATTATGTAATTAGATTTGTTGGCTGAGGGATGCACACAGCTCCTTTTCAATTTTGGATTGGTCCAGTTCAAAGGCATTTTATGAATGTCTGCCCCAGATGATGGAGCTGTCACTGTGCTGTGGTAGCACATTGTCCAGTGGGAGGCACTGGGAGTGGCTTTGTGATTCCTTTCTATAAGGCTTAAGGAAAAAATATCAGGGCCCTTTCCTGGAAGGCAGCTGACATTTTAACTTGCTTTGTGGCTTTTTCTTTCCTTGTGCCCGAAAGGCAAGACAAGCCCAGGGATAGTTCAATTGCCCCAGGCATTGGAGCAACCACTCTTTTGCTCTTGCACATGCTTCTCCTGGTCAGTGGTCCACACTGGATTGGCCTTTCCCTGCACTGCAGGGGCAAGAGCCAGGACTGAGGATTGGATTCTAGGGTAGAAATTAGCAGGGCAGGTTTTATGACCCACTTTGGTTCTAACTCATGTAGGCATACATAGTGTGACAGTGTAGCCTGATTTGCTCGAGTTCAACATTAGCGTGCAGACCAAATCCTCAGCTAGTAATAATGATAATTGGCCTTGCTTTATTTTCTTGTGCATGTACTGCTCCTGGGGACCTCAGAGAGCAGCAGGTCAAGAGCAGGATTAGGGTTTTCCTAGTATCCTGGTCAAACACCACCTTAATTGCTCTCATTTTTGGTATGACCTAAATATACTTTTAAACCCAAGAAAATAAACTGGAAAACTTTTAGAAGTAATAATAGAATTTAGTGATGTGGCCAGTTGTATAAAATCAACGTACAAAAATCAATATGAAAAAACTACAAATCTACTGAGAGACGAAGGAAGACAAAATGAAGAGGCATATCCTGTTTTTAGATAGGAAGACTCAACAATGTAAGGATGTCAATTTTCCTAAAATTAATCTACAAATCTAATGCAATACCGATAAAAATCCCAATGATTTTATTTAAATAATTTTAAAATCCATTTGAAAGCATAGTTTGGTGGAGGCCTTCTGGAAGACAATTTGACTTAACGTATTAAATTTGCCCTTTGACTTCACAATTTCACCTTTAGGAATTTATTAGTATGAAAAGATGTGGAAGGATGCTCATCACAGCATTGTTTGTAATTGGGAAACCTATCTTTGGGCTGCTATAACAAAATACCTTAGACTGGATAATTTATAAACAACAGAAATGTATTGCTCACAGTTCTGAAAGCTGGGAAGGGCAAGATCAAGGTGCCAGCAGATTTAGTGTCTAGTAAGGCTTGCTCTCTGCTTCATAGATGGCACCTTGCTGCCACATTGTCACTTGGCAGAAAGAGCAAACACTGTGTCCTGACATGGGGGAAGGGTCCAGGGAGCTCCCTCAAGCCTCTTTTAAAAGGATGCTAATCTCTTTATCACTTCCTAAAAGTCCCACCTCGTAATATTATTAGATTGGGTATTAGGTTCCACTATATGAATTCTGAGGGGGACACCAACATTCAGACCATAGCACACGGAAAACAATCTACATACTCTATGGCAAACTAGCTGGGTAAATTAAAGTGTGGCAAATACTGCTGGTTACCTACCTAAAAACCACCTCTTCCTTTTTTTTTTTTTTTTACTTTTTATTAGGGAAAATTTCAAACATAAACAAAAATAGAATAATTAACAACCCCACATGTATCTGTCATTCCGCTTCAAAAATTAGCAACTCATGGCCAACCTTGTTATATCAATACTTTCATTCTTCCCACCACCGTACTGTTTTGAAGCACCTTACTTCATCTGTACATATTTTAATGGATATCTCTAAAAGATGAGGACTCTTTTAAAAAAACATAATCAAAATGCTATTACCATACCTACAAAACCTAACGCTAATTCCTTGATCATGAGACATTCTTTCAGAGTTTAAATTTACTATTACCTCATAATTGCCATAATTTTTTCCTAACAGATTCAAATGAAGTGTACACATGGAAATGTGTTGATATGTCTTCTTAGTCTCTTCTGATCCATAGATTCCCTCTCTAGTCCCTTTTGTTCCCTTGCAATTTATTAATTGAAGATACCAGGTTATTTGTCCTCTAGATAGTCCAAAATCTGATTTTTCTGAATGCACCTTCTATATTTCCCATAAATTGATAATTGGATCTAGAATCTTGATTAGATTCAGGTTCTATTTTGTTTTGGCAGATGACTTCTTAGATGGTGTTGTGTCCTTCCATCAGGAGGCATATGATATTGGATGGTTTCTTTCTGTGATGTTAATAGCTGTTAATGCTTATTACCTAGATACATTACTCTAGGAGATGTTGGAAATGGCGATATCCTAACTCTATCATTTCTTCTTCATTTGTTATCTGGCATACTTCTATAAAGGGAAACTTCCTTCTTTAATGATTTGATTTCCCAGTGATATAGAAAAGGCAGGATGAGCATTTGATTATGTGTCTATATTTGCCAGTTTTCAAAATATTGAGTTGGCCCACAAGTATTCTCCAGCAGTCACCAACTGAGTTTTGTTGGTATCATTGTGAATTCATGGATTTAAACTTCCTTCATATGTTTCATCCCCTTTTTCTTGCTCACAGAACCCTTATTTTTGTCTAGCTAGTAATACAACCAATCACACAGAAGAAATCCTGGCTTGTCTGAGCCAGTCATGTCAATCATTCTCATTTGGCAGTGTCTGGGGTGGAGTGTGACTGGCCCTGGCCATAGATATGTCATACAAGGAAGTCCACTAGGAAGCTTCTGAAAAGACACTCCCTCCCCCACCCACCCAGCTGCACCCTCCTTCTCTTCTTGCTTTTTTCATGTTGTCACATGAGGACTTGATGTTGGAGAACTGCTGCTGAAGCCTGGAACATCCCAAAGGATACGTGCAATACATGTGCTCAATTATGAGCAGCAGATTCAGACTTAGAGAAAATTATCCGTGGTATGTTGCTGATACGATACAAGTAAGTAAAGCCATATATGTAAAATTGAACAGAGGTGCATATATTTACACTGAACACCTGCTTGGAAATATATTTATTTAACTATCAAGAGTGGTCTGAGGGGTGAAATATTGACTAATTTCTACATTCTCCCCTGTACTTTTCTATAAGGTTTAAGGTTGAAGTTTTTATGTGAATAAACTTTTTTCAAAAAGTATGATCCTGGGTGATTCCTATTTATCTCATGTTACTTATAATGGATGTTTCCCCAAATATATAATCCCGTGGTAAAAAAATAATTTATAAGATCCCATAACTGGCATCACATGATTTTCTCCATGGCGTGATCATCAGGCAGGAAATGTTTTGATTCTAGAATAACATTTCCTGATAAACATTTTTTGGAAACATTTAAGCATTTCCTGATCCAAACATTTTTTTTATTTTCTTGTTTTGTGTAGCTAGCTTATTGTTATAATTAACAATACTCTTTAGCCCAGAGGTACATAATCATCCTGTTGGAGAAAACACTTTTAGAAAAACATGAGATTTGTTAGAAAGATATTTTCCATGTACCAAGAAAATAAGATTGGTACATTTTTCATTTAGTGGTAAAAATATTCAGTAAGTCTCCCTTTAGCCTACATTTAAGAAATTTCAATTTCTTTGGTCGATTTAATTCTCCCAAGAAACTGCACATTCTTAAGACCAAAAAGAAATTAAAAAAAAAATTCTAGGCCTCCAGAGTAAAACTGAAAAGGGGACTTTCTTCTTTTGTGAATGGCCCTTTACATGGCTGGTCCTGCTGGACCAACAGCCCAAGGGGTCAGGGCCCAGCTGACCATCCCAGCAGACAAAGTAAATATTAATAGAATCAACGCTGTGAGCCTATGTTGATAGTCGCTGTGGCAAATTCAGTGTAGGAGGCAACCTTGCACTCCTGGACCTCATGATAGAAAGCGAGAAGTGCCAGGAAGACACACGGGAAGCTGGGGCTGGAGATGAGTCTAGAAAGACAGTTTCTAGGCGGCCTTGATACATTTAAACAGAGAACAGATACGGTCTGGAGGGTGGCACAAAGGGGACAGATTGGATGTAGAAAAACAGAAAGACGTGGCTGCAGGAGTCCAGAGGAATTTGAGCAATGGTTTTGAGATGGAGAGGAGAGGAGAACGCAGGGATTAAACAAATAGTTCCATTGGTCTCTGTGGTCATTTCTCTCTTGTTCTCTCCTAGTGTCAATGGAGTCTTCAGAAGGATTAAACTGAGAACAAAGCTTTTTCTGTCCACCCTTGGGTCAGAGCTCTAAAGGAGGAATAGCTTGCTCCTGGCAGCCAGCATGGAAGTGGCAAAACTCTGAGCCAAGTCACCTGCAGGTTTGTATTTTGGTCAAATAGATCTACCCCTTCGCTTGGTGACTAACAGTAGGAACACCTTCCCATATAGATAGAGATGCGACCCTGATCCCAGTACAGAAATAGTAGGTATGGATCCCAGCGCCATAGTACAGCCTTAATGTCTCCTCCCCATTCTACACTCAAGGTCTTCAGGGAGGTGTTGTTCCTCACACCCTCACCATGGAGCCTTTTTAGAACTTCTGGAATAGGCCCGGTTATTTGCTGCCTTCCTACAAAACTGGCTCTTCACCCAAATTGCCTTTCAGGAGACAGACTGTCCTGAAATCTAGTCAGAAGTCATAAGAGGCCTCCCTAAGGCTTTTCTGGAAGGACAGGAGCTCAAAGGTGACCTTGCCACTCCAGCCTGAGCCACGTGGGTCTGGAGAAGATACTGTAGCAAATCTGCAACCTGAAGGAAAGGCCGAGACTGTCTCCCCACCAAACCATACAAGATTCAGGGGCTCAGGTCTGCTTTGGGTCAAGAATGCCATCCCAGTTGGTTAAAATCACAAGGCATGGGTCAGTGAGAAAGTTTAAGAGCCCCACCTAGAAGAAACTTTATCAAGGCTCTATTATTTAGTACCGATGTCTATTTAATCCTCTTTTCTTCTAAGATTTTTATCTGATGTGCTACTTCCTAGCTAGAGTTTGGTGCCTCAGACCCGAGTCACTGGAGAAACCTTGGAAACCAATGCATAGTCTCATTTTGCAAGGCCTGGTATTATGTTCCAAAGCTCAACAGTATAGCCTGAACCAATGATCTCATACATATCATAGTGTAATGAGGAACAAAATGGAAATTTTAACTCTTTTTGTGCATTGACATAATTACCTCCGGGCTCGTCTTTGATCAATAGGATGTGGCAGAAGTGACAACATCAGATCTCAATATAAGATTTTAAGAGGGCTTATGGCTTCTGCCTTTGCACTCCTGGGAGCCCTGAGCTTTCATGGAAGAAGCCTGGCTGTCCTGCTGGAGAGCCACATGGAAAGACTGAATGGAAAGGCCATGTGGAGAGGGAGAAGCCTTGTGACTACATAGAAGAAAACTGAGCAACTGAGCTGGCAATGAGAATGGAGCATATGGCCCCAGTTGCGTGCTCCAGCCAGCATCCAGTTGTTTGAACCATCCTAGTACAGGTATTAAACAAGTGAGTGAAAAAGCCATGTACCCACAAAACTGTGAGTGAATAAAAGGACCATTGTTTTAAGCCTCTTTTACTTGGGATATATTGCTACACGACGACAGATAACTGAAATATTAATGAAATTTGGATCCTTATACTGCATTACATACTGTTCTTATGCTTTAATTCCCACTTCCTCCCTGCTTGCCAATATTTCATGTTGTAATCATTTTGCAGTTCTATATTTTCTTTTGAATATCTCAAAATTAATCATTGAAATCATTTTTATAGTTAACAATTCATTGGCTATACCAGCAGCATGCCATGCGGTTTCTTTGCTTAATATTTTCTTGCATCCCCATATTCATTTTGTGTCCAATTTTCTTTTTACTTAATGATATTCCTTAGTTGATTACTCAGTAACAACTGGGTGTTAACAAGTAATAAAGCTCAGTTTTCGTTCGTTGAAAAGGTCTACATTTTGTTATTATGTTAAAATCATAATTTAGCTTGATATAAAATTTTAGATTGGCATTTATTTTCTTATTAATTTGAAGATATTACCGTCTGGTTTCTTTTGTTGCTATTGAATCATGTGATGTTCGAGACTAAATTTCATTTCTTCTTAATAATATGTGTTTTCTTTCAGTTTTCTTTCATATTTTTTCTCATTACTCTTCTTATTGTGTAGATTCAGTATGATATATCTCAAAGAAATTCACTTTGTTTTTGCTCAGAACTCATACTTTCACAATCTGAGGATTCTTTCATCAACTCAGTCCCTTCCAGTCCTTTATGGGAGGCATGCAGTTGTAGAGATTTTGCATTATTCAACATTCACATAAGTCAAGACTCGCCTTTGCCACAACATGGAGAGATCTTAGAAATGGTAGAAACAACAGCACAGGGTTATTTCAAAGAGTGAATTCACGTATGGTGTTTTTTTCATCTGAGGCAGTCATATCAGGAGTCATCTTCCTTAATTAAAGAAATAGAGTTGTAAAGAAGACACTTGCCTTGGATGTGGTCAGGCAGCACTTTCTTGGTAATGAAGTGGTTAAGATCTTTTATTCTTAGAATTCATATTGTGTGTGGCATTGCAGAATGGAAGGGACATTCCTTTTCAAATCTATCTGTTCTATCTTTCTACCACTGCCAAATTGTTCTCTATGCTGCTCTCGTAATAAATGATGATTACTATTATTAGTACTAATAGCCCCAACAACATTATACACTATAATGACTCCAGTGATTATAATGAGAAATTTGATAGGAATTATTTTCCTGAGCTCATCCTGAAATTTCTTCTTGCCCAATCTTATCTTGTTATTTCTATTTATTTGTCCCTTAAAATACCCTACATACTACTTCCCTGTAATTATAAGCTCAATGGGGTAAGGCTCTTTGATTTTGGTTTCCTCTTCACTGCCTGGAGCATTTGCAGACACTCAGCAAATGCTGTTTCACTTTTGATGTTGACATCTTCAAACGCAGAAAGGTGACTTCACAAGTTAGGACAGTCATTGCGTCAACCAGAATTAATTTGATAATATGCTTCAAGTAATTATAATATTGGCTTTTCCCTAAGCACCTTAATTGTGGAAAGATTAGTGCTGATAACCAGACTTCCTTTAAGACTTTGAAAATCCAACCCAAAATGCTCAGTCACTTTTTGTGACTCCACTGTTTGCAGGAATATTTAGTTTTAAAAATACGTGAGGTCATGCCAATTAAACATTGATAAATATTGATATTACTATTTTCAGATTTATTGTTCTTATATAACATAGATCCATACCAGATTAGCACCTGACTAGGTGAATTTACACTCTTAACCAGGGGAATAAACTGCACAAAAAATTAACTAAGCAGCAATTGCACCATCTACTGCTCTGATGTTTTCAGAAAAGGAAGTAAGTGACTGAGAGACACAAAATAACTTAAACAACTTGCAGGAAATGTATCTAAATTACAATAACGTGACACGATAAATAAACTAGATGTTGCTTGAAAGGACCATATTTTTTACAGGAACTGTCAGAACAGTGAGGTCAATGAAGGTGATTAGCATGTATTCATCAAAGTGGAGTCACAGACCGAAAGTACACACAGATCTGCTGTGGCAAGCAAATCTATGAGGATGACGATAAATCAGAAAAATCTACTGCAAATAAAATTTACATGGACCAGTGTCGTCTTTGCTAAATGTCACCTCTGTAAAAAAAGTGACAGACTCTGACTTGAGATGTTTAGTCTTAATAGCTTATCTGCAGGAAGCACCACCCACCTCAAAGGGAGAAACCTCAGACCACTTGCATGACAAAGAGCTCCCATAAGAGGCAGTGAGAATCACACCTTAGCCACAGAAGTACTTTTTTTTCCTTTTTTTTTTTTTTTTAAGAGACAGGGTCTCATTCTGTCACCCAGGCTGGAGTGCAGTGGTGAGATCATACCTCACTGCAGCCTCCAACTCTGGGGCTCAAGTGATCCTTCTGCTTCACTTTCCTGAATAGCTGGGACTACAGGTGCCTGCCACCAAGCCTGGCTATTTTTCTTCAGAAATTTTTTTTGTAGAGATGGGGTCTGGCTATGTTGCCCAGACTGGTCACAAACTCCTAGCCTCAACTGATCCTCCTGCCTTGGCCTTCCAAAATGCTGGGATTACAGGCATGAGCCATCTTGCCCAGCCAGAAGTGCTTATTAATGCAAAGTGTGGCTTTGCATTTGGACAACCAAGGAGATTCCAGGTGTGGGTTTCTGTTCTGCTATGTAGTCAACCTTTTGACCCCAAACTGCAGACCCAAACCTGGAACAATTATTTCAGACCAACTAAATAATATGCCCAAGCTTGGACAAAGTATGGGGGACATCAACATTTTTAAAAAATGGCTCCTTACCTGAAGGGAGAAGAGACCTAATGACAGTGACGTAACATGGGGTAAAGGTGGGCAAACTTAACATGACACAGTGAGTGTGTCTTGAAACTGGGAAATGGAAGATGCAGAACGATGCTCCTGAACACTATTTCTGCTCTCTGAAGTCACTTAGATATTAGGCAATGCCATTTTTCATCTCTAGAATGATAGACCTCTTCAACCACAATGGTCTCTTTGCCTTGAACTCTGCCTATTAGATTTATTTTTCAGTGATCTCTCTACTCAAGATTGCTGAAACCAAGAGCAAGTGGCAGAAAACATTTTATTCCCAGAAATACTTGACTACCTCCTCTGCTGGTCAAAATGGTTTCAAATGTAATCCGTTCACTGAAATCACAAAGTGTTGAACTTGATTTTCTTTCTCTGAGTGCCTTACTGAACTTAAATGCACCCAATTAACTACATGTTCCCAGAAAGCTGTATTTACAGCCTGGAGCCATATATATACTCTTTGACCAGATCTCTGTACTGCAAACCTCCTTCTAAGGGATACATATAATATCTAGCACTACCACTATAATAAGGATGCAATTTAGTTAACAAATATATGTCTTTATTGTCCAAAAGTACAAAACTAATATAAATCAATGGTCTAATGGAAACGCACCAGGACAATTTTTTTTTTCCTCTGGCTATCTGCTAACCTTGGATGAGTCACCAGACCACCCTGCTCCCAGCTTTCTCATTGGTAATATAAAAGAATTGGTCTAGGTAACTCCCAAAGTCCCCCGATTCTACAGAGGACCAAGAGAAAATAATCTTTTCCCTAATTATTCTATAAAGTTTCCAGTGATCAATCCCATTCTTCTGATTGCTTTGCATCCAAACCTGAATTACTTTAATTGTTTAAGGGTAATTATAACATTAAAACATAAGTGTTTAAAGTATAAAGAACCATGGCCAAAGGAACCCTAACATTAGACCATGTGAGCCTTCATTGAATTTAAAAAAACTTATTTTCTTTGTTTTATCAACTATCCAGTCATCCAAGCTTGCACTGGCCTTAATATGCTTTTAATAAGCTGTGTGACTCACCAGGAAGACACAGCAATAGATTCTGCTAGTGTTTCAGACTGTTTGCTGATAAAAGTGCCCAAGGGAAGATACGATATACAGTTGCCAAGCAGCATCTTGAAAAGAGACAGAAAACGAAGTTGTGACTACAAAGCCAGAGAGGCACTTAATGTCCTCAAATTTTTTTTTATGTAGAAATAATGACAAATAAATGCTATCCCTCCTCTGGGGTAATTGGCAATAACAACTCATGAAAAAAATATTTATGCTATCACAGCAAAGAAAAAGTGATGATGATAAGAGGCCATGGCAAATAAAGAAGGATGTTTATACCAGTTCTTAAAAGATCATCTTTCCTTGTCTTTGTTTTCCTTCCTCTTTGGTCTACTGACCTGCTCTATTATGACAGTGATAAGAGGCACTTCGGGAGGTTTTATAAATACTGACTCTGCAACTTGCAGTTATCAGTGACTTTGCCCCGTGCCCTTTATTTAGACAAAAGAAAATGAAAACAAATTGTGCACTGCAGCTTATCTTAGAATTGGGTATTGTGAGAGGAAAAGGGGACATAAGAAAAGTCGCAGATATACTTGACTGGAGGAAGGAGGAATATAGTTTAAAGAGCCGAGATTATGATAGCTCCGATTGTTATGATCGATCAATATTTTCTGCTTTTTTATGTAATTGATACCTGCACTATGGTAATGTAGGTAATTGCTAAGTATGAAATGGTAAGATGATTGTAACAATTTCAAGCTATTGTAACCCAAGATCATTAGCCAATGTGTACAATATTATTTCTGTATATCAGTGTGTCTCAACCAGGGATGAGTCTGTTCCCCAGGAGACCTTTGGCAATGTCTGGAGACATGTTTCGTTGTCATGACTTTGGGAGGGTCTATTGGCATCCAGTGGGTAGTGGTTGGGGGTGCTGCTAAACATTTTATTACGCACCAGACAGCCCCCCATAACAGGGTAGTGTCAATAGTGCCAAAGTTGAGAAACCCTGACCTGCATTGTAAAGATAAAAACATTTGGTGTGGCCTGATAACTTCCGTGGTGTGCCTCTTTTTTTTTCTTTTTGAGACAGGGTCTCGCTCTGTCACCCAGGCTAGAGTGCAGTGGTGTGATCACAGCTCACTGCTACCTCAGACTCCAGGGCTCAAGTGATTCTCCCGCCTCAGCCTCCCAAGTAGCTGGGGCTACAGGCCCCAACAAAGAAGAGAATGAGTATACAAAGATGACTAAGATTTATTTTTGGTCTTTAAGACTTTATGGTTCCAATGGCTTCAAAAGCATCATTTACATATCCTTAACCATATGATGGGTGTGGTACGCTTGTTTTTATTGATCAGCTTCCTTCCTGGTGGAGTCACATGTCCCCCGTGGGGGCTGCTGAGCCAGTCCATCTGGAGTCTTGCCCATCCACCTCCCACCAGGTGTGCATTTGACCGAGGCTGGGCCATTCACTCTCTTCCACCGGTATGCAGTGATGAGTTCTGGGCAATCAGAGTTGCCCCTGAGTTTTGGTAAATGAATCCTGGTGAAGAGCGAGCCTCATTCCTCTCTGTAGAGAGTGGGCTGTAAGAATTTACTCTTGGGCTGTGAGTGGGAGGTGGGAGACAGCCTGCCTTAGAGTGGAGCCGGCACAAGGAGGGAAATAGATGCACAGGAAGTTAGTAGAATCCTTGTAGTATCACTTGGCCTCCTAGACCTAGGACCTAGGATTGTCTGTCTAGTCCCACAAGCCAGTCAGTTCTCTGTTTTGCTTAAGCATCTTGGAGTTTTTTGGCACACAACAAAAAAAGTCCTGATTAAAACAAGGCATCTGGGTAAGAAGAAGCACTGAGAAATAAAGGCTTGTCTGCTTCAGCTGACAGAAATAAATCCAAATTCTGAGAAAATATCATGCAACACCAGAGAAGATTGCACAGGGTGGCTCTATTAATCAGCTGCCTCAACAGTTGGGGTGATGATTTTAACTCTCTCTTACGTAAGATTAGGCATTTTCTAGCATGTCCCTCAATTGGGATTTGTCTGTCATTTTTACTGAGATTATGGATTTTGGGGAGAAAGACCACAAAGATAAAATGCCATTTTCATAACATCATTATGAAGAGTACATACTGTTAAGATGATTTGGCCAGACACAATGGCTCATGCTTGTAATCCTAGCACTTTGGGAGGCCACAGTGGGAGGATAGCTTGAGGCCAGGAGTTCAAGATAGCCTGGGAAATAGCAAGACCCCATCTCTAAACAATTTTTTTTTAAAAATTAGCAGGTGTGGTGGCATGTGCTTGAAGTCCCAGCTACTCGGGAGGCTAAACCAGGAGGATCGCTTGAGCACAGGAGTTTGAGGTTGCAGTGAGCTATGATTGTGCCACTGCACCCTAGCTTGGGTGACAGAACTGGTCTAGACCCTGTCTCAAAAAAAAAGGCTTGGTGATGTTAACCTTGGTTCGGGTAGTGTAGTGTCAGGTTTTTCTATTGTAAAGTTATTCTTCTTCCCCCTCACTATGCATAACCCACACTTAAGAAATAGAGAGTTGTACTCCACCTCCTTGATGGTGGATTATCTACATTATTTGGAATTCTTCTGCAAGGAGATTTGTCTATCCCATCACCGTCATCACATTTATTTATTTATATTAGTATGGACTGATATTTATTTTATCCTTTGAGTTATGTTCTTATACTTACATATTCATTTTGTTGCTCAAATTGTTCTACCCATAGCCAATGGGAGCTCTTTCAGCTGGCTTCGGTGACCCTTTGGCAAACTCCCATCATTGTGGGGCCTTTTGTTGTTGTGGGTGAGCACTTCCCTATATTGTTACATTTTGGTTATTTCCTACCCCAGTCCTACAATTAGTCATTTCTTTCAAGAAGCCCCAGTTCCTTTTATTGGAGAATGGTATTAGAAACCAAAATCCAGGCACTAGGTGTTCTTGCTGCTTGTGATGTCATTGCTTCTAAGCCCTCTTAGCTGACAGAGCAGGGGAATATATGTGTGTATACCAATCCATGTATATACACATATCTAAAAATATTTCTATATGTAATCATCTGTGCCTATATTAAGCTAAACATGAGTCTATCCTGATGTGTCCAGTTCTAATCCATTACCCTATGGATCATTCTAGTCTTCTCACTTTGCTTTTCTGTAATCTCCCACTCCAATAGTGAGAAACCTGGCTCCCTCTGCCATCTATCCACTTAATTAATTCCAGTATACCTACATGGTAGTTTTAGAATTGTTAATCTGTATGCCTGTGGGAAATAACTTCAGCAACTAGAGTACAGGGCTTATGTACAGTTCCTTTTGTCTTTAGTCTCACAGACCCCACTAATTCCCAAAGTTACTTAGGTCAGTGCCTTTTTTCTCCACCCTCTTCAAAGAGGTTGTTTCATACACCTGTGGTATGGCTAGACTCTTTTGTCATATTCTACATTCCATACTGGAATTTCCTAAATTATTTTTAAAAATTATATAATTAAACTCTCTGTTCTGTAAAGTTCCATGGATTTTGACAAATGCATAGTGTCATAAATCCACCATTATAGTGGTGGATTTATCATACAGAACAGTGTCCCCACCCTAAAAAGCTCCCTGTGCTTTATCTGTTTAATCCCCTCCCCTACCCCAATTGCCTGGTCACCGCTGTTCTGTTCACCATCTCTATAGCTTTGCCTTTCCCAGAACGTCCACATAAATGGAATTATACAGCACGTAGCCTTTCAGACTGGCTTCTTGCACTTAGCAATGTGCATTTAAAGTTCCTCCATGTTTTTGCATGATCTTCTGTCTTTTCTACGTAAGCCTACAAGTCTTTGAGTGTTTCCCTACTTTCTCGTACAGAACAGGCTTGCCTTGTACTTTCCCTCTCCCCGCCCTGGAACTATTTATTTTCTCCAAAGAGTCTAGGGCAAAAGTATTTACAAACCAAAATTTGGGCACTAGATGTGTTCATCGCTACTGAGGTATCACTGCTTCTGGCCCCTTTGGTAAAGACAGTTAGAATACATATTTATGTAAATCATGGCCAAATAAACTGAATCCTTGTTCCCAGTTCAAAACCACAGGGTTTTTCCTTTAATGGAAAGGGATTCTGTATTCATTAACTCAAATCAGTGATCCCTATCAGGAGTGCTTTTCTTGTTTTATGTTCAAGTTTGGAAACATTTCTTTCTTATTCTGTTCCTAAAGTGACTCAGTAAGGGAAAGCTGATCTGAGGCTGATTAGTTTTTACGGTGATCTGTTTTCATAAGCTGCATTCATTAGTTTCCATTCCTTGTGTCTGACTCTGAAGGTACAATCTGTTATTTCTTATAGTATCTTTTTAAAAAACACTTTCCAAAATCATGTTTATTTCACTATGTCTAAGGTTCTGAGGACAATCCAAACTGTGTATTTTTCTCCAGGGAGAACGGAGGAGAAAGAACAGAACAGAGGGTGGGGGACTGCTTTGTGATCTTGAACAGCTCGCATTTGTACCTCTTACTGTTTAGAGTACTGAGACTAGGAGAGTTATATTTCTGCCACCAGATAATTAAGATACAGCATCTTAATTATCCTTCCATTGTCTTGCAGGTCAATGGTGCGTTGTGTAGAATTTTGCCGAACTTTGTATCTTCATTGGCTCCGAAGATCTGCAGTATTTCATCAAAAGAAAACTATTTTTCACAGCAAAGCTGTCTTAATTTTCAACTGGCATTGCATAATTAAAGTGACTGTCTCAATGACAGAAATTCGGATTTCCTCCTTTTCTTTTCGTCTCTTTGATACATAAAAGGGGGAAACCAAAATGAAATGCAAATGGAAGTTTTTGTCTTCCTTCTACCAAGCTTTGTTGGAGGTTCCAAATTCAACATGCAGCTCACATCGAGGAGGGTGTGGCCAACTTTCCAGCAGCTGCGGCCAGGATTAACTGTACTGCCTTGTTCCTTTGCCAAGTCCATTTGTGAAACAAAACTGAAACAGGTCTAAAGGTTTGCCATCTTTGGAAGTGAGGGCAAACACACTGTGCAGAAAGTGCTGGACTTGAAAAAACTCTGGGTTTGGGGCTGGTCTTGTTGCATTAGTGCCAAGTGGCCTTGGGCAAGGCACGGATTGTCTCTGAGCCTGTTTCCTTCTCTGCAAAACAAGAATAGAAGTCACCGCCTTGCTTACCTCATAAGGGCGTTTGAGGCTCCAATTAAATGTCATAATGTCAACGAGCTTTGGGAATTCTAAAGAACTATAAATATAAGGTGTTATTAGAAGCTGTTGAAAGTAAACGATGAGACAGCTTAATTTAAGTAATTTCAAATGCCTCAAAGTCAATAGAGCCGGGTGAGAGTGTTGGATATTTGTATTACCCTGTGGTAAGGGAAGAGAGGGTGGGCTGAGGTGGGGAAGGTGCTGTTTACTCCTCTCCTCAGGTAAAGCAGGGATGGGGTGGGGAGAGATATTGAAGCACTTCCTGGAGAAGACAGGCCATATCAGGGCAGTTTGCAGAATGCAGCTTTGATGATGAGCTGGGATTTAACTAACAGGAGACAGAAAGATGGTAGGAAGGGCCAAATGTGCTCCAGAAATAGCAGGAGTGGAGCAGAAGATGAGGCTTAGAAGTGAAGAAAAGATAGAGGAAGTCGAGGCTGATAAAGGGCAGAGAAGGGGCAGCTGCTCTGGCACCAATGGAGGCTGCACACCCAGAGAGGGTGGGGGTGGGGGGAAGGAGCTTCCAGGCTTAGGGGCAAAGGAGCCTGGAGTGGGGAGCCCAGGGTGTCAGCAACTGATGTCCTGAACCAGCATCTTCAGACGCTTGGAGATCAACACGTTCTTATTAAGGAGTGCCTACTGTGTACAAGGCACTAGAAACCCAATTTTCAAACAAAATCTCACACAGAACCCCAGTATGTCAAACAGGAAAATTTGAAGCTACTCTGTTGAAGCAAGGCTGGGGGGACCCAAGGCCGTTCAGCTTTCCTCTGCATCCCACTGGCAGCTCCCAAAGCATCTCTGCAGAGAGCTAGCGATTTACTGAGAGATGGGGACAGGACCACTCATCTTTGTTGTATCTCCAGTGCATAGCACATAAGAGGGGCTCCGTACGTCCTGAATGAATGCATGCATGAATGAATGCATGAGATAGAGTGTAGTTGGTCTGTAGGAGAGAATTCAGATAAATGGGTTCAGTGGATTCTGTAAATTACACAGTGAGGCTGTAACATAGCAACCATGAGTAGTTAACACATAAAGCTTTCTTAGGCTTTAAACATTGAATGGTGGGTGTGTCACTGTGACTGGCTTGCCAAGAGCAGGAGGAGCCCCCAGTCATGGGCGTGTGTCCAGCCACAGCAGCCACAGTTGTAGACAGTAAGACAAGACAGAACCAGAGGAAACTTCTAGTAGCAATGTCTCAGTCATTTCATCACAAAAGCACAACTAGCCCAGGGCTTTGTACCTACATGGTGAGGCAGGCTGTCTTCAGAATCACAGGCCACAACAAAAGCAGCTAGCATTTATGGGGTGCTGACTACTTGCCAGGCACAGCAACAGCCCCTTTATGTGTTGCAGTAGGTACAATAATGTGACCCCAGAGATGTCTATGTCCAGATCCCTGGGGCCTGTGAGTATGTTATGTTCCACGGCAGCTGAGACATCAAGGTTTCTCATCCCCTGGATTATCCAGGGGGCTCCAACACAATCACAAGGGTCCTTACAAGTGACAGTGGGAGGCAGGCAAGTCAGGGAAGGAGCTGTGATGACAGAAGCAGGGGTCAGAGAGGTGTGATGTGAGGACTTGACTGGCCATTACTGTCTTTGAGACGGAAGAGGGCCGTGGGCCGAGCAACGTGGGCAGGCTTTAGGAGCCGGAAAAGCACGGAAACAGATTCTCCTGTAGAGCCCCCTGGCCCTGCTGACACCTGGATTTTAGCCCAGCAAAACCCATTTCAGACTTCCGACCTCCAGAGCTAGAAGATAAAAAGATTTGTGCTGTTTTAAGCTACTACGTTGGTGGTCATTTGTTATAGCTGCCATAGGAAACTGAGGCAGAATGTCTCACTCCCCCTTCATGACGGTTGGGTCCTTACTTTTGCTATTTTGCAGATGAGTAGACTGAGGCTTGCAGAGGTTGAGTCACTTGACCCAGCGGTGCAGTAGGTGGCCTGACTCGGGGCAGGCTGTCTTGATCACAACTGTCACCTGGGATGGCTTTACTTCCTCATTTTGCAGACAAGGAAGTCAAAGCCTGACCTGCCCCAGGTCACACACAAGTTGGAGACAAAGCTCTCTGCCTAGGAGAAAGGTGTGGACCAGTGCTTCACCGACTCCTCAGGATCTGGACTGTGATTCAGCAGGTCTGAGCTGGGATCCTGGACCCTGCACTTCTAAGCAACTCTCGGGCCTGGAGCCGCAGGGCTGCAGTGTGCTCTGCTTCTGGGCTCTGAACAACCCAGAGTCACCGGAAGAGCCTTGAACATCTAGTGGGATGAGGATGAGGACACTAGGGAGGGAGAGAGGATGCTCAGAAAGACCAGGTAAGGGGACCAGATGCCACACAGTTCTGTGGAGGATGAGATTTAGTGTTGCACAGGAAAAGGCCAGGGTTAACCCAAGGGGCTAACTCTGCGCTGCCCCTGAGAAAGACACCACCCAAAAGTGATGATTATTTTTGTCATTTAAAAAGTCATCTGAAACTTGCAGGCATGAGTCCTGGCATCCTATGCAGCACACAGAGGTTGAGGACATTTTTTCTGCCACAGAGACTAAAATAAAATATCTACAGGGAATTGTAGAAGAAAACTCAACATTCTCCATTCCTACTATGTGGTTTATGTCATTCTTTTTTTTTTTGGAAAAGAGGTAGTGTGCTTATTTTTAGAGAAGTATCTCTGAAGTTTTGACATAAGAGAAGGGCTCTGCCCTGGCCTCTTCCTCTCCTCAGCACTACACGGCCCACTCCGTGGACGGCAAAGCCAGGCCCAGGAGGGGCGCTCACTCGCTAACTGCAGTGGGGGGTCCCTGAGTGTCCACTGTAGAACATGCCCACCCTCACGTTGTGTGGGGGCTGCTGCTGGGAGACTCTCCCTAACCTACTTCTCTGTGTTTGTTCAATTTTCAGCTGTCTGTGGCTACCGGAGCTGCCTGCAGGCTAGGAATGTTCTGGTTTCATTTTGAAACAACTCCCAGGCATGCAAGCAAGAAATATCAGCTTTCATTTCAGATACGTGAACTCAGAGAGGAAGCAAATGTTTGGCTGACTAATTCCTAGGGGTATGGAGTGAAAATACATGCCCGTACTTAGCTACAGTGGCTCACAACTGAGAAGAGGATTTTTTTCCCTCAACAGACTCAGCTCTATTAACCTTCTACACTCCCTAATGTACAGTTTGCAAATGGAGTTTTAAAGTATTTCTAAAATATGTTTTCTAAAAATTTTCTCAGCTTTGGAGTTTTCCTCTAAAGGTAGCGGTAATTCTTCTGGAAAATTAAAAAAAAATGTCAAATAGCTGTCTGGCTCATTCAGCCAACACTGAGGAACACTATAAAGGACAGGAAGGTGCTGCGCTGGGCTCTGAAGAGACGTCTTTCTTTGCTTCCCTTCAGGGGCCAGGTGCCCAGTGTGACAGGTCTGGACACTGAGCCTTTGGTGAGGAAGGCTCCAGCCATCCGGGGAACTTGATGTTATGGGCAGTTTTCAGTTATCGGTATGCAGCAGTAGAAAACACGGCTTGGGGGTTAAACAACCTTATTAGCTGTGTCGTCTTGTTCAGACCCTGTACTTCTCCTCGCCATACTTCTCCACTATGGTCTTGGGTCCTTGTCTGCAAAATATGAATAAAAATCCTTCCTCTCAGGATTACTGTGGGGATTAAAGAAGATAATATGAGTGGTACAAAGTAGTCCCCTAAAAATGTTCCCTCCTCCAAGGGCCAGAAGTAAACAGGAGGTTTTCAAGAATAATTTATGCTTGATTCTGTTTGATTATGGGATGTATTCTGTTACCCTTCTGCCTTAAACTGTTCTACCAGTTGGTCTATGTTTTGCTTGGCCTACCAGTGATGTTAATTTTTATTTCTTTTAAACATACAACTGACAATGGGAGAGGCAGGTCCAAACTACAATTGGAGGCAATCTGTCATGGTTATAATTTATGGAATGCATATAAGCATGTGAATAATAAGAGTTCTTTGTACATTTTGAATAAAAGTCCTTTATCAAATATATGTTTTGCAAATATTTTCTACCAATCTGTTCCTTGTCTTTTCATTCTCTTAGTGTCTTTCTCACAGAATTTTTAAATTTTAATGAAGTCCAACTTATCAATTTGGATGGTGACTTTGGGTTTTGTATTTTAAAAGTTATGCTTAACTCAAGGTCACCTGGATTTTCTCCTATACTATTCTTTGAGAAGTTTTGTAGTTTTGCATCTTACATTTAAGTTTATGACCCATTTTGAGTTGATTTTTGTGAAAAGTGTAAAATCTGTGCCTAGATGTTTTCTTTTTGCATGTGGATGCCCAGTTGTTCCAGCACCATTTGGTGAAAAGACCTCTTTGTCTTTTTGTTCTACTTTCTGAGAGATTTTCTCATCACCAACAGAAATCTCTTTAAGTTACCCATCTTGAGTGAGATCAATTAGGAAAAACAGAAACAAAAACTAAACCCAGAAAACCACCGTCTTGGTCATGGGTGCACTGGACATGTGACCTCAGCACCTTCCTTTACCCTCGCGGTGTCAACTCGAATTTCTGTCTGCTCCTCATGGTCATTAATTTGCCTCTACCCTACTTTGTACTTTGAGGTTGGTCATATTTGCAGGTCTTTTTTAGGAATGAAAATTCCAAGCTGTAGAAAAAATAGTTGACTTAAATTCAGCCCACGAATAGGAACTGACTTCCTGACACAGAGCATTGCTAAATGACACAGAAAGGGAAGTCACAGATGCAGAGAGAATTTAGCAGTTCTCAGCAGAAATAGCCTGGATTCAAATCCTTGCTCTGCCACTGCCTGGCCATGAGACGCTGGATAAGACGTTTAAACCTTTCATCCTTCAGTTTTCTGATCTCTAAAGTAGAGGTAATAATAGCAACTGCTTCCTTGCATTTGAGGATTAAACGATTTATTTCATACAAAAGGAACAAAACAATGCTGAGCACACAGGGAGAACTATAAATGTGTCTGCTATCGTTATTATTGCCTGTCTGAACATGAGTCTCCAAAAACTCAAAATCAAAACTTCAGTTCCCTTATGCAACTTGTCATCCTTCACTCAAAGACAAGAAGCTTGGGCTGGAATCATAGGAGTAGCTGAGTCAATCTGGGGCTTCCAACCATTACCGGCTTTCACATTTCCATGCTCATTTAGAAAGAGGAGGTACCTGCATCTGTGATAAGTGAAAAGTCTTATACTGGTTTAGCAAACCATTCCATTTTAATGGTTTCCCAGAAGAACCAAGACTCTAACTAAACTAGTTCCAGGGAATAGGACTGCTTAGAAAGTCACCATTTCACCATGTCATTTTACTGTCCTTGGTACTGGACCAGGAGCACTAAATCTACATATTATGGCAACTTTCAGGTTCTTTTGTGATGATGACCTGACCCTACCTGCTTGGCTCTGCTCCTGTCAATTCACAACCCACACCACCTCTGCTCCCAGCTTCCATCTTCAAAAGCAGGATGTCACCCAAAACCCTGCCAATCTCCCTAGGAAGCTTGTAAAAACTCCAGTTTTCACAATCAGAATTTGAATTTTTTGTTTGTTTGTTTTGAGACAGTGTCTGGCTCTGTCATCCAGGCTGGAGTGCAGTGGCATCATCATAGCTCACTGCAAGCTCCAACTTTTGGACTCAAGGGATCCTTCTGCCTCAGTCTCCCGAGTAGCAAGGACTACGGGCATGTGCCACCATGCCTGGCTAATTGTTTTTATTTTTTATAGAGATGGGGTCTTGCTATGTTGCTAGGGCTGGTCTCAAACTCCTGGCCTCAAGCTATCATCCCACCTGAGCCTCCCAAATTGTTAGGATTATAGGCATAAGCCACTGCGCCCAGCCCTTGAACTTTTATTGAGTTCAGAGACTGACAAGTTCCCAAGGATGAGGGGTCCAGTCTGGAGTATTAAGTTGAAAGGAACCAATGCTCCTCTTTGGAATGCCATTTGCAAGTAGAAAAGGTATATTTATTTAGTGAGAAAATCTGGGAGAAAAAAGTGAAATAGTTTTTTGAGGCACTGTGAGATTTTTTTGAAAATTTCTTTAGAAGCTTCTCCTTACTCCTGCTTCTGACACGTCTCTTTTATACCTGTACTTGGAGTATGGTTGAAATCCTGAGAGAAACGGACAGTCAAGTTAGGATGTATGGAACATGGTTCTCTCCAAAATGATGGCTACCTCTCAGTTCTTGACAGCGAGGTCTCAAAACAGGGGGAAGTGGGTTAGTCCTTTAAAAAAGCACAAAGTAGGAGGTTGACAAGGTTAGAAAGGTCAAGTCTCTTGGAAGCTTTGTGTGGGAATTCTATCCATTTATCTTCAGGACCCAAGGTAATGATGATAATGATGATGCACTATGCTTACATAAAAGCCTTTCATCTGTAGACTCAAAGTGCAACACAACCTCTAATTAATTCCGAAGGTAAGGTAGGCAAATATCATTATCCCTAATTTACAGGTGAGGAATCCAACAAGGAGGAAATTCAGCCCTTCACTTAAGGTCATCTCAGAGTGAACACCACAAATGCAGAGTCCTTGCCTCCTTACTTTCCACTGGCCACCCTGGAGGTAGCGACAGAAGGGCTCTCTTTTATTCCTTTAGAAGTAGTTTTTGAATCATTATTTGTGGTAAATCAAAGATGGCAATAGAGAGCAGCACATGATTAAGTATCAAAATGGGAGGTACAGAGAACAAGACTTAAGGATGAAAGAGATAGCTGTGGGTCCGAGAAGGCTTCAAGTAGAGGGGGTTTGAAGTGGGATCCAGAATTTGAATTCAGGGACAAGAACTATTATGAGAAGACTTGGGCATCCTGCATGTGGGTCCTGAACATTCTTGTTGGTTTTTCCAAGAATGCAAGGGCTTGACTGCTTTTTACTTGGGCCCTTTCTCAGGTTATTTGCTGAGCATAACCTTGAGGGATGAGATAACCCTGTGCCCCCAAGCAAAGAGCAGGCTTCTTTATAGCTACCTTTTTTATACCTTTTTTAAAGCTACCTACTATAAAAGAAGTGGATTCCGCAAGCTTGGGGCTCTTCTCCTGTAATGCAATTCTCTGCGTGACATCTGGGCCCTGTGTTGCCCATGTGACCTGGAGGTGGGGAAACAACTCAGACACGACACTCATGCTGCTTGACGAGTGTAAGGAATCTCGTGCCTTCTGACAACATCCATGAAACAGTAACAGGATAACTGATTAGGTTGTAAGTAGGATCAAATCAAATCCCACAGCTGACAGAACAGCCTGAATAACACTACGTGTACCTGCTCTGTGGCACTTGTGTACCCCCGCTGTTATGACACTGGCCATCCTTCATTGTAATTGCTTGTTTAATTTCTATATTCTCCACCAGGCTGGAAGTTCTGGGAAGGAAGGGATATTGTATTTCCTGTGCCTATAAAAGTGCTTGGCATATAGTTTTTCCTCAAATATTTATCAAGAGTGAATATGTCAATATAGCCTATTTAGGGATACAAAATAAACGCTTTCTCCAGGAGGAAAGAGTTTTAAAAGGTAGGGAGAGTAAATTCCCGTCTGTCTCCCTGGAAGTTCCTCCCCCTCCTCTGCGGCAGAGCTAGCTCCTTCTGCGTCTGACTCTGCTCTTTACAGAGTGCAGTGGGGGCAGTGGGGGAGACATAGTAGAATACTGTCTCTCCCACAGAATGATTTTGGGGGCTGCTGCATCTCTACCTAACCATTAAATAAGGAAGGACCCCTGCCCTGACCTACTTATTTGAGTGTATAGTCCTGCTGTGGATTTTCATTTAGTGTCTACATCTCATGGGCCACAGCGGCAAGGAAATCAAGGCCATACCTATGGAGGTCACACTTTGTTTCCTAAGGTCCACAGGTATGGGTGAGAAACATCTGGCCAGCAAGCCAGCCTGCAAGAATCCCCAGAGTAAAGGCACTCGAGGGAAAAAGAGGAAAGTTCCTTCATGTTTTCTGGCCGGTGCTCAAATTCTCAGTGTTTGTGGAACAATTAACACCTTCATACACCTGCCCTGCCAAGGCTCTTCCTGATCCTTTCTGAACCCAGGTGCTCACCACCATTGGCAGGGACAACATCTCCCTCTGAAGGAAGTAACCAATTGTTCTTAGGGGGGCAGTGGGCCACAGGACTGGTGTGACTTTTCTCCCAGAAAGCACGTTCTCTGTTTGCCTAGTGGGAAAGACAGGTGGGCACACGTCAAAGATGTCAAAGCCATTTTACCTTGTGTCTTCTCCTCCCCCCTTCCCTTCCTTCCTCTAAAACACAAATGGAAATAGTACATTAGCTGTGACCATGAATATTGTATTTACTAGTGATTTGCATTTACAAAGCTCATGCAAACAGGATGCAATATCCTTGTCCTCCTTTCAAAGCTCCTCATGGTGTTGACCTACAGGAAGAAGCGGAGGCACAAAATACAATTTTAAAGAGTTTGCTTGCATCTAAGTGAGGAAAGCTGCACAGGAAACACTTCCAAGTTGCCTTGGGACATGCTCCATTCCGCCTTTGTTACTAGTGGGTTTCGAAAGGAAAAAGGGACAAGGAGTGGGCTGTGACAAAGTTGTTCCACAGGAATTCTCATTGGTTTACAGAAATAACATTGGTGATTGGCTACACATTGTTGGACTATGGTGCCTGGCATATGGTATTGTTAGGTTAATTTACGGCTACCTGGTGTTAGTCTAGAGCCCACACAGCAAGTGGCTTCAAGACTTGATTACTTAGCTCAAGGGGAAGGGAGACCTGACTGCTGTGGCATTTCAATGCCTCTCTGGGTCTGGTAATTTAAAAGGGCTCACAGTCCTTAGATAAAAATTTCTTTGTTTTCTAAATGGGATCTTTTTTTTCCCCCCTCAACGTTTATTGAGCCACCACTCTGGGCCAGTCCCTATACCCAGGGAGTGGGTATAACAGAGTTAATTAAGAACACGGGTTTCTGACTCAACAGATCTAGATTTGATCCCATCTGATCTTATTAGCTGTGGGACCTTTGGCAGCTCCGTGTGGGGAAAGTGAGTGGGGGCCACCATACCCCTTCCCTGCCTACCCCCGCTCAGCGACAGCTGCAGAGCCTGTCCGCTGGAAAAGCCACCCCACACCTGTCCTCAGTGCTGAGATTCCTTTAGGGGAAGCATAACCCTGTGCTTTAGTTCAAATAAAACAAATATTCAAGTGTCCTGGTGGAAGCAGCTAACACCCACAAGTTAAAACTTGCCTGTGAGCAGTTTCTGCAGCTAGACAGAGAAGTGTGCAGACGCTTAGCTGGGGGTGGCAGGGGGACACCACAGGGAGGAAACACAAGGTTTGGAAAGAGGAATTGGGAGCCTCTGAGTCAAAACTCATTGCTTCCTGCTTTTTCCCCTCCCTGTCTTATTGTTGAGCAAAGGTTTCAATTCCTGACACAGCAGTATTCAATGTGAACAATGAGTAATTTGTCGATGTGCTTTACCTGTGATTTAAATGTAAAGTTTTGGTCACTTATTCAAGGCCTGGCAATAATTAACTAACTATAAGAAAACCGTGTGATATTTCAGTGAAATGGCACCGGAAAATTTCCTGGAGCCAATGCCATTTGGTGTCAGCCAATGCCAAAGTCCTTTTTAATTCTAGGTGGTGGCTGCTCTTTCTAAGGACTGATGAACTCAGAGCAATCTGAGTGCGACAAGTTTCAGGGTTTCCAGGACACTGGGAAGCCTTGTCTTCTTGGATTCTCACAGACATACAATTGTCTTGCATGTTTAACCAAAAGCTGCCCTGAAGCTGAAAATTGCACCATTTTTTAACCATCAAACACTATTTGGACACTCACTTGGTGTTCGACAGTGCGTTAGACTTTGGAAAGAAAGAAATTGGTTAAAACAAAACAAAATAACCAAAAAAACAAAAAACAAACAAAAAAAAACACCAAGGAGAAAAATAATGCTGTTTCTGCCCTGGAAAAATGTACCTGACACAGAGGCCTTTGGTATTTCTGTTCTTATCAAATAGCAACTCTCTCCTCAAAGCCACAAACGCTAAAGTTCATTCTTACTCTAATTAAAATTGCCAGAAGAAGACAAGAGAGGAAAATTAGCCTAGGAAAAACTATTAAAAAATAAATAAATAAATAAATAAATAAATAAATCCCTTTTTACAGCTCGGTAACATTTTGCCAATGCTGCCCTCTGCAGAGCAAAACTAGAATCTCAACGCCAGCAGTTTATTACAAACTTCCCAACATTGATTCGTTTGGAGAGATCTCCAAGGTTCAGTGGTCTTCAGATTTTGCTCACCAGTCCCCTAAAATAATTGTGAATAATCATGTGCCTCCTTGCATGTTTTTAAGTTGACATATAAATTTGTATCATCAGTTTAATAGTCGCAAAAGATGGTCTTTCCCACACATTTTCTGTGCTTTAAATACAGATTCAGCTCCTCCAATTTATGAAAAATGTCCTTTGTGTCACCTCTTGGGCAAAGCCAGACCTCATTATTAAACTAATAAGCTAAACTTTAATTGCTTCATAACAGAAAAAAAATTTACTTGACCGTGTTAAATTCAACAGAACTGTTTTTTGGAGGCCAGCATGACACTCCTGCGTTTTAACCTTGAGGCAAGTGGATAGAGCGGGCACGTTGTCCCTTTGGCATTGCCTTCTGAGAACACTTCCTTTGCTTGGCTGTCATGGGACTCTCCTCTCCTACATTTGAATGTTCTTATTGTGCTATTTTTTGGTGCAAATTTTTACACACTGGGAGAGCGTATGGGGATAAGTTTTGGGATGGTAAGAGGTGTATGTCTTCCTTTTGTAAAGAGGGAGAGAGGGCAAACACATGAAAAAAATGCTTAATATCTCGAATCATCAGGGAAATGCAAAGCAAGACCACAACGAGATATCACCTAACTCCAGTGAGAATGGCTTTTGGAGAAAGGAACACTTACACACTGTTGGTGGGACTGCGAACTAGTACAACCTGTATGGAAAGTAGTATGGAGATACCTCAAAGAACTAAAAGTAGAACTACCACTTGATCCAGCAATCCCACTACTAGGTTTTTATGCAAAGGAAAAAAAGACATTTTATAAAAGGGACACTTGCGCTTAAATGTTTATAGCGGCACAATTCACAACTGCAAAGAGGTGGAAATAACGCAAGTGCCCATCAATACATGAGTGGATTAAATAAAATGTGGCATATGTACGGTGATCTAGTATCTTTTGTAGCAACCTGGATGGAACTAGAGATCATTCTTCTTAGTGAAATATCTCAAGAATGGAAAGACAAATGCCAAATATACTCAATACTAAATTGAAACTAATCGATCAATACATATGTGTACACAGGGAAGTAAAACTCAACGGAAATCAAGAAGGTGGAGGTGGGGAGGGGATGGGTAAATTCACACTTAATGGGTACAATGAAGACTATCTGGGTGATGGGCACACTTATCACTTTGACTCAAACTGTACAAAAGCAAATTATGTAACCAAAACGTGTGTACCCCTGTAATATTCTGAAATAAAAAATTAAAAATTAAAAAAATTTAAAAAGAGGGAGAAGGGGGATTATGAAAGGCACAATAAAGGACGGGGGAACAGCCCACTGAGCTACCCAGGAACTTTCTCGAGCATTTGGCTTTAAGGAGAACACGCAGAAGTTGAGAGTGTGGAAAACTCATCCTACGTACGAGGTGACTGTCCTTCAGTGTGCAGACAGCTGGCCTAATTCACCTGAGGCACGTAGCCACCTGAGGGCCACACTGGCCACAGACCAGGGTCCAAGAGGTCATTTATGTCCAGGTGGCTCCTCTTACCTCTTCACTCTTGCTCTGGTATTTAGCAGCTTTCCTTCAGGGTCTCCTAGAGGGCACGGCTATGACATGCCTTTGTTGTGCTTTTTAAAGGTTAGGCCTCCTGGAAAATAACTCTTCCTTCTCTATCTCTCGTGAGGTCTTGAAGGTAATAACTGTTGGACCCCAGGAGCTACCTAGGCAAAGGTGACTGCTACGTTACAGCCCCTCTGTGCTTCCACTGACAGGGCGAGATTCCTGTCTGGCGGGCTCCGCACAGAGTGCCCAGCGTGGACGTAGGTGATGATGCCAGAGGAGGGCTTGGGTGAGGAGAAGATGTGAGATGATCCATGGTCTGCCGCGGGGCACCAGCATGCCAGACTAGGACATTCCAGGCCTGGCACCACCTGACCCCAGCCAGCCTCTCCAGGCCCAGCTCCCACTGTGCCCAGCATCCTACCTCACGGGGATGGAACATGCATCCTCTGACACCCTGTCTAGCTCACCTTGACCCTCACCTTTGCCAAAATGCAAACCCTTTCAAAGTTACAATACCGTTTCCTGATTATTCTCTCCTTCCTCCTCACTCCTATAACATTCCGTGCTTTTTTTTAAGGCCATTGTTTTGTATTTTGCCTTGTGATATAATTATTTAACTACATGTCTCGTGGGCCTTTGAGGAGAGAGAGGCGACTTCACCTCCATATTGCCTGGCTGCCTAGCTCAATGTCTGGTTTGGAGCAGGTGCTCAGAAAGTATTTCAGGCCACCCTTCCAACCCATGCTACTGCTATGCAGGTTTATAAAATATACCTCCCAAATTAATAACCGTTCTGTTTCCTCAGATCACAGTATGCACTTCTTCCTTTCACATGTCTAAAGAACGGCAGGACGAGTTCTGAAACCTGGTAGCTTCTTAAGAAGTTCCAGCAAAAGGCATCCGTGCGGGTAAGGGAATTAGGATCTCAGTCAGGGAATTTGTCTTAGATGATGACTGAGTGTGGGAAAACTCAAACGGTTATTTCTCTGCTCTCACACCACAGCAATCAACACAGAAGACTTCTGTGACCAAAATGTGTGGCAATTTCTCTCTCCCCTGCCCCTCCCCAGCAAGCAAGCAATCATTTCTGCAGCAGACACCAGCTGGGTATCCTCCAACTTAGCTCAATTCTGACATGATCTACCTGGAGATCATGTCAGATCCCAAAGGTTGAGGTCTCAGTCCCACAAGACTTCCTACTGCCCCTTCCAACTTCTGATTCCAATCACAAACTCAAGGTTATTCTGCAAACAACCCCCAACTAAATGCTTGTGACCAACCTGCTACAAATTGGGGTTCCCTCGACCCCCTCCTTGGGTTTGATTAATTTGCTAGAGTGATTCACAGTACTCAGAGAAACACTAACTTACATTTACCAGTTTATTATAAAGGATATTCCAAAGGAGACAGATGAAGAGATGCGTAGGGCAAGGCATGGGAGAAAGGGTGCAGAGCTTCCATGCCCTCCCCAGTGCACCACCCTCCAGGAACCTCCATGTGTTCAGCTATCCAGAAGCTCTCCAAACTCGGTCCTTTTGGGGTTTTGTGGAGGCTTCATTATGTAGGCATGATTGATTAAAACATTGGCTATTGGTGGATCGACTTAACCTAAAGCCTCTCCCCCTCCCTGGAGGTTGGGGTGTGGGGCTTTAAGTCCCAACTCTGTAATCCTGCCTTGGTCTTTCTGGTGACCAGCCCCATCCTGGCAATACCTAGAACCTGCCAGTCATCAGTCAACTCATTAGCATACAAAAGACTTCACTTTGAAGATTGCAAGGATTTTAGCAGTTGTATGCCAGGAAACTGGAGAGGAAGACCAAATCTATATTTCACAATATCACAATGACACACCTTTGGATGGCATTTCTACGGTGCGCCCAGGTCAGTAGACCCAAGTTCAGTGACAACCTTGGCGTACGGTGCATCAAAGGAAAAACAGGAAGCCCAGTCTGAATTCATGTATTTTTTTCCCCTTTTCTGGGAGACACTGTGCTGAAGACCCAGATTCATTTGTTGATTCTTGCAGTTCTTAAAACATGCCAAGTAGTCAAAGTTCTTTGGGAATGTTTCCAAATTTTATCAAAGACACAGAAACACAACAGAATATCCAGAAATCAAACTTCATGCTAACTCCTGAACTAAATGTGTGACTTAGATTTAAATGATGGGTTATGTGCCATCAATGAAGGAGGATAGGACAAATAAAAAATAGAACAAGGGCTGAAGATATTCTACCTAAATCATTTCTAAATCGACAGGGACCAAGCTCATTTGGCTATTCATAAATCTGCAAATAAACGGGGAGAGTAGTTGGAAGGATTCTGCAGTGGGGTGGTTTTCCAAAGCAAACCAACTCACTCAAACCAATGCATTGAGAAAATAGGAGCTGTGTGAATTGTCTTGCCTCTGGAATCATGCTTCTGGAAAAGTGTGGTTTTAGTCTACACTTTAAAGATGAGAGTTTTAGCTGTCAAGTGGGAAAGGAAATTCTGGAATGACAATCTGTGCTAAGGTGCATGGCGCAGTGTGACTGTTTCTTGCCTGGGAGTTTCTTGTTCCAGTTCTGCTGTTAGCCAGGTGACTGACTTTGCCTAAGGACCATCTACTTCTATACTTAAAAATTGAGCATTGGCCAATGAGTTTAGACAGGAACACTTTGGATTGCTGATTAATTTTATAAAAGAGCTGGCCATTCTTTAGAAGCTAAAATTTAGAAAGCTCCTCCATCAGGTTGCTCACCCAACCTGTCCTTTCACTGAGCAGTTACCATGGGCTCCGCACACCTGCATTTGAAAATACCTCTCAGTATCTGGCAGCCAGAGTGTTACCATGGAAATCAGTTCTACTCTGGGCAAGTTTTCCAATCTGGCTGTAAATTGGGGTTAGTGAGGGCAGCCTCCATCCTGCTAGGAAACAAAGCCAACCTTTCATAGGAGCAAGAAGCTGGAGCTTTACCGCATGTTTTTTCAACATCCTCTATAAAAACCCTTTGTGGTATTCATTGGATGACCTCCTCCTGACCTTTCTCTTGTGCTCTAAATGTCATTCTCATGCTGAATTCATGAGCGTTTTCATTTTCCATTTTTCCTGCAATAGTAGGATTGTCAGACTTAGCAAATAAAAATACAAGATGCCAAGTTAAGTTTGAATTTCACATAAATAACGAATAATTTTTAACATATAATACTTGGGGCATACTTATATCAAAAAATTATTCATTGTTTATCTGAAATTGAAATATGACTGGGTGTCCTGTATTTGACCTGGCAATGCTATACAGGGGTTCAGATGTCCTAATTTTCATACCCACTGGAATGTTTGTTTTTTCTGTTTATCCCTCATCTCAGGAAATACTGCTACATAGCCCAGAATTATCTTATTCATCTGAAAATTACATGCTCTCTTACTCTACACCAAAAGTTATCTCGTGTAGTTCACACAATAGGTACACTTTTCATTAATGACTGTCCTGAGGTTTGTTTAGTCTCTTTTCTGATGCTTATAACTATTGCCTTTCAGTTTTTACCTTTTTATTTCTGTCTCCATCACCATTTGTCTCACTTTCTTGAATAAAAAAAGAAAAATCCTTTATTCCAACCATGGGACGTGAAGGAAGAACAGTGGTTCTCAAATCCTTGGGCTATGTGGGTTATGGAATCCATGAGTTCAGAGTCTAAATAGAACAGTCCCCCTGTATCTATTCTTTCTGTCACTAAGTAGTACTTTTATGAATTAGAGATGACCCTCAAATTTTAGGCTAAACCTTTGGAGGAAACATCTAATTTTACTTTTTTTTAAACTAACGTAGTAATCTGGGGAGTCCGAGTGGGAGCACAGTGGCAACAACCAAAGGCTTCAGCGCTCACCTTTGGAAAACCTTTCTTGACCGCTTGGAAAACCAAGTTTTCCTCCCAAGTGCTGCTACCCACAGAAAGGCTGTGGTCCTTCTTTGGAGCTGGGTCAGCGTCCAGCCTCTCTCTGCAGTAGAGTCTGTGTTAGGGCCTGCTAATGGGCTCTGAGTGTCTGGCCTAATCTGAGCTGGTGCCATGCTTAGGGAAGGGACACAGAGGAAACAGGGCCGCCAGGACGGGTGATCGCCCAAGGTGGATGTATTCCTGATTAGCCGCAGGGGAGACCCAGCAGGAAGGTCCAATCACAGGGGAGCATTTGCACCATCAGAGATTAGCATATTTGGGGTGAGGCAGGTAAGCATATTTTGACTGTTTAAATGAAATAAGGTGCTAATAACTTGGCTACACATGTGGTTTAGCAGCAATCACAAGAAACCAACAAGGTAGTGGAAATTGGTAGCTACTGGGGCCGTAGACATGAAGGATGGAAGAAGCAGAAACACCTGGAAGTCCTAGAAGCAGGCTAGGCAGGAGGAGCATTTTAGAACCACTTAGGAACAGGATATTTATTACGCAAATCACCCTAGACTGACCCACGCTCAGACACAAGAGGGAGGACACCTCTGGTAGCATCAAGTCTTAACTGCCCAACCTGACTTTCAAGGTGCCCACAGCCAGGACCGAGCTACGCCTGCCAGCCTGTCCCTCAGCTCTCTCTTACTTGCTGAGCACTGGCGGCAGGCAGGAGGTGCAGGGCATAGAACCTCACTTTTTGCTGTGCTGCTTCTGTGACACCGGGCCAACTCCCGCAGACCCTGGCCTGGCCTCTTTGCATCCCAGACCACACCTGATGCTGTCCCTCCATGCCTCTAGCTGGAAAGCCCCCTCCAGGTGGCTGGTGTGTGAGGTGGTCGTCAGTCTGGGCATGGGGGTGGGCCCAGGCAAGAAGCTGGACTCATGTCTGCCGGGGCAGCTCCTCTACCCACCTCCCTCTTCATCCTATTTTCCCGAGGTAACTACTCAGGGGGCAGTTTTCGGCCAACCCCCAATATTTATTGCATACATTAACCTCTTGGTGATTTTTACCTTTCGTCGAATTTCTGCCTCAGGCCCGCCTTTCCTTCACTCAGTGATTTCCTCACAGCCTCCCACAGTGTGTCGTGAGGAACCCGGAGGGTGGGATTGCTGGTGTCGTGGCCGCTTGGCATGTGTCCACCGTCTGGGGCCTGGCACCCCACCTCAGCCTGTCCATGGGGTGGGCGTTCACCCATCCCTCTGGGGGATGTTTTAGTTTTCTCATTTACTTCAGGAAATGCCTCCCTTTCCCCCCCCCCCCCAGGAGTTTTTTCCTTTTTAATCATGGGGTGTTTTTGTTAGGTAGCTAGCGAGGGATTCCGGGTCTCCTAGAAACGAAAGCGGGTGCTGCTGCGATTCACTCCCCCACTCCATGGGCTTTCAGAGAGGCTCATGGGAGATCCGCATGCGCAGTAAGGCTCAGGTCATGCAGCTCCCAACTGTCCAATCAAAGTGGTTCCGTGGTGACCTCTAAGCCACGAGGGCGGTCCCAAGTTGGAAACTATAAAACAAGACGCAGAGGATAACTAACTTCCTTTTTTTTTTTTTTTTTTTTTGTCCCCTTCCTTTGGCTCTCCCTTTGCTGCTACAATGGGCCCCTTCCTTATCTGTGGCGTATGTATCACGCTCTGTAAACCTGTATCTTGCTTTTGCTCTATAATCCCACCTCTCCTTGATAAACCTCATTTTTGTGCTTGCCTTGGCGAGTTTGGTCATTCCTAGGCCATGAGCACACCGAGAACTGACATTTCAGACTAAAACCTGACATTTTTGCTCCGGGAGTGGGTACACTGGTGGGTAGGAAGGCAGGAAAAGAGGGAAGGAAAATCATCTTGTTGGAATAAATGAATGGAGTCTTCCTACAGAGGAGAATTTCTGCAAGTGTTTTGTGAGCTTCAGGCGGCCTGCTGTGAGATTTCACGGCAGCCTAAATCATTGTTACAAACAAGGTGCACCAGGGTTTAGCTTTCTGGCTTTCCCTGAAAGATTTGTCTGGGTAGCTTAGTGTTTTGATTAATTCACTTAAAGCTGCGATTCTATATAAATGCAAATTGTCACTTCCGCCCACCCATGGAGTCCCTCTCAGGCACAGAAATGGGTGGAAGCTGAGGAAAACGAGGTGGATTGGAATGACTGGCTGGCTGAGGCTTCATCTGAATTTTCAGAGAAGTGGCACTGCTGGAGCGGATGCCACACTCACAGTACAGCATTTGCAAAATGGAATCCCCTGGGGTGGAGGCTCAGCTTTGACCAGCCACGGAGGTAGGCAGCGAGATACTAATGGAATAGGAACACAGGAATGCCAGTAAAGGGATCTAGGATTGGAAGGTACAATGGACTGAAATTTTATGCCCCCTCCTCCAATCCATATGTTGAAATCCTTACCCCCAAGGTGATGGTATTAGGAGGTGGAGCCTTTGGGAAGTGATTAGGCCATGAGAGAGGAGCCCTCATGAATGGAATTAGTGCCTTCATACAAGAGGCCCCGGAGAGATCCGTTGCCCCTTCCACCATAAGAGAACACAGGGAGGAAGGGTCAGCTATGAACCAGGAAACGAGCCCTCCCCAGACACTGGATCTGCCTGCACCTTGACCTTAGCCTGCCTAGGCTCCAGAACTGTGAGAAATAAATTTCTATTGTTTATAAGCCCCCCAGTTTAAGATGTTTTTGTTATAGCAGCCTGAATGAACTAAAACAGAAGGGGGAAAAATGTCACAAAAACTCTGATCTTTGTAGACACAAAGGAAGGAACAAGTGTTTATGAAGTTTTAAAAGTATATGGGGGACTCTGACTTCACATTTACTGGTCACTGATGCTTATTTGCATGCAAGGCAGAGTGTGAGTGTGGAAGGGAGGACTCAGAGGGCGACAGGGAGCAGATACAGCCCCCATCCACCCCACAACAGCTGCAGGACCAACCTCCTTGACAGGTGGGGAAGAGGTAGGCTCGGTGGTCACACCCCTGGGCTGCCGCTGACAGCTTGGATGAACTTGGACAGGAAACCTAACCTCTGGGCTCACCTCACAGGAAGGCTGTGGAAACTCAGCAAGATGTGTTCGCAAATTGCTTAGTATGGTGCACATGACTACTGCTTAACAAATACCAGCTAATGCCAGCTATGATTTTGACGTCTTAGAATTTTAAAATTTCTTTTGATACTTTTCTACCAGGACCTGCAGAGGGTGGCAGAGTGCTTTGCTTGTCCCTCCCTTGCTCCTGCCTCAGGTTCTCAGGGCCGATGTCTCTGTTAGCTGCAGCAGGCACAGTGCCTAGGGCCCGTGAGACTTTTAGGGATCCGTTGAAAGTGTTTTAATTCTTTTAAAATAAGAAGAAAAAATACAATATTAATAAATACCTAATATGGAATCCAGCCAATATTATGTTAATCTTTATACCAACACAGTTGTCAAATATAATATTTATTATTTTTTTATAAAGGAAGGTACCCCCAAGGCAAAAGCCCATGAAAGTCATAATGCCACCCTGTAGGTTCTGGAACTCACTTTGGAGAGCGAGTTGGCAGCCTGTGCTGCTGCTTGCCGGTTTGCTCAGGTGGCCGAACAGGTAGAGCCTGAAGGGAGGTCTGCATGGTGAGTATGGTCAGCGATGCTAAGTTCACTGTGGGGGTGCAAGGGGCCATTTTTCAAAGACCTTAGTTTTCTTCTTGTACCACTCCTTAATTCTTCCTAAACAGTCCATATAATCTGTAAAATGTGATCAAAAGCATCAGGGAATTTACCTGTTCCACTCATTCTTCTAGAGTGCAACTGGCATACTTGCAACTGGCATCCTTCCTGCTGGCAGATGGGGTGGCCCCACTCTCTCCAGGTAGGCTCTGCCACCAGCTTCCTGAGATTCCTCCTTGCTGCTTTCCTCAGTGCTAGTTTTCTAGATCCATAGTTTTGCCCTTTCTTCCTGTATTCACTCTTTCCCTTTCTTCCCATATTTACCCCTTTTTGTTTGTTTTTATGATAGAGTCTCGATCTGTTGTCCTGGGTAGAGTACAGTGGCATCATCATAGCTCACTGAAACCTCAAACTCCTGACTCAGTCTCCTGAGTAGCTGGGACTACAGGCCTGTGCCACCATGCCTGCCTAATTTAAAAAATTTTTTTTTGTAAAGATGAGGTCTTGCTCTTGCTCAGGCTGACCTCGAACTTCTGACCTCCAGCGATCCTCTTGCCTTGGCCTCCCAGAATGCTAGGATTACAGGTGTGAGGCACAGCATCCAGCCAACCACATGATATTGATAGTCTAATTGTCCTTCCCCCTTTAATTATTCATCTTTTTTATTGTGTTACTTTCTATGTCATAAATTACCTTTATCTTCCAAGTGTTCTGTGCACAGAAAAGTCCCCGAATCTCCAAAATCTTGTCATCTTCCAAAACTATGTTGACATTTCTTATCTATCGTGGCTTCCTCTGGTATTCTCTTTATCCTTGTGGATTTATACTGTCAACCTAAAATCATCAAAAAGGTCAGAATCTAGTTTAAAGAGAGTTTATTCAAGTGCAAAGGTTGAGGACGGCCTACTCAGGAAGCATAGATTCCAAAGAATAGAAGTCAGTGCTCCAAAGTGTGGAAGTTTGGGATCGTTTACAAGACAAAGGTCAGAGAATTTTAACAGAATTTCAACATTTTTCTGTGTAAGGCTTAATGCAGAGTTACAACAATCTGATTACTCAAGGTGATTTTTTTCTTTTGAGAAAGGTATATTGAACATTGCACACTGAAGATGTAACAGTCATGGGGTATTTGGGTGCCATGTGGTCTGAGTTAGGTACCAGGCAATAAAGGAGGCAGTTAATCTGTAACAAACGTCAGTGATTGGAAAGGAGTGGTCTTTCCTAGTCATTTACAGAACAGGAACAATGAGGAAGAGAGTTAAGCTATAATCTAAGAAGCAGAATCTACATATGCTACATGACTCAGATCACAGTCACATCTCTCTCAAGGCTTAAAGTGTTTTGGGAATTCCAACAGCTTTTAAATTTTATTTATTTTCACATTTCCTCCTTGGTTACAAAAGGATTTCAAAATAGTCAGCTAAATGTCAGAAAGGTGTATTTTGGAGACTGATTTTGTTTAATAGGTGGCATTTTAAAACTCAGCTTCTGTTTCTTAGTGAAAATTACTGAATTTAGGGCAAAGCCCATTAAGGAATAGAACAAGAACGCATTGTCTATGTCTGGACTCAACATGGATAGCTCCAAAAAAGAAGCAAGCCTACTTTACCTGAAGGTCTATCTTCTGTAAAACACGTTATACAGTTTTTTTTTTTTTTTAAACAAAAGGTACTCTTTCAAGGGCCTCACCAAAAACAATAAGCCTCAACCAAGGTTATGACTTAACAAAGATGAACTAGGCATCTCCCAGAGGTATAAAGCAGTCCTCACAAGATCTGCAACCACCCCAAAGACAGCTCAAAGAAAGAAAAGTCTTGCCATCCACAAATGAAGTGCAACTCACATTTCTGTCTGGCTTCACATTCTAGGATCTCAGCTTCTCTGCTGAGCACCGATGCATAACAGCCCTCTGTGTCCCACAAATAGGAAGACAGGAAATCCAAAGTTGTCCATGGAAGGGAAAATGATCAATAAATAACAAATGTGTACCCCAAAAGGTCAAGAGTCATACAAATAATTTAAAACAAATTGGACTGGTTCCCTAAATAGGGAATCAAAAGCAGACAGTTAGAACATTTAAAGGATTTTAACTTGTTTCAGATCTGAGTTCAGCTGGAATGCTGCTTCGCTAACTCCCTGAATGTTAACATTTGAAAGACATAATAAGATTTATATCTTTGAGGGACTGCAAAGTCCAGCAAGGCATTTAAGGCGTATAGTCTGATGTTGGGTCAATAAATCATCTGTGTCATTCATTTGTCCTAGTTTTTTGTTTTTTTTTTTTTTAAAAATCATTAGATCTGTATTTTATAATTTCAGTAGTTTATTTCTCATATTGCAGTTGTTCTGTTTGTTCTTTCTGTTTCAAATTGAAATACATTTCCTCCCTTTTGTGAGAAGAAAATATGTGCATTGTGGAATTTCAAAAAATACCTGCCTAAGAGATGTGTGGGAGCTGCGGGAACAAGTAGAAAGAGAGGGGTTCAGATCACAAGAGTAGAAGGAGAAGAGGCAGTTGGAGGTAAAAGGGAGAAACACTGTGAAGTCTTTTTAAATGTATAAATAGTTTCAGACAATCTTTTGTTTTCCTCTTATAAAGAAATGACTTTGTCAGAATGTCTTTTAGAAGCTTCTAAATACCATTGAAAAATAGTTTTCTCATTATTTTGTTTTTATTTTTGAGCCGGCTTTTTCTAATTGAGTGCAAAGATAAACTAATGTAGGTATTAAATTTACCCCATTTTGGTCATAGTAGTTTGGGGTCTTCATGGGTGAAGTAAGACCATTTTTCTAGATGTTGACAGGAGGTGGCACCATAAGTATTGCACATAAATCCAGTTGAAGAGTATAAAGGCGGATCTCTCCTCAAGGAGGATGACTCAGCCTTAAGTGGATGATTGCCCATAATTTAGATTCTCTTTTTAAGTGACCAAAGACTGAAAGGAAAAGATATTTTGTCTCTGATGTGCTGCTTAATGGAGATTACGCCTTGAGTGTCACCCCTGGGTTGCTTCTCCCCTTTTACAAGTCTTGGTGAATCCCAGGATTCCTGGGTGCTTAAGGCACTAGATCATCCCTTCCTATGTGCCCACCGGGTTAAGCACAGTATCCTCTATGTTCTGCGCTCCTGCAAGACCTTAGTTGCCTAAGGTGCCTTCCAGCTAGCAGGAACTTATCTCAGGACATACCTGTTCCTCATAGAAAGCTTTCCTTTGGTTTTGGTTATCGAAAAAGAAACTTTACATATGCCAAATGAACCAAGCTTCAGAATTTAAACAGTTTTTAAAAATTGCAAATTTTGCGTAAGCCACAGAACATTTACTTCCTCTTTTCAGAGAGAAACTATTTCCTTTCCTGACCAAAATTTGAATGAGAGAAAAGGTTGAACAAACTCTAACAAATAGTTCAACAAACAACCCTTAATATCAGAGACAAATAAAAATTGCAAATCTACGAACAGCAGAATCTCTAGAGAACAAAAACAAAATCTTATCTTAAAAGCAGACCTTTAATTCCAGCTCCACTGAGTGTGGAATTGGGTCACTTGAATAAAGTTTGAATCTCAAACCAAAAATTAGGGAAATTCAAAACCCAAAAGTAACCTCAACAGTGAGCCAGTACAAACTCTGGAGAGGTCCGGTGAACAAAAAGCTGTAAATGCTGGTACCAAGGCCCTGACTGTCAGCGAAGCAGCAGTAATCACTGAAGGTTCACTTTGGGTGCCATCTGAATCACCAAAATGTTAACCTAAACTGATCAAAAAGGTCAGAATTTAGTTTAAACAGAGTTAATTCAAGTGCAGAAGTTGAGGATGGCCTACTCAGGAAGCACAGATTCCAAAGAATGGAAGTCAATGTTCCAAAGTGCAGATATTTGGGATCATTTATACAGACAAAGTTCAGAGGATTTTAACAGAATTTCAACATTTTTCTGTGTCAGACTTCATCAGTTACAACAATCTGATTACTCAAGGTGTTTTTTTTTTTTTTCTTTTGGGAAAGGTATATTGAACATTCCACACTGAAGATGTAACAGTCATAGGGTTTTTGGGCACCATGTGTCTGAGTCAGGTACAGGACAATAAAAGAATCAGTTAATCTATAACAAATATCAGTGACTGGAAAGGAGTTGGTCTGGTCTCTGGCCTTTCCTAGTCATTTACAGAACAAGAACAATGAGGAAGAGTGTTAAGCTTTAAGAAGCAAGAGTTACAACTATATGCTACATGACTCAGATCACAGTCACATCTCTCTCAAGGCTTAAAGTGTTTTTGGGGTTCCAACATCTTTTAAATTTCACAATGTCTTTTTAATTCCATGGTTGTCACTTTGGTGGAGTTTTTTTCCTTCTTTTTATCCTAATTTTTAATTATGGATACATAACAGTTGTATATATTTATTTATAAGATGCATGTGATGTTTTGATACAGGCACACAATGTGTATTAATCAAATCAGGGTAATTGGGGTATCCATCACCTCAAGGATTTATCATTGTTTTTATGTTAAGAACATTGCAATTCCACGCTTTTATTTTAAATTATACCATAACTTATTGTTGACTATAGTCATTTCGTTGTGCTGTGAAATACTGTTCGTTCTATCTAACTATCTATATTTTTGCATCCATTAACCACCCCCACATTATCCCCTTCCCGGCTACCCTTCCCAGGCTCTGGTAACCATAATTCTACTCTCTGTCTCCATGAGATCAATTATTTTAATATTTAGCTCCCACATATTAGTGAGAACATGTGAGATTTGTCTTTTTGTGCTTGGATTATTTCATTTAACATATTATTCTCCAGTTCCATCCATGTTGTTGCAAATGACAGCATTTCATTCTTTTTTGTTGATGAATAATATTCCATTGTGTATATGTACCACAATTTCTTTATCCATTCATCTGTTAATGGATAAAGAACTGTTAATCAACTTAGGTTGATTCCAAATCTTAGCTACTGTGAATAGAGCTGCGATAAACATGGGAGTACAAATATCTTCTTGATATACTGATTTCTTTTCTTTTGGATATATACCTGGCAGTGGGATTGCTGGGTCATATGACAGTTCTATTTTGAGTTTTTATAGGAACCTCCATACTATTCTCCATAGTGGTTGCACTAATTTACATTCTTACCTACAGTGTCTGAGGGTTCCCCTTTCTCCACATCCTTGCCAGAATTTGTTATTGCCTGTCTTTTTGATAAAAGCCATTTTAACTGGGGTGAGATGATATCTCATTGTAGTTTTGATTTGCATTTCTCTGATGACTAATGATGTTGAGCATTTTTTTCAAAAACCCATTGGCGTTTGTATATCTTCTTTTTAATTGGATTATTAGATTTTTTTCTTATTGAGTTGTTTGAGCTCCTTGTATGTTCTAGTTATTAATTCCTTGTCAGATGGGTAGTTTGCAAATATTTTCTTCCCCAAATCAGGTCATAAAAACTAGCACTCCTCCCTCCCAAAGCAAGCCACAAACCTAAAAATCTCACTCTTTGACCTTCTCCATTCTTCCCCAAATACCCTCATGTGACGTGTGTTCTGCCATATATTGGGAGGAAGGAACGCTACATAGTGAGGCCAAAATAAGCTGAACAGACTAGGTTCTCCCATTCCCCTGTCAGTCCCCATTACCATTAAGTCACATTCCTTTTGTACAATCACATTTCTACATGGCTGTCCATTCTTCATCAAACCTAAGCAAAAACAAAAACAAAAAAAAACTTAGCTTTTCCTAGGTCTTTGGGTCTTCATTTCTGAAGGCTCCTGTATCACATATAACTTTGTTAAATAAATTTTTTATGTTTTTATCTCATTAGTCTGTCTTTTGTTATGGGGTGTCACCCATGGACCTTGCAATGAGTAAGGAAAGGTATTACCTTTTCTCCCCTACATTTGCTGCAGACCATGGTTAGACTGCCAGGAAACTCAGTTGCTCATTGTGGATGATGAATCAATACACACTGGGTAGGACTCCCTTCAAGAAATGCACATGAGCAGTTGGGGAGGCTTCAGCTCACCATCAAGCAAGGTGACCAAGGTGCCAAGGGGTAGTCACTGGGCAGAGTGAATGGCAGTTAAGTGTAACTGAGAAAGTTACAACTGGCTTGTACCTTGTCTGAAGAAACAATATGCCAACTCAAGGGCAGATCCGCAGAGTCAAAGGGAGGTCAAAGAACCAGTGTTGTCAGGGTCTTCAGTACCCCCAGTGAAGAATACACCAGTTGGGGAGTTGGGGGCATGCCCATCACATCTGTTTGGCAGCTGCATCCTCTTAATAGAGATGTCTGTGTCAGTTCACATAAACTTGTCAACCCCAAAGGGAAAATAAAACAAAATTTCCTTGTTCTAACTTTGTGCTGATTAACAAACTCTTCATGCATTTATTAATTCAACAAATATTCATTAAGTACTTATTATGTGCCAGGTACTCTTTTAGGTGCCTGGGAGATAGCAGTGAATAAGACAGACAATGTCTGCCCATACGGAGCTTATCTTCTGTAAAGAAATAAACTTCTGAGTGATTATTCACTCAGAGACTATTTTAGTTGTTAGTAATAATAGCTCAGACTGGTCCTCCAGAGACTCACAGTTAAAGGAAGTGGCTTCCCAATGAGATATAGGGAGAGAATGGTTGATTAGCCAATTCAAATACCCACTCCCTTTGGCATATGGTAAATTCTGGTCTTTTTTGAGTTTAGTGAGCTTGAGGTAGTTCCCGACACTCAACTCTGAGTGTACTATCAGTGGAGTTTCCAGATCCAAACAACTAGACTAGAGCGCTCTCCAGGGAGAGCTCTGACCCTGTGAAGTTATTTTTCCTGAGTCACATTATGCCTAAATATTCTTCTATAACTTCTGTATTGTGTCTTCTCTCTCTCTAACTCAACAGATATCTTCATTATGTCATCCTCAATCATACTGCTTCTTGCAGAGCACTTGTAGGAACAGACAAAAGCGAGCCATTTGTATATTCATTCCTCAGCCAGTTCTTTATATGTATCAGGTGGCAGACACCAAATCCGAGAGAGGAGCACAGCAGCTGTGTCCCTGCAGGAGCTCACAGTCTGCAGATGACGGGACGAAGTATTAATAGAAAGCTCTCTTGCTGGACAGAGTGGGGTTCTAGTCCTGATCTGCCACTAACTCAGGGGAGAGGCCTCTGCTTCCTGGGCCTTAATGACTTTATCTGCAATTAAGAATCTGGACTAGCTGATCTCCCAGCTTCCTGGTTTGATATTTCCGTGTCAGGAAGGTGTGTGGTGGGCCTCTTGGGAGAGTGACTGGGAGGAAAAACAATATACAGTCTGGCAGAGGAGGAGAGACCAGGAAGCGTGCATGGATTCACTTTTTCTGTATTTTTCCACCACCAGAAACTTCCATCTTTTCCAGCAGCACAGGTGAGCCACTGTGCGTGGGGTCTGCCACAGAGCACCTGCCTGCCTTGGCCAACAACACTGAACTCGTGGAATGACAGATAAACCTAGATACACTGAGCCAGGCTTGCAAGCCTGGGCAGCTCTTTCCTGAGAAACATCGTGAGCTCAGCCAGAGGACCCTGGGCAGAAACCAACTCAACTCTGTACACGAGTGCTGTGCTCTGCCGGCCTTCTCTGCCCCCTTCCTGAGGCTGGAATTGCAATCGCAGGATCTGGACCGAGAACAGCCCCTTCACAGACAGCACGTTCAATCCTCTCATTTCCTGCTCCTCTTACGTTCCATTTTCTTAAGAGAGCTGCAGAGAGAGGGCCGGTCTTTTTCTTGAAGGGTAACCTCCCAACAATTGGGACAAAAGACCAAAACGTCTCATTTTGCTACAAGGCTTAGAGGGCGTCCTTCAAGCATTGTAGTAAAATGAGATGTTTTGTTTATTCATTTATCATTTATTTATTCGATAATTAATTTTTTAAGACCCTACTAAGGGCAGGCCCTGTTCTAGACCTTTCTTTTGTGGTGAACAAAAGAAAACAAGCCCTGCCCCCATGGAGGTTATATTTTGTGGGGAGAAAGATCATAAACAAACACACACATTTAGAATACCCTGTTTCAGTTTGTGCTATCGAACCAAATAAAGCGGGCAGGAGGGTAGGGAATAGACATTGTGGGGGCTGCCTTCTGCCTCCTCAGGGGATGTGTGGGCAGAGTTGTTTATGAACAGATTTTTCCAATTTCCAAACCTTACCTCTTCAAATGCCAAAACAATTTTATTCTAATTTCAAACAAAATTACTTTAAATTCGTTGCACACAGGAACCCAGAATAATCTAATCTTTTTGTTTTTTTAAAGAGTCAGGGTCATTATTGGAAACACCTGTTTAGTGCCCTGGGTGGCCTCTCGACCAGCAGCAGCAGCAGCATCCTTTGGGGACATGTTAGAAATGCAAATTCTCAGGCCTCTCCCCAGACCTGAATCTGAAACCCTAGGGGAAGAGCCCGCAGGCTGTGCTTGAACAAACCCCTGGGTGATTCTGACAGAGTCTGAGTAGGGCTGACCCAGGCACGCCCTCGGGGGCTGTGGAGGTGGGGGGCACCTTTGCCGTCCCGCAGGCTGCTTTGCTCCCTGAGTCTCCTGCCTCCTCCTTGTAGGTTCTGTCTCACTGCGGGTCGTCAGTGTTTAGCCCTCGCTGCTGTCATCAGTATGTCTCTGTCTAATTTGTATCTCCTCCTAATTTGCTGCTTCTAATCTGCTCTGAGAAACCAGATCACCAGCCACAACTTCATTATGTAGCAAGCAGGAATAAATTCCAGGGCTGCTGGGACCCATCGCTAGTACTTTCGTCTTTTGCCCTCAAGACATTTGGCACATTGGAAAGAGCACAGTCTCTGGAATCAGACAGACTTGGATTTCAGTCCAGAATGCCACCAATGTGGGGACTGTGCCAGCTGCTGAATATGCCTATCCCAATTACGCATTTTAGAAATGGGGAAATGACCACGGCATGGGTTCAGGGGCCCAATGGAGTTGAACCCGAGCTAAAACTCCATTGATCACCTATATTAGTCAGGGATTTGCAAAGAAACAGACCAATAGGAGAAAGAAATTTGTCATGAGGAATTGGCTCACACGATTACAGAGGCTGAGAAGTCACACAATCTGTTGTCTGTACACTAGAGACCCAGGAAAGCTGTTGTAATTTAGTCTGAGTCTGCAGGTCTGAGAATCAGGGGCGCCAATGGTGAAAATCCCAGTTCAAGGGCAGAAGATGAGATGAAATGTCCCAACTCAAAGCAGTGATGCAGAAAACAGGGGCAAATTCTTCCTTTCTCTACCTTTTGTTCTTTTCAGGCCCTCAACAGATTGGATGGTGCCTGCCCACATTGGGGAGGGAATCTATTTCATTGAGTCTGCCAGTTCAAATGCTAATCTCATCCAGGGGCAACCTCATAGATACACCAAGACATAATATTTAATCTGTTCACCTGTAGCCCAGTCAAGTTGGCACATAAAATTAACCATCACATCACCTGACTGCCAGGATTCCCTACTCTGACTGGTGGACCACAGTGATATTGTGCATCTCCTGGAATTAGTGTCAGTTTGAAGCCAGTGTTCAGTAATCCCTGAAAGGTCCAATTGTTTCCTTTTCTCTGATGCACAATTGCTCTGGTAAAAAGCTATAGGTCCCTTTGGGGAAGGCTGGAAGAAAGATTAACAGTAAAAATTCTTAGCGGTGTAGCGGGGTCATTCCTCAAAGTGTTCTGGCCTCCTCTTATCCTGGTTATGTGATCTTGGTGGAGTTAGAACCGGAATTGCCTGATGTTAATGAGGTCCTCAACAATGCTGGTTCTTTTCTTCTGGGGGAATGGGAGAAGGGAGGAATTAACCTATATGATTATTTTTGTTTTTGCACAAATGATTGCCTTTCAGAAAAATCTGCTAAATCTTTCCTTTTTTAAAAAAAATGCTCTAAAATATATTTGAGATATAACCACATATCATATAATTTGTTCATTTAAACTGTATTAAAGTTCGTGACCATACCAGGATCAATTTTAGAGTATTTTTATTACCCCACACTTCTTAGCCATTATGCCCCCTAATCCCTACGTTTCTCCCAGTCCTAGGCAACCACTAATCTATGTTCCCTCTCTATAGATTTGCCTATAATCTCATACAGGGCATTTCATATAAATGAAATCATATAATATGTGATCCTTTGTGACTGACTTTTCTCACTTAGCATAATGTCTTTAAGGTTCATCTGTGTTCTATATAGCATTAGCACTTCATTTCTTTTTACTGCCAAAAAATATTTCATTGTGTGGGTATACCCACACAATGTTATTTATCCATTCATCAGTAGATGGATGCTTGGGTTGCTTCCGCTGCAGGGGCCAAGGCAAAACTCCCCTTTGCCCTCTGAAGTTTTGCTGAAAATCACTGGCAGAAAGGCAGAAAGGAGAAAAAGCATACACATTTATTTGGTCATAATTTTAAATGACCTTCAGAATGAACAAGGGAAGCTGTTCATTTTTATGTTTAGGTTCAACAAAGTAGGGCCAGCCATGTAGAAATATAATTGGACAAAAAGGGTGTGAGCTATAATACTGCTAATAGGCTGAGTGGGGAAACCCAGCAAGGCCTGTCTGTCTAGATTCTTCTTGGCCTCTCTGAGCAGCATTCCTTCCTTCTGGATGTGGGGCGGGACCCTGTCTGGAATGGGGGCCTTATGACCTACAGCCAAACATGGTAGATCAGACCATTCTTTAAGGCCAGTTTTTACACAAAAAGGCAGGGACAGGGAGAAGTTGGAGTGATATTTTTGGATTTTATGGTTGGTTTTTAGCTTTTTATGGGGAAAAGTGGTTCTGATTTCTATGACCTGCCTTGGCAAAGAGGGATTCCAGTTTCTATGGCTAGCCACAGCGGAGACGGAAAGGCCAGAGACAGGAGGATAGGAGAAGGTCAGAGAGAGCTGCTTCTGAGGTCTTCATTTTGGGGTATCATTTTCTGAGATCCTACACCACTTTTTGGCCATTACGAATACTGCTGTTGTGAACATTTGTGTGCAAGTTTTTGTATGGACATATGTTTTCATTTCTCTTTGGTATATAACTAGAAATGGAGTTGCTGGGTTGTATAGTAACTTTATGTTTAAAGAACTATATTTGAGGAACTGCCGGCCTTTTTCCCAAAGTGGCCGTGCCATTTTATATTCCCATCAGGGGTATATGAAGGTTTCAATTTCTCCAGAGACCTGCCAGCACTTACTATTTGACTTTTTGGTTCTAGCCATCCTAGTGGTTGTGAAGTAGTACCTCACTGTGGTTTTGATTTGCATTTACCTGATGGCTAAGGATGTTGAACATCTTTTTACGTGTTTATTGGCCATTTGTATTAATATATCTTTGGAGAAATGTCTATTCAGGTCCTTTATTCATTTTAAAATACGTTTGTCATTTTATTATTGAATTGTAATACAAGTCCATTATCAGATATGTAATTTGCAAATATTTTTTCCTATTCTATGGGTTCCCATTCACCTTTTCCAATGGTGTCCTTTGATACACAAAAGTTTTAAATTTTCATTATATCTTTTTTTTAATCTATTCTTTCTTTTGTTGCTTTTTCTTTTGGTGTCATATTTAACAAATATTGCCTAATCCAAGGTCATGAAGATAAACTCTTATTTTTCTTCTAAGAGATTTATAGTCTTAAATCTTACTTTTAGGTCGTTGATTTTTTGAATTAATTTTTGTTAGTGATTGTGTGAAGTAGGGGTCCAACTCCATTCTTTTGCCTGTGGATATCCATTTGTTGAAAAGACCAATTTTTCCCCCATTTACTTGTCTAGGTACTCTTGTTGAAAATCAACCTGCCCATTTTGTTTTGTTTTTTACCCAAACAACTCTGCTGGTGAAGATATTAATATGGGGAAAAAAAACCAGACAAACAAACAGACATATTGAACAAAAGCAAGCCGTGTAAAATGTTCAACTATTTCCAGATGCCAGCAGAGTATGGCTTCCACTCTATGTTCAATGCTTACGTTGTCTCTTTTTTTTTTTTTTTTTTTTTTTTTTTTTGAGACAGAGTCTCACTCTGTTGCCCGGGCTAGAGTGAGTGCCGTGGCGCCAGCCTAGCTCACAGCAACCTCAAACTCCTGGGCTTAAGCGATCCTACTGCCTCAGCCTCCCAAGTAGCTGGGACTACAGGCATGCGCCACCATGCCCGGCTAATTTTTTTTTTTCTATATATATTTTAGTTGGCCAGTTAATTTCTTTCTATTTTTTAGTAGAGACGGGGTCTCGCTCATTGCTCAGGCTGGTCTCGAACTCCTGACCTTGAGCGATCCACCCGCCTCGGCCTCCCAGAGTGCTAGGATTACAGGCGTGAGCCACCGCGCCCGGCCTACGTTGTCTCTTTTAGTGCGTGCCCACCAATTTGTCTGTTAGATTATTGCTTGGCATCATGTGCTGAAAAGACTTAATTTCTCAAAGCAAACATAATAGAAGCCCCTGCTAAGTATGCTAGCTCTGGACAACTGGAGAGACCCTAATATTTGCCACAATTCAACCACTCACCAGCTTTGTTTCTTCTAAGACTAAAATTTTGACCAACCTGGGGGAGTCCATTAAAATTCTAGTTGTAAGATAACAACCTGTTGAGGACATCACTGCTTTTCTTGCAGGTTCAGGGCAGCTGTTTCAAGAATGCAACTTAAGGAGTTGCTCAGCCCCGGAATCGCCTTCCGCTAGACCTCTCAATTCAGGAAAACTGTCCACTTACAATGACCTAGCATCACTACACATGTCAGGAATTACAGAAGCTATAACTCAGAGACTGTCCTTTGCAAACAGTCAGAGATCTCCTGTGGATAAGGAAGAGAAGAGGGAATGCATGTTCCCTAACAGCCCAGGATCAGTTCAGACACAGTGGCCTTCGCTGGACTGCAGTGCTGAACACAGAGGCTTCAAGGAGAAGAGCCACCGTAGAAGAGTTTCTCACCTAAAATCCTTCAAAATGGAGGCACATCATTCAGTTTCAGGTGGTCTTTGTTGTGTGGTTGATGTAAAGCCAGAGTCAAATCCTGTTCAGAAGAATATTTACAGCAGTGCTCACTAACGGCCAGAGGGAACAGTGTGAGTCAGCTCTGGCTATGGGAGATGCTCTTCAGAGCAGTCTCAGAGTTCAATCTCATCTCCGTTTGATTCTCACCGAACACTCACTATGTGTGAAGCTTCATTATGTGTAATGTGGGGAGGAGGGGAGCATAAAAATGAATATAGAAAGGCACAATCCTCACTGTAATGGAATTTATAATTCAGCAGGACTTGACTAGAACTGAATGTTGAAGGAGCCATGCATTTTGAAAACAAAATTATGGACTTTTATTTAGATAATAGTTCCTATGTTTGGGGGTCCCCAAGATCACTCTCAGCTTCAATGCTTCACTTGAAGGAGTCATAGAACTCAGCAAAGTTGTTTTAATCGTGGTTATGGTTTATTACAGTGAAAGGATACAGATGAAAATTGACAACAGAAAAAGGTACATAGGATAGAGTCCAGGAGAGACCAGGCATGAGCTTCTAGTTGTCCTCTCCCAGTGGGGACGGATGACCAATGCTGAATTCTCCCAGCAACAATGTGTGATAATACATACCCAAAGTATTGCCAACAAGGGGAGCTCACCTGAGCCTTGGTGTCCAGGGTTTATTTGGGGGTGGGGGTGTGGGGCTGTCATTTAGGCATCTCGGACCACCAATGTGATTGACCTTACTGTAGTCCTCCAGAGACCAAGTTGAATCCATGTGGCTCAAGGCCCCCATCACAATCACACTGTTAGCATAAAGTATCTGGTGTGGCCCAAGGCTTCCAGGTGGCACTCTTATCAGACAGGATAGTCCAAGGGCTTAGAGATCATCTCCCAGGAGCAGAGCAAGGGCCAAACCTTTCTTTGAAATGCACAGGGTTTGGACAATCCAGACTTGCTGAGAAAATCTTTGCTACATAGTATCCAAAAGCATTCTTATTAAAAAACAATTCAGACATCATAGATAGGTCTAAAGCACCACTCGCCATGTCAGCAGTATCTTTATAAAGGCCATGTGCAGCTGGGTGTTGTTCCTGGATGCTCTGCTGTAGAGTGCGCTGTGGCTCTTTCCGAGCAGCTTCAACTCCTCATAGGAAAAGAGATGATGTAGAACGTGCTTAGCATTAGAATAGCCTCTCACTTCCCAAGGAATTCTCAGAGTTTACAAAATCCATTGCCATTTCATTAGAATCCAGATAAATTATGGGAAAGTTAAAAATAAAGCTTTTCCTAGGAAAAGACGACAACTGAAAAGGCACTTGTTCTCAATCCAGTTACATAACTAGAGTGATCCATTCTAGTTCCCCTGGGGTCGCCAGGGAAGAAAGTACATATTTAGAATGCTAAAATTAGACAGAATTGGGTTTGAGTCCTGGCTTTGCTATTCTTTGGAAATGTAGGGGGTTGAATAGTGCCCCCCCACCAAATATGTCCAACTCCTAATTTCAGGTACCTGTGAGTGTGACATTATTTGGAAATAGGGTCTTTGCAGATGTAATGAAGTTAAGGATCTAGAGATGAAGTCATCCTGGACTTAGGATGGGCCCTAAATCCAATGACTGATGTCCCTAGAAAGGACAGGAAGATGTGACACAGAGACATACAGAGGAGATGACCATGTGAAGATGGTGGCTGAGATCAGAGTGATGTATCTACAAGCCACGCAATGCCAGTGATGGCCTTTGCCACCAGAAGCTAGGAGCAATGCAAGGAAAAATTCTTCCCTGGAGCCTCCGTAAGTGACCAACCCTGCTGACACCTTGGTTCCAGACTTCTCATTTCCAAGACTGTGAAAGGATACAGTTCTGCTGTTTTAAGTCACCAAGTTTGTGGTAATTTGTTATGGCAGCCCTAGGAGAGTAATAAAGTGACTTTGCGGCATTTTCTGAATTTATGTAGTCCATAGTTTTCTCATCTATAAAATGGTAATATCCACCTCCGGAGAGGATTGGATGAGATTATGTATACATAAGTGCAGGAAACAGAAATTTCAAATGCTTTGTGAAGATACTTCTTTCAGGAATTCCAGGGTATGGCTTCTATTTTATTGACATTATGACCTTGAATTCATGGAGTATAAACTTTGGAGAAAGATTTTGAAATCTTTCACGCATGATTTCAATACAAGACAGTAAGAAAAGGGAAATGTGAGTTGGGGCAAGTGCCAGCTACGTAGGCTCTCCTTTAGGAGATGTATGTCTCCTTCTACTAAAGAGAGCCATTGCCAAGTGACTTTACTGCCTCTAGAAGGTTAAATCCCAAGGGCTGGGGTTCCCAAAGTGGGAGACTGTCAACCTGCATCTCACTGTGCTAGCATGTGTGGTGAACACGAAGACTGTTTCATGCTTCAGGTCCATCTGATGTTGATGCTGTGCTTTGACACAAAATGCCAGAGGGCACTGAGGAGCAAGGACAAAGCCCTCAACAGTAAAAATTATGCCCAAATGGAGGAAGAAGACTTGTTGCTGTAGGAGCCCAGAAATTCTGTAGCTTACCTCTATGATGCTGCCTTTCCATCATATCAGCATGTTGGTGTTTCGTTGCTTACCCACAAGTCTGAAAGAGCAATTCTCTGGTGCAGGTGCTGGGAGCCATCGGCTGCTGTTGTCCCAGATCATTTGTCCCTGTCACTAGAGGGACTCATATTAAAGAAGCCCCTGAACCACTCTTTCAGGATAATCAAACCCCATACTTACTGGAAAGGGGAAAAACTTCTTGGGCACCTATGCTGTGCCAGCAACAGTGTTAGCTGAATTTACACACATTTTCTCCTTTAATCCTCATTTAATTAACTTGGAAGGATCCCAGCCTAAATTGGATATGGGGCATGTGGCCCAAAGATAAATTGACCGAGGAATTCAGTTTTCACAATCTATTGGGAGGATGACCATCAGCCCTTAAAAATGGTGTTTGTGAGGAAATGACAGTTTTGTCCCAACAGAATCATTCATTCATTTCATTCATTCATTCATTCATTCAACAAATATTGACTGAGAGCCTTCTATGTGTCAGCTTTAGTGGGCAAAACAGACAGAAATCCCCACCCCATGGAGCTTATGTCCCAACTTGGTGAGCAGACACCATAGATTGGTGAGTCACGTGACATGTGAGAAGCTGCTAAGCGAGATGGGAAGAGTAGAGATGAGCAAAGAGGTCTGCGGAGTTTGCAGATTGAAACAGGGTAGTCAAGGTCCACCTCACTGAGAAGGTGACATCTGAGCAAAGACTCGAGGCAGGTGAGGGAGGAGCCAGCTGGGGACAAGCCTTCCAGGCAGAAGAACCTGCTGTGGGAGAGCATGTGGTTGGTCAAAGGACAGGAGGAGACCCGTGTGACTGGCATGGCGATAACAAGGGGCAAGCGATGGGGGAGGAAAAAGGGACGAAGGTAGGAAGAAGGGTCAGGGAGGGCCTTAGTGACAGCCATGAGGACTCTGACATGGAGGGCACTGGAGGGTTTGGACTGGACCAGTGACATGATCAGCATCAACTTTAAAACGATCACTCCTGGGTCTATGTCAATACAGACTGCAGAGGGGATATTCATTTCTCAGGGCTGCTATAACAAAGTGCCACAAACCCAGGGCCTTAAAACAACAGAAATTCATTCTCTAATGGTTCTGGAGGTGAGAAGTCCAAAATCAAGGTGTCAGCAGGGCCATGCTTCTGCTGGTTGCTACAAATAATGTTCAAAATGGGATTTTAGGACCCACTTTTCCTTTTGAGGAAGTGAAAGCTGCGGTCAGAGTTGGTTGGTTGATTTTTCATTTCTAAAGTACATACCATCCTTTTGAACGGGAACATTTTCTCCTGGCAAAATTGTACTTTCTGAGCATGTTCTTGCAAGGGGCTGCAGTCTTCCCATGCCAGTGCTTGTTCTTCTGCAGAAGGAACTTTTCCTGACTCCAGACTTCTGTGACCTTCCTAAGTGAGGGAGGGGCTCCGATGACTTCTATTGTGCTCACACAGGTTCTGGGAGGTAGGAGCCCGTTGGAATGCTTCACCTCCTTTCTTCTTAAATTTCTGATTAAAGGAGCAGACACCCTGAGGGAGGAGGCGTCTGTGTGTGTGAGATGTGGTCTGGTAGTGCTTCCTTCCCCTCCACCAGGGTCTCCCCAAGAGTACAGGGGTAACCCTGGGGTGCGAGGTGCCGATGGCTCCTTTTAAGGGCTGCTCCAGTTTCCCAGCTTCCTTTAACAGACAAGCTGCCTGTGGAGTGGGGTCAGCAATAGGAGTGAAGCCTGAAGGAGGCAGTGCGCGTGGCTGCGCAGGTGGACACAAGAAGGACATTCAAGGTTGAGATTGGACTTGTGATGAGTGACCCTCTGCAGTGTTCCTTCAGGAAGCCACCATGTAGGGAGTTTCATTTTATTGTATCATTTTTTGTGCGTGATAGCCAAATGTGTCATTTCCTACCAGCCACACTTCCTATGTAACTACTTGCCCCCAAATTTTCATCCGGAGGGGGAGAGGTGAACAAAGAGAAAGAGAGAGAGAGAGAGAGAGAGAAAGAAAGAAAGAGAGAGAGATGGCAGGCTTGGGGCCTTGTGTCCTCAATTGTGACTTTTGACACATGGTTTTCAAAGGGGCTACATCTGTAGGTTCATAAAACCTAAAATGGCTAATTGAGTTTAAGGATGATATATCACCTGCAAGTGTTTTCCTATGCCAAAAAGAAAGCCAGAGAATGATATCACTGTTACCGTCATTGTGACAATGAGCGTGATGCTCATTTAGAGACACCCTTGCACAGGCAATGGAGGCTCTTCAGGTGAGTGGCTGGTTGGCTCTAGGCTGTGTTCTGCACCATCCCTAGCCTAGGAGAGCTCACCTTGGGAAAGTATTTTTTTTAATTTTATTTATTTGGTTTTTAAAAAATGAGATATAATTCACATACCATAAAATTCATCTTTTGAAAGTGTACAATTCAGTGGTTTTTAGTATGCTTACAAGGTTGTACACCCATCACCACTATCTAATTCCAGAACATTTTCATCACTCCAAAAAGAAACCCTGTACCCATTAGCAGTCATGTCCTATCAGTTCCTATTCTCCCATGCCCTCAGCCCCTGGCAACCACTAATCCACTTTCCAGTCCTGTGGATTTGCTTATGCTGAGCATTTCATATCAAGGAAACCATATAATATGTGACCTTGTGTGTCTGGCTTCTTTCACTTACTCATTCAAGGTTTATGCATGTTGCAGCATGTATTAGTACTTCATTTCTTATGTTTACCAGATAGTATCCCATTTCATGGATATACCACATTTTGTTTATCTATTCATCAGTCTATAGACATTTAGGTTGTTTCCAGCTTTCGGCCATTATGAATAGTGCTGCTATGAACATTCATGTACAAGTTCTTGTGAGGATATATGTATTTATTTCTCTTGAGCAAATATCTGGGAGTTGAATTGCTAGGTACAGGAGCACATAATTGTACAGGAAACTCTACATTTAACTTTTTGAGGAACAGCCAAACTGTTTTTTCATTTTACATTCCTGCCAGCAAGATACCGAGGTTCTAGTTTCTCCAGATCCTTGCTAACACTCGTTATTTTTGTGTCTGTTTATGTTGTTTTGTTTTTATGTGTGTGCATGTGACCCTAGACATCTTAGTGGATGTGAAGTGGTATCTCATTGTGGCTGTGAGCACTTTTAACACAACGTTCTCACATGTATTGGAACTGGGGTGTGCATATAGGAGTCCCCCATCCATAGTCTGTGGGGGAACTTCAGCTATCCACTCATTCAACCAAGATTTACTGGCTTCTGCTATGCGCCCAGCACTTCTGTCGTGGGCTAGGAACACAAGCAGAAAGAGCAAGACAGACCTGCCCAGCCCTCATGGAACTTACATCTGGTAAAGACACTAAAAAGAAAACCAGATGAAACAATGAATACAATGGCTGCACATTGGGATGAGCCTCTGGAGACCATGAACAAGGGCTGATGTTAAGAATAATGATGTGTGTGGGGCAGGTGGTGTATTAGTCAGGGTTCTCCCGAGAAGGAGAATCAATAGTATGTGTATGTAAATATACAAAGAGATTAAGGAATTGGGTCACACAACTGTGGAGGCATGGTGAGCCCAGCGTCTCATGGGAAAGGCCAGCAGGCTGAAGACTCAGAAAAGAGCTGCAGTTGGAGTCCGGGGGTGGTCTGCTGTAGAACCGGGGAGAGCCCACGCTGCAGATCAAGTCTGAAGGCCGCCTGCTGGGGAACCCCCCCCTTGCTGGGGGGAAGGTCGGCCTTTTGTTTTATTCAGGCCTTCAACTGATTGGATGAGGCCCAGCCACACTAGGGAAGGCTCTGCTTTACTTAAAGTCCACAGACTAAAATGTCGGTCTCATCCAAAACACCCTCACAGAGACATCGGGAAAAAAGTTTGACCAAATATTAAATATCTGGGAACTGTGGCCCAGTCAAGTGGACACATAAAATTAGCCACCGCAGGGGGTGTCCGCAGTAGACAGGTGATCGGGAAGGTTACTCTGTGTGGGTGACAGTTACAATGAGATGGAAAGGGCGAGGAGAAATCAGGCATGCAAAGGGTTGGGGAAGAACATTCCAGGCAGAGCATACTGGCTTCAGTGTCACCTTCTCTCAAGGGAAATTTCTCTTCCTTCTGTCATCAAGGTCATTAAAAAACACAAGGAAATAACATGTGCTCCTCTGGTGGAATCAGGGTTGTGGCATCAAATGACAGGGGGTCAGTCCCTTTTTTATTCCAGAATGTGGGATTTTGTCCATTTCCCAAGTTAGACACCAAGGCAGGTTTCCAAGGAAAACAGTGGAAAATGAGGCAAATCTCAAAAGCTCCAGATGATTAAAACTATGGGATTTGCCTAGTCATTTCCTTGGAAGTCTAAAAGTACTGATTATACCTGATGGGTAGGGATGCTAACTATCGCTATGAAGGCAGAGCCTGTTCTCACAGTGAGAAGTCCCCAGACACACATCATCCTCACTGAGAGAGGGTGGGACTCTCTCACCGTGACTGTTGGTGTCATCTTCCACAACTCCTGCAGCTTCTGGCTCAGACACACCTGAGCACGGATTTGCCTTACTCTGTTAAGGTTTTAGAGATCAAGGAAAACAAAACAAAACAAAATTCATCCTCTTCCATGCAGCCCTGGAGTTCCTGGTTGGGAACTCATATCACGGAATGAGAAGGAATTCTCGACACAAAGATTAGAATAGTTTTAAAGAAAGAGAGTTTATTTACTTCCCACAGGTAGGGAAGCACTTGGCACAAGAGAAAGAAAGGAGAAGTGCTGGCAGTGAGGACAAGGGGTTCAGGCTTTTTAATGAGAGTAAAGGCAAAAAAAAAAAAAAAAAAAAAAAGAAAAAGAAAAAGAAGAAAAGAAGAATAGTTATTGCTGCCAGATGATGATAGCAAGAGGCAGCTATGAAGTGGCCACATCTGTTTTTCTTTTTCTTTTTTTCTCTTCTCTGTGAGTCTGGTTTAATCAGGGTCCTTAGAATGTGGCCTGGCAGGAACTACGGGATCCTCCTTCTATCACGCTCCTTCTACCTGCTCATTTATTTATTTTCATGTGCTGTAAAAACAAACCCTTAGGGGTGGTTAATCTTAAAGACAATAGTGGTTGACCACAGGTGGTTAATCAAAGAGGCAGTTGTGCTGTGATCTTTCCCTTCAAAGGGGCAATTATGTGCTGTGAGTTTTCTCCTCTTTTTTTCTCTGTTAGATAGTTTATTAGCAATGCCATCCTTTCACCTGGATTTGAGTGTGCACAGTTCTCCTCTGTCTGGTAGTGACCACGGTGCCAGGACATGCTGGCTGTCCTCAGCTGACTCTCTAAGCTTTCCTTCTTCCTTGGTTCAGAGGCTGAATGACAGCTTCTGAGCTAACCAAGATTCTTAAGCTCTTGGTGGCTCAGTTTTCTCATCTGAAAATGGGGCTACTAGTATGTGTCCCATGAGTCTGTGTGAGGAGCCAATGGGTTAATCTTTGTACAGTCTCAGAATAATATCTGGCACATAGCAAGTACTACATATGTTAGCTGTTACTATTATTATTTTTATTTCAGGAAAGGCAAAAGGGGTCCCATCATCTCTTCTTTGGCTTTATTATCTCCTTAGAAAGAGTCAACATTCCACCAGAGAATGTATTCCCTAGGATCCATCTGGATGCCTCAAATTTTTGCCAGCATTTAAATTATTCATGCAAATATTTTCAAATCATGCAAGCTCCTCTGGCTTTAGGGCCAGCTTCTGAAACTGTTATGATCTGGCTGTTGAATAAATTTCCATGTGAAAGTTGAGTTACTAGAATCAAATAGTCAACCCCTAGCCTGGGGCAGAGGGGAGGACAGAGCCTTGTTCTAAAGAGGAGAGCACAAAAGAAACTGAGACTGGGAAAAAACAATATGGAGCATTTTATACTTCTTTCGCAGAGAGAAAGAAGTATAAAATTTTTGTGTCCTCCTTGACAGGAAGAGAGACAGAGGGAGGGAGAGAAGAAAATCCTTAGAACAGGGATCCAAAGGAAAGACACAGGCCGGGCGCGGTGGCTCACGCCTGTAATCCTAGCACTCTGGGAGGCCGAGGCGGGCGGATTGTTTGAGCTCAGGAGTTCGAGACCAGCCTGAGCAAGAGCGAGACCCC
>CM052445.1:15992593-16076362 GCA_028533085.1 Varecia variegata
CTCTGTCTCAAAAAAAAAAAAACAAACAAAGGAAAGACACACATTTTTGCTACGTACACATACCAGAAAGGCAAATAATTATGTGCCCTTGTCGTGGCGACCCTGAATGAGAACTCTCTGGGCCTGTTTCTGCCACTGGCCAGGCCCTGAGACAGGAGGCCCCTTGGAGTCTTGTAGAGGACTTGGTTTCTCTTCTGCAAGAGGATTGAGGCAGAGCCCCAGAGGCAGCTGAACCCATACCCTTTCATCTGCAAGAAGCTCATCTTGCTACTTAAGGTAATGCCTAGAGCAGAGTACCTCCACCTGAGAGAGTAAAAGAATCACCTGGGATCCAGTTAAAGTGCCATGTGTGACCCAGTGGGGCCGGGGTGGAGCCTGGGAGCCTGCATGTCTACCCGGCTCCCTGGTGACACTGCTGCTGGTCCACCAGAGTGAAAAGCGAGGACGTGGGAAACCTGCATCTTGATTATACTTGTTGGCTTCCGTGTTTCAGCTACAAGAAACTTTTTACTAAGAGTGAGGCCTTCTGTATTTGAGCACATATTCAGTTCCTGCTTACTGTCTGTGTTTGAATTACTAGAGCAGACATTGTCCATTTGGGAGGGCATTAGGGGTGAGCTGTGTCCCCTTATAATGCCTATGTTGAAGCCCTAGCCCTCGGTTCCTCAGAATGTGGCTGTATTTGGAGATAGGACCCTGCAAGAAGTAATTAAGTTAAAATGAGGTCATATGTGTGGGCCCTAAGCCAATCTGACTGGAGTCTTTATAAGAAGAGGCAGTTTGGACATACAAAGAGACACCAGGAATGTGCACGTACAAAGGGACAACTGTGTGAAGACACAGGGGGAAGGTGCCATTCACAAGCCCGGGAGAGGGGCCTGAAGAGAAACCAGCCCTGCCAACACCTTGGTCTTGCACTTCCAGCCTTCAGAACTGTGAGAAATAAATTTCTGTTATTTAAGCCAGCCAGCTTTTGAGCTTTAGTGATGGCAGCCCGAGCAGACTAAGACAGAGGGCACCCATCATCTGAAGCCCTCCCATGTCTGAGAAGCCTGCCCTTGTGTGAATGTTGCTGGGAGCCAGGGACCCCACTGCCACCAGGAAAGCTGAAAAGATGGATGATTGTTTTCCCTGCCCCTCAGCGGCTACAGAGGGGGCAGGTGGCCAAAGCTTGGCCCATCGTGGGCTCCTCCAAGGACTCTGAGTTTGGAGGCAGGTGCACAAACAAGCCAGGGCATCTCAGATCTGTCCGGTGGCAGGAGTGGCTCCCTGTGTCCAGGGGCAAGTGGCGGTGGTGGCAGTGGAGGAGGGCAGTGTCCAGTGGTGTAGGGTGTTCCAGGGCAGTGTAGAATGTTCAGGGGCAGCAGCAGCAGTGCCCAAACTGGGCTGTCCCGGGGCATGGCCCAGTGGCCCGGTTCCTTGAGTCCTTGCCTATCTTCCAAGACTGTTCCTTTAGCCTTCCTAACAATTCTCCCTGCTCCCCGATGGCTTTCCAATAGAGCCCCCTTCTGCTTAAGCTAGCTCGCGCTGATTTCTATTTTTTGCAATCAAGAATTTTGACTTGTATGGTCACAAAGATTTTGGATATTTGACCTTGCTTTCTGGCTTAAACATCCTTCATCTGGAATTCTGTTCTTCCTCTGTTTAATTGCTGCTGTCCCATCAAAACAGAGCAATGAGGTTTTCTCTGTTTTCCATCTTTATTACATCCAAAGAGAATTCTGGAACTGCAGACCGCCTTGGCCCTCCCAGGTGGCCTGAGGGTAATCGTGTCTGTCATTCTAGCTGGGGGGAGGGAGCGTGGTGAGGTGTGCTTAGATGCTAAGTCTGCGTCATGATTTTCAGGCTTGAATTAAACGTCTCACTGCTGTCCCTTACAGCAGTGTGTTTGTAGTGAAAATGAAGAGAAAAATGAACCAGATTTCTTCCACAGAGTTATGCAGAGGTTTGTATCTTCAGGCATGATGGAGGTTGATATCCCTGGCAGCCCTAGAGCCCAGTCCACAAATGATACTGGGAACTCGGAACTCAAGCAGATCTTCCCAATTATTTCAACACCCACACCTTTTTCATTAATTTCCTCCTCATACTGCAATGCCTCCGAGTCACCAGTTTTGAAATCTTTTGCTACAAAACTGTATTCATTAATTAACAAATTTATCTTTAAAATCGATTAAGGCATTGCTGCAGAGCTGTGAGCAAATCTCTTAATCTCTCCAAGCCTCAGTTTCATTATTTATAAGAAGAGAGCAATAGGACCAACCGTACAGGGTGATTTAGATTTAGCAGGATCCTAAGTCCTGTCCATGCCTGGGAGGTCAGAAAATGTCCAGCACGTTTGGAGGCCTGACAGGACAGGCCCACTGCAAGTGTGGTCTGACCGGGGCTGGGCAAACCTCCCCAGCTAGAGAACCATCCCCTACCCCAGCCCCTAACCCCAGGGCCAGGTGAGGCAGGACCTGCTGACTTGGTCCTGGGGAAGGAATGATTCCCAGTGCAGTGCAGTGTCTGTCTGGGACTTTGCCCTCCGTGGCCAGGTCTGATGGAGTGACAGGGATGGAGGGAGGGGTGGAGGGGAAGTGGACACTGGGTACCAACAGAAAGAACAGCTTCACTGAAAACTCTCAGATGTTGGGGCAGAACAGCATTGTCGGGTATCCCTTCGATAGAGCACAGAGATAGATACGTTCTCCACATCTTTGCCAAAGCCCACCGGACTCCTGAGCATCTCGAAGCTTCCAGTGCCAGCGGCTGTCCCTGGGAGGAGGTGGGAAGTAGCAGGGTGTCCCCTGGAGCAGTGGCCCCCGAGCATACGGCAGTGACCAGCAGAGGGAGCTAGAGTGGATGGAGAGACAAGAAATGGCAGAGCTGATGGGACTCAAACCTCTGTCAGATACCCCCTGGGGACTCCCAGAAATATTTGGGGAAAACTTCACTCAGGATTGTGTCCTGCATTAGGTGGGAGTAGGGCTCAGTGAAACTTGGATCACTGACTAGGATTAGGAGCAACACGGGAAGGACTTTCAGCTCAGTGCTGGCCATGTTGTTGGTGCTCAACTTATGGAAGCCACTAGCTCGGAGAATATCCACAGAAGTAGTGGCTAACCATTAACCTAACTCGTTTAATGAGATGACCTTGTGAGTCCCGTTTGAATGTTAAGTTTCTATTAGCTTTTTGGAAATACTGAAAATCACTCTGGGACTCTTGTTTCTACCTTAATGGATTCTCCAGGGCAGTCCAAGGGCCCAGGGTCTCCAGGTCAGAGACTGTGAAGACTATGAATGGGGTAGGGTGTGAGTGGGGTGAGGTATTGTCCTTATGTCCTGTGCTGCAGGCCAGCCAGCGATTCCTGGGACATGCCAAGCCCATGCATCATGGCCACGTGAACTTTGAAGTGGTCTATTTGCTTGGTGGTGGAGCCAGAGACCCTGTGAGGCCTTCTGAGATCTTGGGATAAATAAAAATGTCTAAGAACATCTAGGTTAGGAGCATAAAATTGAGAAAATAAAATAAGATTGAATGTTGAAAACATATTTTAGGGCTGTAAGTGCTATTCTCTCCGGTTCCTGAAAAAGACTGAAATGCCACTATTTGAAGTATTCGCCACTAGATGGATCAACAAATGTGAGGGTGTATTAAAGGAAATAGTCCTGCCAAGGAAGGTGAGACAACCTGTAATTTTCTTTTCTATCAACTTTCTATAATCACGATGATTTTTGTTGCCTTAGCGTTTAGATAAACCTCTCTGTGCATACACACTGAAGGCTTTGGGCCTCAAATTGAGCCCAATCTGTGGTTTAAGACGTTGTTAAGAATCCTATAAGAGATGCCTCTGTGCATTGCCCACTGTTGAGGAATTAATCCAGGGGACTTGACAGCAATGCTGGAGGTAAGGAGGGTTAGGAAGGACGGGAGACAGGAAAGGGCAGAGCTGGAAAAGGCAGAGTCAATCTCTATCAGCAAGTGGTGGCGATCGTTCCTTTATTCTCAACCCTGTGCTACACTCTTTCTTGTCTTGTTCCTCCATGTGTAACTCAATTTTGGAAAAAGGAAATGAGCCCTTTACATTTTTAATCCAGAATTATTAGACAATTCCCCTCTTGATGCTTTCATGCAATTTTATAATTTGGGAAAGCAGACATCCCATTGTCGAATTCTCAAGTTTATGTAACGCCACAATTGATTTGTTAATGTTGCCAAAATACCTGGCAATAAGAGTAATAATCACATCTGACTTGAGTTTATTCTGTGGCAGACATTGTGCTAAGCACTTTATAAGCATTATTTAACATAATGTTTGTAACAATCTCATGAAATAGATTTTATGATACCCATTTTACAGATGAGGCAACTGAACCTTTCTTTCAGATAGAATACTTTCAGCTTCAAGTAGCAGAAAATCCAACTCAAAGTGGCTTGAACAATATACAGCTGTAGTGACTTATGTTATTAAAAGGTCCAGAGGTTGCTGGGGACCAGGCATGATTCACTCAGGACTCTCAATTTCATTTATCTGATATTCTCTTGGCTTTTCCCTCTTCCATACCTCAGATTCGTCGTCAGGCTGGTGCATGACAGCTACAAGCATTGTGGCCTTCACAGCCACATAGCACAGTGTCCAATATCTTTCCCCGTTGCACTCTGTGAAGAGTGAGGAAATGTTCCCACAGCCCCTCAACCCACCTCCTCTCACACCTCCTTGGCCTGAGAGGTTATCACCTGCCCGTGTAGGGACCAACAGCTGTGATGAGTTGAATGCCTGTGCTGATTGGCTTGGGCCCAAGTTTCTGAACCGATCTCTGGCAAGGGGCATGGGATTATTTTTAGACCAACTAGAGCCAGTTGTGTAAAACTGAGTTCAATAATCTAAAAGGCACTTTGCAAATAGATAGGGCCATATGAGTTAAAATGTGGACTCAGACTCTTGGTTCTGCCCCCTTGGGTGGGTCACTGAGCCAACCTAAGTGGCATTTTCCTCAGATGTAAAATGATGACATTTCTCTGCCAGATGACCTCCTGGTCCTTCCTAGCGCTAAGCACCTGAGGGCTGACTGCACCCTCAGTGTCCTCCCCTCTCCTCATTCCCCCACAACCTTCCCAGTCAGGGAAGATGCGTGGTCCCTCTTTTCTCTGACATTACCCATTTCTCAAAGTTGTAGCAGCAGAACTACCTTCATGGCTGCTCCAGATGGAAAAAAACCTCCTTCTGTGCATGATCATAGCATGCATAATACATTTTCTCACACTGGGGTAATACTGATCTCAGTGTTACAGAGTATTACATTGTAACTTATTCATTTCATTTATTTACTCAACAAATATTTATTGAGCACTTACTATGAGCCAAGGAATGTAATGGATGCAGAGTGATGACACAAATAAAGCTTTTGCCCTCATGGAGCTTATGTTCTAGTAGAACATAAACCAATGTACAGATAAATATATAAATAAAAAACTCAGCAAATCTCTCATATGGTATCAAGACTGAAAAGTGGTAAACATAGGTCAGGGGTAAACAGAGTGTGTGGGAAGGCTGGGTGCTCCAGGGAGCCTTCCCAAGGTAGCATTGGGTGAATGAAAACAAAATGTGGGAGAAGGGCCCCCAGCTAGTGGTGGGAGCAAGAGCAAAGGTCTAGGGACAGGAAAAGACTTGGTAAATTTGCAGACAAGAAAGGAGACTGGAATAGCAGGGGTGACGTGGAGGAGACATGGTCAGAGAGACAGTCTGAAGCCAGATCATCAAGGGCCTTGTGAGCCTGGGCAAGGACTTTGGGTTGTGTTCTAAGTGTGTTGGGTAGTTACGTTATTGTTGTTGCTGCTGCAGTAAACATTTATTAAGCTTTTACTATGTACTGGACAACTGTGCTAAATGCTAAATGCTTCACATGTGTCATCATCTCAGCTGCTTTGGAAACACCTGCAGCTCTATCGCCCTTCAGAATCAGGTAAATCTGGCTCTAAAATTCATCCCTTTCACTTTCCAGCTGTGTGATCTTGGTCAAGTTGCTGAACCTCTCTGTGTTTCAGTTTCTTTATTTGTAAAATGGGGGCAAAAATATCTATCTCACAGAGTTCTTGCGAGTATTAAGTGAGATCATGTTTGTTAAGCAACCAGCAAAATGCCCGGCACTTAGTAAGCACTCAATAGTTTTGGTTCCTTTCTCCTTCCCCTTTGCTGTCCTCTCCTTAAAGTCAGTGGCCAGGTCTTAACTCATTTTTGTAGCTGTTTATTATCTAGCTCACTGCCTTGGATATAGCAGTCCATTTGCATGAATAAATGAATGAATAATTCTCCTTTCTGCACAATTGCAACCAGGGCTAGTCATTGCTAGGAGATGCAGTATTGCCGGCTGATGTTGGCATCAAGGCTGTGGGGCTGGGGTAGGAGGAGAAGGGAACCTAGGAGGCAGGAATGCCTCCAAACAGAGACACAGATGCAGGAAAGAGCAAGGCATATTGCAGGAACGGCAAGTGGACCAGTTTGGGTAGGTTACAGGGGAGCTCTATTATGATGGCCTTGAATACCAAAGACTGTATGTTCTTCAGTAGGAAGAACAGGTACCCACATGAGCTTTTCTAGCAGAAAAACAAAAGCCCAGAGCAACCTCTGGCTTGATTGTTCTTACTGATACATAGCATAGTACATGTTCTTTAGTCATTTCCTGTCTGGACCTCTACTAGATAGTACAGTTTCTCATCAAGAACAGGGGTTAGCCTGGACAAAAGCGACACCCTGTCTCTACAAAAAATAGAAAAAATTAGCCATGCACGGTGATGCGCACCTGTCCCAGCTACTCAGAAGGCTGAGGCAGGAGGATCGCTCAAGCCCAGGAGTTTGAGGTTGCAGTGAGCTAAGATGATGCCACTGCATTCTAGCCTGGGTGACAGACCAAGACTCTGTCACACAAAAAAGAAAAAAAGAACAGTGGTTATTCATTCTTCAATTAATTTATTCAACAAATATTTACTAAACCCTATTTTTTCCCAGGCACTCTCTAGGTATATAGTGGTGAATAAGCTAAACAAAATCCCTACCCTGTTGGAGTTTACATAACTATGGAGGAAAACAGACTCATATGAACACACAAATATAATTTGAGATCAAGGTTATTACTAAAACAGGTTAAAAAGATGTGGGAGTATCTGCAGACTGCTACTTTAGCTAGAGTGGTCTGGGAAGGCTTTTCTGAGGAGGTGACATCTGAGTGCTGAGAAAGAGACAACCACATGAAAATCCAGGGAAAGGATTCTGGGCAGGGAGGTCTTGAAGTATTCAAGGGCTGGAAATAATCCTGTGGGACTGGAGGTTAGGGCAAAACTGGGAGGGTCGAAGGAGATAGACCTGGAGTGGAAAACACAGGTTGGATTGTGTAGGGCCTTAAAGGACTTTGGACTTCATTCTGATCATAATGTAAGCTAATCAGAATGCAATTCTAATTGTAATGTTTGGAGGGCTTATGTAAGCAAGTAGACAAGATTTATGCAATAAAAACATCACTCTGGCTGCCAGGTAGAGAATGGATTGTGGGGGGCAGAAGCAGGAGCAGGGGATGGTCCAGATGCAGTTGCAGTTGCCCAGCTGCTATGCTTTGAATGTGTGTGTCCCTCCCAAGTTCAAGTTGAAACAGTCCCAGTGCAATAGTATTCGGAGGTGGAGCCTTTAGGAGGGGATTAGGTCATGAGGCTCTGCCCTTATGAATGGCATTAGTACCCTTGTAAAAGGACCTGAGGGTGCCTGTTTGTCCCTCTTTTGCCCTTCTGCTATGTGAGGACATGATGTTATTCCTCCCATCCATATGAGGACACAGCAACAAGGCACCGTCTTATGAGCCCTTACCAGACACTGAATCTGTCGGCACCTTGACTTTTGGGCTTTCCAGCTTCCAAAACTGTGAAAAATCAATTTCTATTATTTAGAAATTACCCAGTCTAAGGTATTTTATTAGTCTGCAGGAACAGACTAAGACACTGTTTTAGTTCATTTTGTGTTGCTATATGAGAATACCCAAGGCTGGATACTTTATGAAAAAAGAGGTTTGTTTAGTTCTGCAGGCTGTACAAGAAGCCTGGCACCAGCATCTACCCAGCTTCTGGTGAGGGCCTTTCTGCTGTGTCAAAATGAGGTGGAGATGGTCAAAGGGGAAGCAGACACGTGGGAAAGAGGGACCAAACCCAGGAGCATCCTGGATTTATAACAACTCTCTCGTGGGAACTAATCCATCCTCGTGAGAACCAATGCAGTCTTGTGAGAGTGAGCACTTGCTCACTACACGGGAGAATGGGAGAACAGGAGAAAGGCACCAAGCCAGTCTTAAGGGATCGGCCCCATGACCGGAACACCTCCCACTGGGCCCCGCCTCTGGGGATCAGATTTCAGCATAAGATTTGGTGGGAACAAATGAACCGTATCTGAACCATAGCAGGCACCAACCGAGAGATGGTGGTGTCTCAGACCAGGGTGAGAGCAGTCAGTGATGGTGGTAAGAAGGGTCAGATTTGGGTTATAGTTCAGAGGTAGAGCCACAAAATTTGCTGGGGAATTGTATGTTTAGTTTGGTTTAGTTAGAATTACATTTGGCTGTACCCAAATTAATAAGGTAGAAGTTTATTTTTCTCTTAAAGTCTATGTAGGAGGTCTAGGGCTGGCGAGGCACACTGTATTAGTCATCAATTTTGCCTTTCTTCTCTCAGATGAATGTATCCTATGCTTGTCCCACCATTGTATTTTGGGAGCACATAACTTGTCTGGTTTCACAGGTTCACAGCTGGAGAGGAACTGTGCCTCAGAATGAGTCATATCTTGAGTCTCACCCATGCCTGGTTAGGTGATACTTAGATAAGACTTGAGACTCAGAGTAGGTGCTGGAATGGGGTAAGACTTTTGGGACTGTTGAAATGGAGTGAATGTATTTTGCACATAAGGAGGACATGAATTTTGGGGGGCCAGAGGTTAAAATGTTATAGACTAAATTGTGTTCCCTCAAATTCTTATGCTGAAGCTTCAAATGTTTAGTGTAACTGTATTTGGAGATAGGACCTTTAAAGAGGTAATTAAGGTTAAATGAGGGCATAGGAATGGGGCTCTAATCCAACATGACTGATGTCCTTGTAAGAAGAGGGAGAGACAGTATGGGACACTCACATGCAGAGAGAAAAGGCTGTGTGAGGACACAGCAAAAAGGTGACCATCTGCAACCCAAGGAGAGAGATCTCAGGAGAAACCAAACCTGGTGACATCTTCGCCTTAAATTTCCAACATCCAGAACTGTGAGAAAATAAATTTCTGTTGTCCAAGGCTTCCAGACTATGGTGTTTTGTTGTGGTAGCCCAAGGGGACTAACAGATTATGCCTCTCACCTCCAAAACCACCTTTTATTGCCCATTTGTTGCACTGGAGCTAGACTCTATTAACATTTTTCCTTTGCCAGTTAGCATGGTGTTAGTCTCGTCAGTGGATGGTGCAGGGGGGATACTGCGGGAGTAAGGAGTGTTTCTCTTCTTGGTTATGGTGCACTTTCTTTACCTCTTGCTCTTGCAAGGTGACTGCCTTGACGGGGTCAAGGAACCTATTTAAATAGGTCCCATTAGGCTGATGAATATGTGGACCAGGGTGATCCAGCCAGGAGGGAATGGATGGCATGGGAGCAAGACTTTGAGCAGGGAGAGGTGGGTAGATGGAGAGCACTAGGGCCGGGCTGGCCTTGCAGGGGGACAGGGGTCCTTCTTCCTCTTCCCCAGGTTAGGAGACAAAGTATGTGGGTCTAGACACAGGTTTCCGGGTTGGTGGTGGGAAGGTGAGGAAATTCTCATCTAACTATATCATCTCAGTGAAGTATGAAATGAGGTCACAAGCTGAAAAAGCAAGGAAAGAAGGTTTTTGGAGGTTTGTGGCAGGAGGAGAAGGTGCCAAAAAATCTCCTTGAAGAGAGGGGACTGAATTTACCAGGGAAACGTAGTGTCCATTAGGAACTGCCATGAATTCAAGGTAGAAAACAAGCAGTAGGATTGTTTGACTCCCTCAAGTTTCGGCCTCTGGCGTGCGGGCATGCAGAAGGCGGATGGTCAGGGTTGGTCAGGGAGGAGTTTTGCCAGGTGAATCCAGTGGTGGGAGAGAAGAGACAGAGGTTTGTAGGAAAGAGGCTAGACTAAGGGACCACGGGCTCTAGGCTGGGGAAGGAGAGAATTGTGTGAGCGGCTCTGTGTATGGGGCAGCGTGTGTACATGCATGTACTGGGGAGTAGAGGGCCTTGTGAATTTGCAATGTAGCTGGGAGGGGACATTGAGTGAGTGAGTCAGGAGGTGGGAGGTGAGGAGGTGGTGGCCAGGAATGAGCCGGATGTTTGAAATAGAAAATGGAGGTGGTGTTGTTTATTGGTGAAGACAGAGTCTAGTCTGTGCCTGTGGGGACAGATGGCTGGGGTGGGTGGAGAAAGTGACCCCTGGGGTCAAAGGCCAAGAAACTAAGAGGCTGGGGTTCTGCTCCTTTCTTCCAGGTGTCAAGCACAGGGCTCTAGATCCAGTTGGTCCATAATTGTTGACTAAATGTTGGGCATGAAGCCAGGCACATGGGGACAGGGAGCAGGAATGGGATTTAGAAATGGCGGTGGGGGAGAAGTAAGAGAGGTTAAGAGCTGTCTCTAATGGTCTCTCACCCCCTTGGGTCTGCCTAGAATGCAGCCATTTGTGGGAGGTTACCATTCCCTAATGGAGCAATCTACATAGTCGACTCAATTCCATTTACCATTTGTCGAGCACTTACTGGGTTTAGAATGGCAGGCTGGGTGCTAAGAGTCCCTGGGGAAGCTGATAGTTTAGTTGGATGGAGGGTGTAACATATGCATAAAAATGTCAGGCAGCTTCTGCTAAGTGCCAAACACTAAACAATTAGCTTCGGCGAAGTGAATTCTGTGAGAAGTTTGTTGGAAATTGTAGAGTCTCAGGGAGGCCTGGTTTAATTTGATGTGAACTCAGACTGAGGAGGCCTCAAATCAGAAACTTGCACAATGAGAGAAGTGTATTGTTTATTTGGTAATTATCCTCTGCGCTCCTTTCCCACCCCCTTCCTGAAATGTTCCCAAACCATGCTGTATTAGGGTTTTCCAGATAAATCCAATTGACAGGAGACACACACACACACACACACACACGCACACAGGTGGGGCTGATTTCTTTATTTTAAGGACTTGCTCCTGCGGTGTGGGGGCTGGCAAGTTCAAAAATCGTAGGGTAGGCTGGGAGGCTGGAAATTTCAGTAAGAGTTGATGTTGTCATCTTGAGCCCAAATTCTGCAGCCAGCAGACGGAAGCTCAGGCAGGTTTCTATGTTGACGACTTGACAATTTCTTCTACCTTGAGGATCTCAGTCTTTGCTCTTAAGGCTTTCAACTGACTGATGGGACCCAGAAATAATCTGCTTGACTCAAAGTCTACTGATTTAAATCTTAGTCTCATCCGAAAAACACCTTCACAGAAACATCTGTACTGGTGTTTGACCAAACAACTGGGCACCATGGCCTAGCCAAGTTGGCACATATAATTAACCTATAAGATAATCAACATTAAAGGAGTCTAAACACATCGGTTTCCTCCGTGGAATTTTCACTCTATGTAGAATATAATTTTTGTGTGCATTTCTTACCTGAACTCCTAGCCTTTAGGCTTCTTGCTCGTAGATTCTTTTTTTTTGTTTTTGTTTTTGTTAGAAACACGCGTGTTAAGAGCAGGAGATCCTACTGCCTTTGTAGCCACTGCAGTGCCTTCCCCAGACCCCCAAGTGCCAGTGAGTGAGAAGGGGGTGAGAACGGAAACAACAGCACAGGTTCTGGAAGCAGATATTCCTGAAGTCAAAGTCATTTTAAGCTGTTAGTTGAGCATTTCAGCCCTGTTTCCTCAAATACAAAAATGAGAATAATCATGCTTTTTTTTTTTGATTATAGATTTTTTGGAAGGGGAGGTTCTATTTTTTAATTCATTTTTTTATCCTGCCCCCCAAATTAGCAGAATTTACTGTGCTACACACTTCATGTGCATGAACCTGACCTTCAGAACAACCCCCCTGGGCTGCTACATTACTGTTATCATCTTTTTATAGGGAGCAAAGGGGCTCGGAGAGCCTCTTAGTCCATTTGGGCTGCTATAAGAAAATATCATAGACTGGGTGGAATATAAACAACAGAAATTTATTTCTCATGGTTGTGGAGGCTGAAGCCCAAAATCCTATGGGAACTCTCTGGGGTCTCTTTTATACCGGCACTGATCCCATCACAAGGGCTCCACTCTCATGATCTAATCACCTCCCAATATCCCACCTCTTAATACCATTATCTTGGAGGTGAGGATTTCAACGTATGAATTGCAGGGAGACACAGTCTACAGCAGAGAGGGTAAGTCATGCACACACGGATACCGCTGGAAGTGGCGATGTGGGATTAGAGCCCAGGTTGGCCTGTTGCTCAGGCCCACATGGCCCCCCCTGAAGAATGCCCTGGCATTTCTTCCCTGATTCCCTCTGCCACAAAGGCTCTCCCTCCACCTGGGGCACCTGCTTCTCTCCCAGAGCCAGTTCCTGCCCCACTGCTTCTAAGAGGCCTCTTCTAATGTGCTCTCCCCAAGGAAGAGCTGACCAGTGTCAACCAGGACCCTGGACCAAGGAAGGGGTAGGATGGAAATTCAGCCTCTGTTCCCTGGCAATTGGTGAGCCCTAGCTCCAGCTGTGGGTAACCACAAAAGGGACACCTTATTGTAACCCTAATACCCAGAGGGGTCATCCTTCACACAGGGGCACCTGTAGGTGTTCGCTGGGCCCTGGCACTGACCATTCCTTCCTCCAAGCCCGGTCAGAACAAGTGCTCTGGAATGCTCACCTCCTGCCTCTGTCCACCAGTAGTGGCCTTCTGTGTTGTTGTGTATCCTTTGTCCAGTAGAGGGACTGGCAGTCTCCTGCTTAAGGTTTGTTGAGCAAACGGATAGAAGGAAGAATGAAGGAAGGGAGGAGCCCGGGTGTATTTCTTAGAGTTGGCAAGATATTTCATTCTTTCCTTCATCCATACAACAAATATTTATTAAGCACCTACTACACAGCAGTCATAGTATAGACAATGGGAGTACAAAGACATCTAAGATGTTCTGGTTCTGGCCCACAAGGAGAAAATCATTTATTATTTTCTACCACTTTATACAGAGAGGGAAAACAACAGCTTTACATCAAACTGCTTCCTTAAAATACCCTACTACGTTTCCCAGGGTTTCATCCTTCCAAGCTCCTAATTACTGAACATACTAAAAACAGAAGAGTCTTTTTATGTGCACCAGGGGAAGGAATAAAAAATACTTGACATTCCTGGAACATGGGAAGTCCACATTTCAGAATGCCTTTTCCAACACTGCATGCTTCCCATCTGTTTGTTTTTCTGAATCACCCACTACATGCTATCAGGATGGGGCCCAGAGCTCTATACTTTCCACAGCAACTGCCCCTCCCCACCAGAGCTGAGGGCTGTGCTAATTGCATTCCGGACGTCAAGAGGAGCCTCATTGCTCATCTGTGAGAAGCAAAGTGAATTTGGCTAGTCTGGGCAATTCCTAAGAAGCTTGGTGCTTGGGACCTCCCCAATGACTTGGATGAAATAATACAATTGCCTGGGCTCTGTGGAATTCTGAAGTCACCAGCTGTTAAAACCACTGCAAAGTACTCCTTAGATACTAAATGCATAATACCTCTCATGGTATTGTTTTGTCGGCCCCTCAGCTTGTGCACATCATATTGCACACGCCTACTTTAAGAGGCACCCAGCGCTCCCATCTTCAGGGCTGTTAAGTGGAGAGAAGCCAGCTAAACTAAGGAAATAGGGGCACCAAATTAATGTGAGAGTCGTGTAAATGCTCAGCACTGCTAAGGGGAGCCCATGGTTTCTGTTAGTAAGTGTAAATTGAAATTCCCTAATACGGATGAGATTGATTTATAATGGCAAAGGGATTTATGGTTTGTATCCCTAGCGTTCGCTAATGGTAGGAGGATGCATAATTACTTAGCATCTTGGAAAAGTAGGTTCCCCATCATTTAGATATTGTCAAATGGGATAATAGCTAAACATGAGATACGTGTGAAGCACCTAGCATGGGTCTAGAACCTGGACGGAGCCCAGAATCTGGCTGCTGGTGCATTTGAATATGGGGAACATGTGTTTCTCATAGCCAAGGAACTCATCAGAGTAATCCATCCCTCAACTCACAAGAGCCTGGGAATCCATTCTGAATATTTCAAACAGTGAAGGTTTGTTTACACAGGTGGTGGAAGAGTCGAGACAGCAAGAAATGAACTGAGGTAACACAAACGCTAGCGCAGCAAGAAGCCATCACCAAGCCTGGGCTGACGGGACACAGGAAGGGGACAGCTTTCCCCAAGCCCAGGGGGTCACAGAGCGGAAGGTGAGACCACAGAGGACACACAGCCACTATCAGAAATGCCACCTGCAGAGAGGATGGGGAGAAATGCCCTGGCTTTTCTTCCACCTCCCACCTGTGCCAGCGGGAAGCTGGGCCAGCAAGGGAGCCCGAGCTTTAGAGCTGACCCTCCCCCACCCCAGAGGGCAGAGCAGGGGAGAGGTGAAAAAGGGAGCTGAGGGCAAATAAACTCAGGCCCAAGCCTGCGCAGTGGCCTTCGGAGCCTTGGAGGTCGAGGTACCAAATGAAATGGTCTGGCCTGGGAGGTCTTCATGTCGGGTGATGCTTTGTTTCCAACATAGCTCTTTCCCTCCTAGCCCTGTCCTCAAACTTCCCCATGCCTCTCTACTTTCCAAGGTTTCCTGAATTTTCCGCTCAAGGTGGGTCACTAACCTGTTCACAGGCGGGAAAGGAGGAACGTCTGCAGTGCCAACAGCAGCACCGCCCGCACTGAGGATATCTGAGCGCGCAGCTTCTAGGCGGGGCCAAATCGGAGGGGAGTCAGGTGACTCCGGCCGCGCATGAGCAGGAGCATGCACCCTGCCGGAAGTGGGCGGAGACCTCTGATGGGCAGGGCCGCCGTGCTCTGGCCCTGAACTTGGCCAAGTGGGTGTGTTACCAGGGGAGGCCCCTGTCCAGGAGTTAACTGCATCGATATCTAAGGCTCTACCTTCAAACTCATTTTCAAGCCCAGGAAGGTAGAGACTAGAACATTCTTTAGGATTTTTTGCTTGCTCATTTGCTATTTTTCTCGAGAGTCCTCCTTCCTTGACCAGCCCTGTTAAACTCACTGTTTGCAAACTCCCTCTTACATTGTTATTGAAACTAACTCTGAGCCTAATTTCCTAAGTAAGGGGAAAGCTTCATGCCTAAAGGGAAACAATAACAACGAAAGTAGTTTATTATCCCAACTGCGGCGCATCCTGTTGATGGAATATAATTCAATCATTAAAATATTTATGCTGACACATAAAAATGTGTTACAGTATAAATGGGAAAAAAGCAGTATGCAAATGTATGCCAAGTTCACCCCAGAAATTCCTTGAGTTAAGGAATTGGCCTTACTTACCTTTATATCCTTCCTCCTTCCTCATCCCCAGAGCCTCCTAGGCACTCAGTGTGCAAGAGGCACATGGAGGGGGCCTTGGTGTATTTCTAAGACCTTCAACCAGCCAGGCTGAGACAGGACCAGATCATCTCTTGAATCTCCATCTGGTGTTCTTATCTGTCCGCCTGCCACCTGGGGCTAGGGCCACAGAGGTGGGAGTGAAGAAGGAATCATCTGCCCACACTAAACCCACAGAATCCAGGGAGCAAGCCTCAAGGTCCGGTCAAGCAGGGCTTGTGACACCACCATGGGGATTTGGAAGAAACCAGAAGGCAGTGCTGAGCCATTGCAGATTGAAACTAAGCTGGGAAGTTTAGAATCCCTTCTGTACCATGCACTTCATTGAGGCTCTAATTCGTGGTCCTTTTCCAGAATGCTACATTCTTCATCACTAATTTTCCCTAAGTGACTTGACTAATTGATATGCTCAGGATGGGAAAGGCCGTGGATGAGCAACAGAAGATTGTAGGCTGAGAAAGGGTAGGCTGAGAGGGAGGGAAGGGTCTGGTAAGGGGAGTGGAGTGTGAAGATAACTTTGGCTTCCTTCTTAACGTCTGTGGCCTCCACAGAATGCTTTGCCTAAACCATATTATATAAATCATGCCACGGAACGTGGGCCAGCTCCTTCCCAAGTGCTGTTGGCTAGATCTCTTAGGGTCCAGACCAGGGATCTCCTGATTCTCATTCTCAGGCAATATTCAGCAAGGAAAAACTCAGCTCCTATTGGAATTATTAATTTGGCAATTTCTCACCAATTTACTTAATATACTACAAAAAAAAAAAAAAACTTGACTAAGAGGTGTGTGTGTGAGGTCCTGTGATCTACACACAGCACAGTTCTCCTCCACGCCCCCTTCCCACTCTGATTGGACTGGAGGGGCCATCAATGCTCATTCCAGCCTCAGCACCTCTCCAGAGAACTGACTGCTTGAGAAGCTAAGTTGTTCTTTTCAAAGGGAGAATTACATATGAAAGATTGAAAATCAAAAAAAAAAAACTAAAATGAAAGGATGCAAACTCATTGTGAATTAGTTAAACCTATTGAATGTTTTACGGCAAGTTTGCCACTTTCTCCATGAATTTTAGGTTGAATTTTAGGTCTCATTAGGGCATTCGCTTCTGTGTGTTTCATCACAGAACAGGCCTTGCTGCATATAAAGTCTGTTGCTTTCTAAATTCCGTGAGTTTTCAAGTTTTGCTTCCATTCTTCCCCCTTCTGAATGACCTGAATAGAAACATGACTTATGTTGACTTCTTCCTTTGTATTTAATCTTACGTTATGAAAACAAACTACTCTCTCTGACGTTCTAGCAATTTAACAGTGTTTCTGGTCTTTTAAAAAACAACAGATTTGTTTTTAGGAGAACATACCCTATAGATTCAAGCTTATGTTTCTAAAAGTCTAAGTAAATGGCTCTGTGGTTGGTACAATCGTGTAATCAGCAAGAAACTGGCCCCAATTCTCCTGAACTCACTTTGTCACCCAGGAACAAACTTTGAGGTCACCTACAAAATCAGAGCTGATTCTCACATCTCAATGATTCCTGCAGGTCTTTGAGAGATGCAGAGAAGTTCTCTGTGCACTATAGATGTTAAACATGCCACCATGTTTTTCTCAGTCTTCAGGAGCAACAAATTGGATGATGTGTTTATTCCTTTCTCTGCTCTTTCGGGACTATCTTCTTTTAAAAGTCATGGACACTTTCCCTCTCTACTCTAAAGGAATGACTTCATTCTTCATCCTGGCACATCTGGTTAAAATGAGATTGCATCTCTTTATGTCATCTGGCCAAGTTGTACAAAGAGAAACTGTCTAATGGGTGTTCTTCAGTGAAGTTACTGCCTATGGAGTACTTAGAGATCACAGGCTGTCTTAAAAACAAAAGACAGTCTTAAAGAGGTTTCTCCTTTCCCTGAGGTTTACAGATTCAGAGGTGGAGCAGGGAAAAAGACATTTCCCAGGTTCTTTCTAACACTCTTGAAATACGTCATGTTCTGTTCCTTGAAAACCTGATATTTGAGAGTTCGTTCTGGGAGTGTAGGGTCGATTTTTTTTTCTACTTTGTTTATTTTAGTGAGAAGGACATTAGTCAACTTATTGAACTTTCATTGGAAGAGAATGAAAATTTCTAGTGATTAATTGTAGAGTTAAATATTCTCTCAGGCTCTTTTTTTCCCTTAAGGTGGGAATGGTAATGTAATTATTTATACACTCTGAGTTTCCAATTGGATTAGTCAAATAGTAGAAATAGTAGTTCCAAGGCCCAGGAAGAAACTTGTGCTCAGAGCAGCAACCTTAGCCCCAGCCCCTTCTTCACAGCTGTGCAAAGAAGCTGCACGGAGAGCCACCCACCCTCACCCCCAGTTCTAGAATGTGAAGGTGAAATCACCGCATTGTCCTAGTGATGGTCATTGCTGGAGAGCTTGGGGACATGCATGCAATGGTGCCAGGAGCCTCCTTCCTCTTCATTGTCAAAATAGTGACAGTGCATAGCAAAAAGCATTTTAGAGCTTTTGAGGAAGACCTACTTTTCATTTCCTCCAAATTTCAAGATTTGGAGCACTTGTGGGAGCTACAGATGTGGTGAAGTTTGGCTCTTGGCACCAGCCAGAGTCAGGGCTGGGAAGGGATGGGGCAGGGTGCTAGAATCAGTAGTTTCCAGGGTTGGAGGAGACCTTGGGTGAGAGCCAGGGCTGTCTTTCCTGAGGCCTTTGGAGTAGCAGAGGCCACGAGTAGAGTGAGTAGGTGGGTGGCATTGCCAATGGTTAGGAAGCTTTCCAAACTCCAGCTCTGGGTTCCACGCCTGGTGTGACATTGACTAGCTGTGTGCTGTGACTGAGCTGCTCAACAGCTCTGGGCCTCTGTTTCTTCATAGGCATCATGAAGGGATTGAACTCGATGATTGTGAAGGTCTGTTCCAGTTCCAGCAAACAAACTACAAACAAGCAAAACAAACAAAGCCTTCCTTGTTTATTTTTAAGAAAGCATTTTGTAATTTCTATCCAACACAAGTAATTCCTCATTGTTTACCATTTTGTGCTCCTCTCAGTTCCCAAAATAGTGCTTTTTATTTTTGGAGATAAGCAAATAGTTCAGTTGGCTGGAGTGTGGAGGATGCAGGAAGGTAGCCGGTGGGAATGGAACCTTTTAGGGGGCCTGGTTATCTCCAGAACTTTTGTCATCTTGCAAAACTGAAACTCCGTACCCATTAAAAAACAACTTTTCACACTCCTGTTAAAAGATAAACTTAGGCAGATTCAGATTTTAAAGAGTTTATTTGAGCAGAGAGTGAGTCATTAATTGGGCAGTGCTGAAGGAGTCAAGAGGAAGGCTTTTATAAAGTGAATGTAGAAGCAAGACAAAGAAAATATAATATTTGATTGGTTAAAAATCAGTTTGGGTGGTATTGATATCTTAGCAATATTAAGTCTTCCAATCCATGAATATGGGATGTCTCTCCATTTATTTATGTCTTCTTTAATTTCTTTCAACAATATTTTATAGTTTTCAGTGTACAAGTCTTTCACCTTCCTGGTTTAGATAATTCCTAAGTATTTTATTCTTTTTTTCAATTTTTTAATATTTTTTTTTATTTTAAAAAATTATTTTTAACTGACATAATAATTATATATATTTATAGGGTACAGTTTAATATTTCAATACATGTATACAATGTGTGATGATCGAATCAGGGTATTTAGCATATCCATCACCTCAAACATTTATCATTTCTTTGTGTTGAGAACATTCAAAATTCATTCTTCTAGCTATTTAAAAATATACAATAAATTGTTGTTTATTATAGCCACCCTACAGTGCTAGAGAACATTGGAACTTATTCCCCCTATCTAGCTGTAATTTTGTATCCTTTAACTAACCTCTGGCTATCTCCTCCTCCCCCCTACCCATCCCAGTCTCTAATAACCACTATTCTACTTTCTACTTCTATGAGATCAACTTTTTTAGCTTCCACATGTGAGTGAGAACATGAGAAGGTTTCAAGAACGTAGCAGTAGTTCACTGTGCATAGAAGGGTGGAAGGAAGATGAGGACTGAGAAAGAATCTTTCACATGAGCAACAAGCAGGTCATGGTGACCTTTGACAGAGCATTTCCAGCAGCATGGGTAAGGCCTCTGTTTGAGTGCAAGTGAGTTGAAAAAGCAAGTGGGTGATGGAAGTGCTTTAAACAACTCTAAAGTGCTGTATCAGGTGGTGTTGCTCTTTTACTGTTGCCATGGAAACAGAAACCATTTAGGAGAACTAAAAGCCACTTAAAACCCCTGACTCTAGCCATCCTATCCGCTTGATCTCTTGTGAAAGACGCTGATAAAAATCAGTCATTGCAAGGGCAGGGCAATTTCAAGTTTCTTCCTTTTAGAGGTAGTCTCTAGCTGGAAATCTTCCCCCTTCCTCTTGAGAAGAGAGCCAGCACCAGCATCCACACCGGCTTCTACAAAGAGCAAATGACCTGCTGACCCTTCCTGACTTTCTTGCTATTGGCTGACACTGTTCATAAAATACAATTTGCTCTTTCCCCCCTTTTTTTTAAGTGACCAAGCTGAATTACTCGGAGGAGAAAGGAGGCAAGAGAGGAGACAGAAGCCAAGACAGCAGAGAGACAAAGACCTTCAGGTGGGCATTTTTATATTTGCTTTGTTAATTCATTAGTGAGAATTGTGCCTTGATTCTCACGTCATAGTCAGAGGTGTCATTTTTGAAAAGTAAATTCATTTTGTTCTACTGTTACTGTTTTTTCTATCATGATATGGTAGATTAAAAAATACTGAGGAAGTACAAAAAAGTTGAAGGAAGCAAAAACTACCACCAAGCTAACCTCTGACATTTTTGGAAGGACTTTTCCCTTCCATTTTTTGAGTGTGTGTGTGCACATAGTTTTTGCTTGATTTTCACAGTTGTCCATATACCATGGATAAGTTTATATCCATTTCTTCCATTACAGCCTCCATTTTTTCCACATTGCTGTAGATTCTTCATAATAATAATTTAAAATTGCTGCATAATATTGCATTGAACAGATTTACTATACTTTACCCAAGAATTGCTCTATTTTTGGCCATATAGCATCTTTCCTAATTTTCCATAGATTGGGTCCTTGTATTATATAAGATTTTTTTTCCATTCAGGGTCTTATTTTGGGGGGAAGAAGAGGTTACATGTGAGAATGTGTATGTCAGTGGTTTTGCTCAGCGGCACCATGAGAGTGAAAGAACATGTGAGATGGTGAGTTTATAATCTTTCCATACCTCTTTGGGACCCTGATTGGAGTTTCTTGACTCTGGCTACACTGTCAGCCAGAATCGCCTGAGTCTGAGGAGATTAAAACATTACTCCTAGAATAATTGAAACCTAACTTTTGGGGATTAGCCAGTCATTTATTTATTTTTTGCTGTTTTGTTCTGTTTTCCAAAAACTTCCCAGGTGGATCTAACAAATGATGAGCATAAAACAGCTCACCTAGGTCACTGGAAATATTTTCTTGCCTCTGACATTTACTTGAGAGTGATGTGTGTTAAGACAAAGGGAGGTGCAATTTCAGGCAAGCCACCCAAGTCTCCTTTTCAACACCGTATAAATAATGCAAATTATGGAGTAATTTGTGGGAAACATAAGACTTCTAGAAATTTCTAGCATCTACCTCAACCACATAAACTCTTGAGATGAGAATCTACTTGAGAGTTTCAATTTACTAGTGTTTTAAAGAGATGGATTTGTTTCCGGTGCTTTGGTGGTTAGAAGTTAGAGAAGTTAAGGCTTTGGTATGTTCTAAATATATCAACATTAAGCCCAGTATCTGTTAGTACCTTCCAAGGCAGCCAGACTTCATTTCTTTTGCAAACTCTTGAAGAGCAAACACAAGGTGGACATTTAATAGCTGACCAGTCACAAATACATCATAAAGATTAGCAAAGATGGATGGGGCTGGATTTGGAGGCAGAAAGTGGCCTACCCTGGCTTTCCAGGAGCACCGCAGACATGGCACTTACCTTCTCTGGACCCATGTTCTCGTAAGGAAAGTGTGCTGAGTTTATGCCAGGACTGTGGTCTGGCTTCTCCCATCAGTAGCTGAGAACAGATCCAAAGCATCTAAACCAAGTTGAAGCATTTGTTGCTGCATTTCTAGCCTAGGCAAGGATGTACTTTTCATTCAGTCTAACTTGATCAATAATGTGTTAGTCAAATCTCTTCTTGTTTTGACTCAATGGAGCAAAATAACTCTTTGGCACCTTATTTGATGAACATAAACAGTCACATAGTACTTTACTGTTTAAGAAACACATTTGTATACATCAGTTCATTTGATACACATAATAGCCTTAAGCCCTGGAGGGCATAATTCTTATTTTAAAGATGGTAAAGGTGAAGCCCAGAGAACATAGGATCTTTCTAAGGTGGAACCAGAACTAGCCCAATCTGGTTGAGCCCAGGCCCCTTCCTTACAACTTGAATAATGGCTATTGTAAGAAATTGTTTGAACAAATTTTGTTATGTCTATATGATTGAATTACTCTTTCGCCACTTAAATGATGACACTGATGTTCATTAGTTGGTAAAGAAAGGTGACCATGACACAGTGATTAGGAAAAAAGCAGGGTACAAAACAGAATTATAATGTACATCCATTTTTGTTTAAAAATATTTGTGTATATTTGAAGAAAGATGAAAGGAAACATATTCACAAAAATTTAGATATGTCTGGTTGGTGGTAAGTTTCATAATTTAAGTTTATTTCAGCTTATATTACTTTTTTTTTTCTTTACTGTGAACATGCACTACTTGTGTAATAAAAATGTAAAGTAAGTTAAATAGAATTGTTCATGTCTTTCTGGTTGACTCTTCTCCAAATGAAATGGTCCCAATTCCTTTCATTTGGCCACAGAAAGCCTCCTATGTAATTCTCTGAGTTTTGTACATTAATGTCACAGATCTTACTGTGATTGTTCGCTAGTACTCACCGAGCACTTAGCATGTGTCAGGCACCAAACCACTCACTTCACATCCATTTTCTTCATCAGTACTTACTCCAGGCCTCCCTTGGCAGAAGAGAGTTTTGAAACTCAGAGGGGTGGAGTGAAAGGCAGAGCTGAGACTTCAACCCAGGTCCCTTCTAACTCAAAAGCACATGCTTTTATTCATTTTATCATCCTGCCTCCCCATCCACCTGGGCTCATAAGAGGAACCCCCATCATTAAGCAACCCCTGTTTTGGAGGAAAGATGATATCTTTTTTGCAATGTACTATGCACATGAGCACATAAGGATCACCCTGGGTGTTAGTGTCTCCTGTGTATTCCAAACTCAAGGACTCCTGCTTTTCTAGTTTGGCCTGTGTACCAGACATCATGCTAGTCGCCCAAGGCTAAGCCTTTAAGATAAAAGCCTTAAAAGGGATTGTGTGGTTACCCAGAGAACTCTGGTTAATGAGGAAGGCAAGCACTTTGCTGCAGTTGCTCAGCTTGGCTAGGGAGGCTTTTCAAGTCCATGTCAGAAACCCCTTGCACTGTATTCATTTATTTCTCGGGCACCGACCACTGCCTTCTTTGTGTTGGAGTTACTTATGTGCAGGTCTCCTCCCTTCTATTGGACCAAGAGTCTCTGAGGATGACGTCCTTGCAGAAAACCTGGTACATGGACTCCATATAGAATAGGTGGGAATGTGTAAATTAATTCATCAATGAGTGTGGACTTTAGTTACAGCTTATGTTTATCTCTGTTGAACTTTATTAACCTCTTTATGTTAATTGACCCCTGGAAAAAATGTAATCTTTGCCAATACTCAAAGGAAAACCTCTCTGACTGGAGTGATGACTTGGTGTATAGTCAGACTCCTTTGACAAAGAAGTCTGGATATTACTTGAGGAGTCCATGATGCGGGGAGCTGGAGCCAAAGAATCTCAAAATTGTGTCAACGGAAAAGAACCTCAACTCTGTAAAATAATTTAAAGATGTTGTTCTGAGCTACCATGGCCTGGAGAGCCACACACAAGAAGCCTTGAGCAAGTGATCTCCCCATGGTTGGGTTACAGTTGGTTTTATACATTTCAGGGAGACAGGAATTACACATAAAGTCATAAATCGATACATGGAAGGCATACATTGGTTTGTCTCGAAAGAGCAAGACATCGAGAAGCAGGGAATTACAGGTTATAGGTAGATTTAAAGATTCTTTGCTTTGTAATTGGTTAACAAAATGAAGTGTTGTCTAAAGCCTTGGGATGCTTTAAGTTAACTAAGTCTGTTAATCAGAGACAAGTCACCAGACATACTCAGACTCACGTGATCTATTAAGTCAGTGGGTGACCTGCAGGTGTGGTTTAGGCTTTGTCTTGCACAGCCGCATGCCTGTTGATGAGTTACAAAGGCTGATCTCCAAGAAGGGAGGGGGGCTTGACGAGGAGCATCTGGGTGTGTCTGACCTCCCTTCTCAAGACCTGCAGCTCAGCTTTAGGGGATTTCTGGGGTCCCTTTGGCCAAGAGCAGGTCCATTCAGCCACCTGGGGGGCTTAAAATTTTATTTTAGTTCATCATTGGAAGAGTCCTTAGGAAGAGCAGGTGCAGACACAGAGCTTTATGCATCTTTAGTGTCTTCAAGGGACAGGTTTCAAAGAAGTGGGACGAGCAGACTGGAGGAAGAACAAAAAGGAAGAGAGAATGGTAGGGTAGGAGGGAGGGCAGGAGGAGAGAGGAAGGGAGGGAAGGTGGCCGGTTTACTCTGGAAGTTTAAAGATTAATTAATCTAGGAGAATTTAAAAGAATTCAGTCCACCATTATTACCTCTATTGTAGATTATAAAAACAATATTTTTTTTAATCATGGAAAAAAGATTATTTCCCATATAAATCTCCTCCCAGGAGGCTGGAGGAGCATTTTACCTCATTGCGCTGCAGACCAATCAGGACAACAGAGGACAAAGCTTGTCAACAAAAGACAGAAAAAAGGCAGCTGTTGCTAAACCATCAGTCCAATGCTGATACCTACAGGATCTGACGTCTTGGCCACACAGACACTTTCCCAGCTGTCATTTTTCACCCATGCAGATCTTTGCCCTAGCGGTGGCTCTGGCAATACGTATCTTCTTGGGGTGTCTCTTTTCCGGCTGTCCGTGTATGTGTGTGGTGGAGGAGGTCACATTACCACACGTTGTGTGGTCTGGGCACAGTTCTCCTTTCCAGTGGAAGAAGCCACAGCCCGTGCGCACTGCACGTCCAGCCCCACTGGGCCTAACAGTCAATATTTCAACAAGGCCCAGCAGCCTTAGGCAGAGTCCAGGAAAGGAAGGGTCTGGTGGCTCCCCATGAGTTCTCAGGAGCTGGAGGAAGTTCTAGAAAGAGAAGGAGGCAGACACAAGCCTAAGGGTGTGAATTGGTAGCTGGGAGAAATCACTGAAAAGTTGGCAACCCAACTACTATGATTTCAAAAAAATGTTCCTATTAGAAAACTTAATATCATACAATATGGCATGTCTGGACTTTGGAACTAAAATAGGAAACCAAGATAATAAAATTCAGAAATTATTTTGGGGGTTTCTGAACGTTCTCTGAACATTCTGGGATTTAGTCAGGAGGCAGGTCCGAGAGAGCAACTGATAGCCAATATCCCCCAACTTCCCCCAACATCCCCAACATCTCCCTCCCCAGTCCTGGTGGGTTCCTGAGGAATCTGAAGAGAGGTGGGGAAGAGAGGCTGGAAAATCTGCTTTAGGTCAGGCAATTACAAGGCAGAAACTGCTCAGTGCCTTGGGTCCCCTGCAGGGTCCCACACCTGCTGTGCAACTGCATCTTAAAGCCAGTCCACCCTGACCACGAGGGTTTACTCAGATTTCCCCCTGGTGGGAAACAGAACAGTTTCAGAGACTGCTCCGCAAGGGCTTCAAGCTACCCCAGGAATCTTTGAATCCTGTGAGCAACACACAGAATTTTCTGCCTGCCGAGCTTCAGGGAGAGTCAGGCTGTGTTTGGTTGGGATCCAAGAGGAGAAGACCCCACAAGCTTTGCGACTTTCAAATGTGACATCTTAACTGAAGGATAATCCTACAAGGCAGGCAAAAATGAGACAATGAAACTGCACAGGCCCCAGACAGGAAACTTCAGTCTCCCTGCAGGGAGAATTCATTTCCAGGTCCCTGGACTCAAGCTGAGAAGTCCCTCCCTGTCCCAGAGCTGTTGAAGAGAATCTCTGCAGTACAGAGAAAGTGAATTGGAGAAGTCCCTCCTGAGGGGACTTCCAGAGCCATAAACGCTATTAATGGGTACTGCTTCAGATGAAGCAGTGAAATGCCAGCAAACATTTCACCAATGGGCCGCGCTGCTGACTTCCCAGTTAGGTGGTGGGTGGAAGTGAGTGGCATTCAGAAAGCAAAGGGTCATTGGCCTGGTGGCCCGTGAAGTGACTTGCACTTGCAGGCTCTCTGAGGCACTTTGGGGTGATAGCGTGTAGAAAGAATCAGTGCACTCGGAAACAGCCCTGTGAGGCTCACACCATCCACCCCGCTTACTCCGGAAGCTTAGAGACCAGTTCAGTTCCTCATTCAAAAGACATTGCAATCTCAGTTCTTTTTATCTGTACTTCTGGTTTGATCGCCAAGAATTTGATTCACTTTATCACTTTGAAAAAAATTCTGAAAGCAAGAGACCATTCTTGGGAGGCCGGAAAGGCCTAGGAAGCTTTGCACTTCTAGCGTGACATTCAAGGCCTGTTACAACCAACCTGAGTTAGCAGCTTGGATTTCAAGAATAGACACTCAAGAGACTCTACTGTTTTGAGGGCTATATTAGTTCAACACTTTGGAGCCTCTGGGGTACTGAGGGACAAATGTGTTATAGAATCCTATCTGCACTACTTTGGGGAGCTAATTCTGTGAGCCTTTGCAATGACAGCAGCCAGCACTTACATGGCACTTTCTCTGGTCCACGCTCTGCTGGGTGCCCTTCATATATCATCTCACTTCATCCATACGACAACCCTGTGAAATAAGGACTATTATTAGCAGTATCCCCACTTTGCGGTTAAGGAACTAAGACACAGGGAGATAAAGTCGCCCACCCAAGGTCATAGAGCTAGTCCATGAATGAATAAGGCTTTAAGTCCTGAGTTTGTGCTCGTCTCTGCTGCCTACTGCTGCTTTCCTGCAGCCGAGAACAGCTCCTGTCATGCCTCTCACCATTTTTTAAAATCATTTCTGAGCCCTTGCTTTTGTGTTTTTATTAATGCCCTGAGAAAATTTTGCCTCCTTACTGCTTTTTCTAAGTCCCACATTTGAGGTTTGATAATAATAGTTATGTCATTGAGTGCTCACTGTGTGAGATCCCTCTCATCCATTATGCCATTTATAGGTGGGGAAACCGAGGCTCAGAGAAGATAAGTCACTTCCCCAAGGTCTCACAGCTACTTAGTGGCAGATTTGGCCCTATTACCTTATATGTACTCTGCCCTGTGAACAGTTCTATGAGCTACAAAAAGAATGTCCTGTTTGCATGCCACAGTATGCAGTAGCTCTGGGAGCTAAAACCCAAGTTATGTTCAAAAGCAGCAGTCCCCAGTCTTTTTTGGCACAAGGGACCAGTTTCATGGAAGACAATTTTTTCACGGACCAGGGGTGGTAGAGGGATAGTCTTGGGATGATTCAAGTGCATTACATTTATTGTGCACTTTATTTCTATTATTATTATTATGTTGTAATACATCCTCACTGTAAGAGTTTTGATATGAGTCTGCAAGCGATTGATTTATTATGGTCTCTGTGCAGTGAAACCTCTCTGCTAATGATAATCTGTATTTGCAGCTGCTCCCCAGCACTAGCAACACTGGCTCAGCTCCACTTCAGATCATCAGATATTAGATTCTCATAAGGAGCGTGCAACGTAGATCCCTCCTATGTGCAGTTTACAATAGGGTTCACGCTCCTAGGAGAATCTAATGCTGCTGATCTGACAGGAGGCAGACAGGTGATGATGAGAGTGATGGGGAGCAATTGTGAATACAGATGAAGCTTTGCTCACTCGCCTGCCTCTCACCTCTTGCCATGCGGCCCGGTTCCTAACAGGCCATGGACCGGTACTGGTCCTCAGCCTGGGGTTTGGGGACCGCAGCTCTAAAGTACTTAGATAAAATGAAGAGCACCATTGTGGGGAGAGTTGCAAATTGCAGAACAGGGTATTAAAGTGGAAGCCTCTTACTGTGGAGAATTCAAACCCACAACAACAGGGTGGTTAGACAAAAGTGAGAAGGAGAAGGAGAAGCCTCATGGAGCCGCAAATTTAGCTGGACCATCAAATCCCGTGGTTCCAAGTCTAACGCAGCTTTAAGAATGCATTACGGTAACGCTCAATTATCTAGTGATGAAGAGTTTATCAGTTTCTCTCAAATATGCACTTGGCAGAACAGGATATGCAGAATCAGTAGAAGACTGTCCTTCCTCTGGCAGATCTGATAATCTGAGAGGCCAGCGTGATGTGTCTGCCTAGTATGTTTTTAATATATCTGCCAAAGCACATGGAGAACTAATCTTAGGCTGCAGCAGTTTATGCGCAAGTGCCGGAAGAATAACAAAAAAGAGAGTCCTGTGGGAAGTGGCAGAGGTGATGTGCAGAGGGCAGTGTAGATGCTGGAGAAGAGGGTTTTTCTTGGGAAGAGTCAGGCACCTTGCAGGTTGGGGGAGAGGGGAGATGGGGAAGAGAGGTAGGTCAGAGACCAGAGAGAGTGGTGTGAAAGGCATAGGAACAGGCACAAAGAAGTGCAAATCCAGGCCAGGGGTGCCTGGTCTTGAAGAGCAGTAAAATAATAACAATGCCAGCGTCACAGCTTTGCAGGTGCCTTTCCATGCATTGTTACGTTTGCTCCTCTTGGAACCCTCTTCAAATGTGGGGTCAGAGGGCATCATTATCCCCATTCTACAGATAAGCCTCCCCACAGAGGTTAAATGATGTTTCTACACAAGGCCACCCAGTTAGAAAGTGGCAGACCAGGACCCATAACCTCTGTGACCTTTCCACCACCCATCACCTTGTTGTAAGACTCCACTAGTTGGTGCTGGCTCTCATATGGGAACGTAGGACCAGTTGGGGCCAAGTTGTAGAAAGTCTGACATTTCTGGTTGAGGAATTTGCATTTGTAGGCTGATGGTGAAATGGAAATGGCATTTTCATTAGTTAAATGTAGCAATAGTGTACAGATTTAATCAGTTGAATCTCTACAAAGAGAAGAGGCTTATGGCTTCTAGGCATCTGCTAACAAAGTCCGAGGTTAGGATGGTGACATCGTCCATACAGCGTAAGGACAAAATACAAGAAATATCATATAAAAACAATGGCGATAACTCTGCCATTTGATTGGATATGAGGTAAAGAAAGAAATTAGAGAAAACATCCCGATAGTGGTCAACAGCTGAGTGGGATCAGTTTGAGGAGCTGGATAAATTCAGGTAGGGTTTGAGGGAGAGGCAGAATCTCCAAGTAAGACCATCTTGTGGGCAACTAAAAGTGTGTGACTATAGATCAGGTTAGAATTCAGGAAAAGTCACTTCAGTTCTCCTAGTCTCAGATTTTTTTTCTTTATGTGTAAAATTGAGATTAATCAATTTAGCCTATCTCAAAAGATAGCCAAGTAGAGCAAATGAGATAATTGAGAAGAAAATTCTTTACACATTATAAGATGAAAATATGAGACATCAAAAGGCATATTGGGGAGGCAGAGGCAGAGTCTCCACGCGGGGAGGGAAGATGGGGAGAGGTGTGTGGGCGGAGGCGGGGCTCCAGGGGACGTGATCATGGTAGGATGAAGATAAACTCTCGCTGGATTCAGAAGGCCTGGGCAGTCAGGAAACAAAAAACCCCCGAGGCCCCAGGGCCACGGAAGGCAGAGGAGTGGAGGTTTCAAAGCCATGAGGATCGGATTCTACAGCGTGACCGAGAAGGAAGTTTGAGACGAGACCAGTGGACCAACCAGGCTGTGGCACAGAACAGATGGCCTTATCTTAGGTCTGTACGATTAGAGGAGGGTCTCATTGGGGGTGGACAGGGTTGGGGGGGGCAGCCAGATTGCTGGAGATTAGAAAGAGGAAGAGGAGGGAGAGAAATGGCAGCAGGAGCCCACTGATTCAGGGTGTTAGGTATAAAACGACAAGGAGAAATGGGGTGGAGTTTCAGTAGGTCACAGAGGTAGCTTAGGAGAGAAGGACACTAACATTTGGTTGACCACCTGCTGTGCAGAGCCAACACATGCTTTCATTTAAAACCCAAAGTAATCCTGAGGGACCAGCCTCTTTAGACTTGTGTGAAGATAAGGAAGCTAAGGGAGCAGAGCTTACACAGCTAGAAAGCAGGGGGTGGGAGTCCAGCGGGCCTCCTGATTTCCAGCGGGAGTACACCCTGCGACACCTCGGCTCCTGTGCGTGATGTTTGAAGGGAGAGGAGAGAGGAGCAGGGAAGGGACTGAAGTCACATGAGGGAGAAGGGCTGAGAACAGGCATCAGGGTGACCCAGGGAGAAGTCACCTGTCTTCCCTCCCTGACTCAAGATCTCCCTCCAGCAGCAAACCCTTTGCAGCGGCCGCAGAGCTCAGGTGTACCCTGTCCCTCTGCTGCAGTCACTTGCTCAGCTGCTGCTCCTGTCTCAGCTTCCTGCCCTCGGCCTTCCACACCACCTGTGACCACTGACAACCTTCTTGTTGCCCATTCCCCTGGTACCTTTTATCCCCTTCAGCTCCCTCTTGGCCTCCTTGGCATTGCGGTTTCTCAGCCGTCTTTCCTGCCTCCTGCTCTCTCTGCCCGTCCCCTTATTGTTGATGTCCCCTGTGGCTCCATCCTGACCCCCTCTCCTGCTCTGCTCTCACGCCCCGGCAGGAGATCTCCCCTCCTCTGGTTCTGTGACCATCAGCACACCAGGCGCTGATGGCCCCGCATGCTCAGGCTCACCCAGCTCCTCCTCCCAGCTCCCCACGGCAACGGCAATGGGGCAGTTCCCTCTCCCTGTTCCATAAATGCCTCACATTCAAACGGCCCGGAATGGATCTCCTCATTTCTTCCCCCAAACAGCATCTTCCTCCTATGTCTCTTTTATTAATGAAAGGCGCCACTCCCCTCCCCAAATACTGAGAGGGCGCATGACTCCCCTGTTCCCTGACCCTCCACACCCAGGTTCCCATAGTCCGGTCAATTTCACCCCTTTATATCTCTCAGTCCCCACCCGGGCCTGTCCCCCGCTCTGCGCCAAATCATCACGAGAGCGTCCCCACCCGGCTGTCTGCACTCAGGCTTGCCGCCCCCAAACTGCCCTCCACGTGCCGCGAGAACCAGCAGGTCTGCTCCACGCCTTGCGGGGGCTCCCACTGCCCTCAGGATGAAAGCCCAGCCCCTTAGTGTGCACAGAGGCCCCGTCACACCGCGCTCTGCCACCGTCCTCCTCTGCACGCTTCACCCAGACTGTCCTGTGTTACTCGCATTTCCCCAAACTTGCCAGGCGCTCTCAGCTCGGGGCCTTCATGCATCCTGTTCCCCTGTCTGGCATCCCTGACTCTCTCCTCAGTCTGCTTCTCTCCTTAGAACCTTAAAAAACGCCCCTTGTTCCCCCAGGCTGGCTGCGGCTCCTCCCACGTGTTCCCAGGCCACTGTTTACCTCTCCCTGTGCCCGCCCTTCTCGCCTTGGCTCGTGCACCACCCTGGAGCTTCCTTTAGGTCATGGGTTCGTTATCTTCACCGTCATGTACACGAGGAGCAGGACGGTGCTCTGATTGACAGCTGACAACTGGTTTAAGCCCCATCCCTCCACTAACGAGGGAACTTGGCACACAAGCTATGCATGTCTCTGCACTTTGGTCTTCTCATCTATAAAATGATCCGATCGCAGTGCCTAGAGCTGTTAGCAAGAGCACACGGGCTATTTAAGGCTAATTGAGTTAATACACGGAAGGAGCTTGCAGAGTGCCTGGCTCAGAGTAACCACAGCAGACTCACTGTTGCCCCTTGTTGGATGAAGGAGCGGCTGCAGCTTGAGACAGGTGGGCCAACAGAGGAAATGCACTTCCCCGGGCACTTGGGTGGGTTCAGCCAAGACAGGGTGGTTTGAAGTGAGGAGCAATGGGATGGCAAATGTAATCAGACGACCAAGAGCCCTGATGGCAATTTACCAGAAGGGTTTTCAATGTGGAACTTACAGGTCCCAGAGACAGTGGCCAAACAGGAGGCTCCAAATGCCACCTAGTAGCATATAGAGAGGGTGCCTGGTGTGGCAGGTCTACCAGTTCTCCCCTTTGGCCAGGTTAGGTGTTGCTGCCCTCTGCCTCTGCCTCAGGGTTGCTCGGCCCCAAATCCCATCCCATTCTTTGTAAAGATGATGCAAACTGCACCAGCCTCTATCTTTGAAAGATTATTTGCTCTTTAGCAATTTACTGCAGCGTCAGGGCAACTGGCTCTCTAATTGCATGTTGCTTGCTGCTGTTCCCAGTATGTCTGAGTCAATGTGTCCCAGTGCCTCAGTCTCCGGGTCCTGTGAGCAGGACACAGGTCTGCATCCAAGAACTGAAGGTGGCACACGCATGATCCTGTGGTTGGTGTTGATGGTGGCATGCAGGGAGGGGAGGAGGGCTCTGTGCCCTAATGAGAATGTATCAAAGATATTTTTTCCTAAGCATGAATAAAAATAACTACCATGGGGTTTTGAACAGTTGCAGCTTTGCTATGACGGTGCAAACATTCTAAGTGTCAACATAAGCCATTCATCCTCGTCAGATTTTAACTGGTCACACAGTGTGTTTGGTTTGTTTCCTGACTTAAATATGGAATCTCCATCTGCCGCTGCTGCAGCTCCCTGTTCCTCCTTTGTTGTTTAATTACCAGCAAAGCTGCAGGAGACAAAGTCTTAATTCCTTTCTTTGTTCGGAGCCCCTTCCAGTACAGCAAGCTGTGCACATGCTCACTCCTCTCCCATTAAGGGCCTGGAAATTATGCTGTCAAATTATTTCCCAGTTTCCCTTGAATTTATCTCTTCATACATTTCTCAGTTTCTTGTCACATACTTAATTGGTCTGGCTGAATTTTACAGTCATCTAGCAGGCGATTTTTTTTCTTTCCTTTCCTTTTTTTTTTTTCTTTCTTCCTCCTCCTCCTTTTTTTTTTTTTTTCTTTTTATAGTCTGGTGAAAGGGTTGCAATGTGGTGTAGTTGAATGTCTTATATGGGCAGGAAAGAACAACCAAAATATTTTAAAGGTTTCTCAGGAGAAAATGAACTTAATGGAATTTTGAATCTGGGCTGGTCCTGCATTTTGCTGGTGGCTTTTAGCTACATGAGGTTTCTAGGAAGGGTGTTTGCGTATTTTCTTTCTTTCTCTTTCCAGGAATAAGATGCTTTTGGTATCAAAGCCCCCAGCTTCTGCAGTTATCTTCTCTCTACATCCTGGGCTGCTTGATAACCATTGACCACTTCCACTGCCCCTGCCCCCAGCCAGGCCCCCTGTGGGGCCTTGAACCAACCCCAGCCTCAGGCAAAGGAACTAAAGCAACTGTGGGACTCACCGTTTATCTTTATGTTGATCTGATCTTGATCTTGTGCCTTGATTCTAAAATTGGGCTTCTCCCTTGTTCCTAAGATTCAGTTCCCAGCTCATCAGGGGAAATGGACCCCTGTCTTGGCATCCGTGGTCTGCGTCTCTGTGCCTAAGGCTTTGTCTAGCACCCAGGCTGTCTGGGACTCAGGGCCTGCCTGCACTAGCCAGGCCTCCTCCCAGATCTAAAGTCCTTTCCTTGCACTGTGGCCTGGTAGTAAGGGCCTTGCTGCATGCAGACTGACTTCCCCAGGGAATTCTGCCTTCCTCCCCAGTTGCTCAAGGAGTCCTTGTTGCTGGAGTCTGTTGTTGGTCTACCCACTCCCCTCAAATCCTTGGTAGACCACTATCTTTTTTGGTGACCTCTTGTCTGTGGTCCTGCCTGCTGGATTCTATGTCCTGCCTGTGATAAGGGACTTTTCCCCAGCATCTGTAGCTGACAGTGTCCCTGAAGGCCACACCCCAGCAAAGGAAGAGTCTAGGGCTGGTCCCCAGCCTCCCCAGGCTGCCCTTCTCACTGCAATTCACAATTTCCCCTTGGTCTTGAGAAGGAACAAGTGGTAGTCTTCATAGTCAAAGAGTTTAAGGACTTGATTTCTTTCACATCTATTTCTACTTTTTCAGGTTCTTCTCTGGTGTCTTAGATATAAGTTTTCCCTAAGATTCTAACAGAATCTTAGCTCTGAAGTCAGGTTCTTTAAGACTAAAGTGGTTCTATATGGCTGTGTGGATGGATAGGACTCTGTCCTTTCCAATAAAAGGCCACTTGCAATGGAACATTTCCATGAAAATTCCTCTGGCTGGTGCCATACCAGTCTCCATTCCCCTGCCTTGTCTCATAGTCCCCTCAGCTCTGTGTATTAACTCTGGTTCTAGTGTCCTGCCCATGCAGAGCTGACACATACTTGTGACATTAATCCAACTCCACATTTGTTTCATTGACTTGGCTTGTGCATCCTGCCTGAACCCCCTCTACCCTTCCAACTGAGTATCTTCTCTGTTTGCACTTAGTCCTTCTGTCCTGGCCCTGCCAACGGATAGAAATTTTAGTTCGCTAGAAGAGTGAGAGGAGACATTATCTCCAAGCTTCTCATTTTGCTGTATTCCCAATCCTAAGCCAGGCTCACAGACATCCAGCCTCTATGTGACTGTTTCCTGCACTGTATCTGCAGCCCTGACCTGTCTCCTGAGTGCTAGAGTACATGCTCCTAGTGGCAACAAATGGCCTCACTGTTCTTAAAATCTAAGCTAGGAACCTCAGACTTGCTGTTGAGATAGGTCAAAAAGAGAGAGCCATTATCTATGTAATCAGAGCCAAAGCTTCAGGGGTCATCTCAGACATAGAATTGAACCCTCAGCTCTGCAGATGAGAAATTTCATCCTATCAGTTGTCAAGAAGTCAACTTATGCCCACAAAACTCACAGGGGACTAATTGTTAACCCAAAATTCTGATTTATAAATTTATAGTGGGGATTATAATGAGGGATTCTACTTTCACTTTATTGGATTCTTCCAGTTCACAATCCATGGTCCATTTTTCTAGAGTGACTTGACTGAGCAGATGGGTTATCAGAGGGCTCCCTGGAAGGAATTAATAGGTTCAGAGCAAAGGCGTGGGGTAGTCTTGAGAGTTTTTCATTAGAAACATGTCAGAACAATCTGAGAGTAACCAGGGTTTCTGTAGAGTATGCTTTTCTAGCAAGCACCAAGAGGAGTCTACTTTTTACACCTCATCAATGTGAGAGTTGATGTCATCAACTCATCCCTGGTGGCCAATGGGATGGCAGATGTTGAAGCTGAATCATTCCTGCATTCATTCATGAGGATGGAGCAGCGAGGGAGCATTTACCCAGTGCCAACTACCCTGCAAAGCACACGTTCTCTTTCTGCTTCTCATGTAATCCTTTCATAGATGTTACCTATTTCCGTTGTAGCCCAATTATGTCCCCCAAAGCAATATGTCCAAGTCCCAACCTCAGGTACCTATGAAGTGACTGTATTTGGAAGTAGGGTCTTTGCAGATGTAATGTTAAGATGACGTCATACTGGATAATGTGGGCCCTAAGGCCAGTGTGACTGGTGTCCTTATAAGACAAGGAGAAGACACAGAGACACAGAAAAGATGATGGAAAGACATAGAAGGAAAATGCCATGTGGTGAGAGAGCCAAGAGATTGCAGTGATGCGTCTACAAGCCAAGGACTGCTGATAACCACCAGAGGCTAGAAGAGACAGGGGAGGATTCTTCCCCAGCGCCTTCAAAGGAAGAATGGCCCTGCTGACAACTCAGTTTCAGAATTCTAGACTCCAGAACTCTGAGAGAATAAATTTCTGTTGCTTTAAGCTGCCCAGTTTTTGGTATTTTGTTAAGGTAGCCCTAGGAAACCAGTACAATCTCCATTTTACAAATGAAGTAAGGGGTGCTCAGAGATGCTGATTTACCCAACAGTAAGTGCTTAGAGCTCCCAACTCCAAGTGCTAGGACTCCATACTACCTTAGTCCCTTGCTGGCTGGTCTGAACCATTAGGTAGGGCTTCCCTTTCTCTTCTGTCAAACTCATATTCCAGATAGATTGTATAATCACACCAGCATTTCCCCAAGTAAGATTGTATAGAACATTACTTCTGTGAGATGTTAGACTGTGTTAATCTGCAAAAAATTTTTCAGGGTCAAAAGAAGGGCAAGAAATTCTGTATAAATCAGGCTTCTTTTTTTCTGCAGGATACCGCAGAGGCTTAAATGCTTTCAGACTCTCCAAGACAGGGATATTAGAGCTTGCTGTGTTTCTCAGGCTGATTTGACCATAGGAGCCTTTGTTTGTACAGAGCATCTCATGGGATTCATGTTCTGTGGAAGATACCATGGGAAGATAGCCTTAATCGTGGGGAAGATTAAGGGAAAATACCATCATTTACATGCCAATCATATTTTTTAGTTACATCTTCATGTAGGTCTCTGAAGGAGAATTGAAAAGCATCCTTGCTGCATCAGAGATACATCTACAAACTATCATCTCTTTGGGTAGGTTAAATTAACTAATGCTTTACCATATCTCTTTCATTCTTTAGATCATTATGTGGCTTCTTGGGGTCAATGTCTTCTAGTCAAAGGCCATTAGGAACATGCCTGTAGATGAACAAAGTTGGGTGTATGGACTTCTTGTGTCCAGGGAAAATGAACAGCACTGGAAATTGGGGTGTCTCAGGAAGAAGGTGTTAGGAAGGAATTGTAGGATTTGTGCTTGTGTTAGGTAATTTGAGTGGAGGATTCAAGGAAACAGGACTTTGCAGAAACAAACGTGGTTATTAGTTCTTATAACAGCCTCTGAAAACAGGGACCCAGATTATCACACCCAGGCAATGAAAACATGTCCCCCTAAACCTACCTATTCTTTTCTAGATATCCAGGAAGCTTTCCCCCATAGCTGTGGGTTGTTCTGTAGTATTTATGCAGATGCAGCAAGAAGTGTTTACTCTAGCATAAATTTCTCTTTCACCAGCTAAGAAGAAATTAGTTGCTACGTAATTATCCATGACAACTCTGCCCAGTGAATTTAAGTTTAAACCTAGGCTTCCAGAGCAGAAGTTGTATAATTTATGACTTTTGCCAGGGTCAGAGACAAGTTTTGGATGATCCTTTCTAGTTGCATTATCCCAGCTGTGGTAGCTGTTGCTAGCATAGTGTGATAGTTCATTTTAGGGGTCAACTAGACTGGCTTCAGGAATACCTGGAGAACAGGTAAAGCATTACTTCTGCGAGTGTCTATGAGGGTGTTTATAGAGGAGATTATCGTGTGAGTCGGTGGACTGAGTGAGGAAGATCCACCCTCAATGTGGGTGGGCAACATCCAGTTGACTGGGGGCTCAAATAGAATAGAAGAGGAGAGAAAAGGATTTGTTCTCTCTCTCCTGAAACTGGGACACTCTCCTCCTCCTGCCCTTGGCTCCAGGCTCTCTAGCCTTAAGATTCCAGGATTTATACCAGTGCCAGCAGATTTTCAGCCAGAGAATCTGCAGCCTCAGACTGAGATTTATACCATTGAGTTTTGTGGTTCCAAGGTCTTTGAGCTTGGACTGAGCCACACTGCCAGCATCCCAGGGGGTCCAGCTTGCAGATGGCCTGTCGTGGAACTTCTCTGCCTCCATAATTTCGTAAGCAAATTTCCCTAATAAATTGCCTCTCATATATCTCTGTCTGTCTGTCTATCTATCTATCTATCTATCTATCTATCCATCCTATTGTTTCTGCCCGTCTGCAGAACCCTGACTAACACTCATAGCATGCAACACAGCAAGTCAGTTCTCCCTCTGGGAGTTGCCTCAAGATGCTTGTGCCTGCCTCATTTGGAGGTTTCTCTGTTTTCTTTTTAGGGAAACATAATTCACTGGAGGGGTGGTAATGTTAAACATTTAAAATTCCCTAGCAATTTTCCTGAATGCACAGGATGAGTTAGTGTGTGGCAAGTGAGTGTAAGGCTGATGTCCACATAAGAGGCATCGTCCTAGCGGGGCAGACTGTATTGACACTGGGAAGTTAAGAATCATTGATCACAACAGAAATGAACCTTTTTTTAAAAATTTGATGTGGGTGTGTCACTGGAGGTGGGAAGATGCCTTCTGTGGAGTCAAACAGGTCCTGCAAAGCAGACTGGAGTGTCCCTGAAGGGAACAAAGTAACTATTTTTATCCAGAATGTGTTCAATCTTTGTTCCCACTCCTGAAGGGTTAGGTTTCGCCAGCAGGGTTGTAAGGACTTCATCAGAAGTGTTTTGTCGATGTGGGATCAATGTACAATTTTTTTAAGACTGAAATTTGGAATTCATTATGCCAGGAAAACAAATATCAGAAGGGATACATAGAAGAAAATTTATCTTTTGAAGTGTTTTTATTAATAAAAAATAGTTATTAGCAATCAGTTAAATTAAGAACAGTAGCTATGGTCTGAGAGCAATACAGCAGGGAGTTTTGTTTATTTCTTAAGTGGCAGAAGCCCATCATGGGGCAAAGATAACAGGATGAAGAGTAGGGAGGTCCTATTAGCAGAGGTGGCCAAAGTAGAATAATAGACAAGATGGGTGGCAGAATTAAGGGGAGAAAAGGAGTGCTAAAGAATCAGAAAATTAATTTTGTTCTGCTGTGTGAAAGCTGTTTGTGTCTGTAGTCAGTCACCAGTTTGTTCCACTATTTTGGGCAGAAGCCATCCACTTCTGTAACTCTTCTGGTGAATTTTTGAGGTCTCCCAAAGGAATGGACTTCCAGTAGTTGGGGAATAAATTTATATGTGTTATTTTAGTTGAGGAATATGAATCCAAGTTTCACATGAAGACTCCAATCCAAGATTAAGATTGGAGTGTGCTGCTGTGTCAGTTGTTAACAGAACCCAATAAGGTCCTTTCCTTCAAGTTTCTAGAGAAGCTTTTCTCTGATGTCTTTTGCAGAAGACCAAATATCTTGGTTTCAGATCACACTGAGGCTTCTCATGTCAATGTTTTAGAAATGCAGCTTTCGTGCAGTAGTCACATTAGATTGTAAAGGGATAGAATCACAGATTGGAAGTAATTCCCAAATGCATGAGATAGCCTCTTATGAACTCAGAAGGAGATAATTTGTGAGTCCTAGGGGAGACTGATCTTACTGCAAACAAGATGGAATACTTTGGCCACTGGAATTTTGAGGGTTTTGGAATTCCTTCAGTTCTCATTACTTTTACTGATGTTTGTGGACAGTAAAGTTTCTAAGTAAAGGTAAAACCTTACAGTTCTTTAATAATTGTAACAGTGAAATGTGTGACTCTGTTACTGGAGAGACAAGTTGAGATTTCCAAATTGGTAATACGGAATTAAGCACATTTTTTTTCCTACCATTACAGACATAGCTATCCAGCAAAGAAAAGCCTTAACACACTCTGTGAATAGACAACTACTGGGACAAATTTGTCGACCTTTTGGAACATGTTCAAAGGGGCCTTGAGGCCTTGGCTGTCCATGTTCTACCTTTATAGCCTACTAGGACTGCGTTGATGCAGTTAGGGCAAGTATTGGAACATAGGCAATATTCTTAAAATTTCCCCTGCAATGCTGGTTTAATATCATTGCCAGTTTATCTCTACTATTGTAGAAGTATTGTGAAGCAGTTTTGCTAGCTTCTGCTTTTATTATAGCTCTCTCCTTAGGCAATAGCAAAGTGTCTCAAGGTTCTTTAATTTACTGTCTATTTTATAGGGGTTCGTGTAGTGTCAAGAAATCTCTTTATTGCTAAAGCATTTTGAATTCACGGACTACTCCAAAATCATATTCTTTATATCAGTGTATAAGTATTTGTTCTTTAATCTCTTGTCAGCAGGCAGGTCTAAGTAAGGGCAATTAATTTAGCCATCTGAACTTATTTTATTTCTAGGAAAAGCTTTTATTTCAAGGGTAAATTCAAGTCAGTGATAGCATAGCCTACTTGGAAATTTTTAGTTTTTCTTTTTTGGTATGAACCAACAATAAGGAAAATTAAATTAGAGCTATCCAAGGGACACTCTAGAAGTCCCATGCAAGGAGAAGAGGTAACCAATCATGGGCTTCTTTTTCTACGGATGAGGGAAGGCAGGGAGCTGGGTTTACAGTGTTACTGTGATGTATGGTGACATTTGAAGGCAAACCAACAAAATTTCGTAAGAGATCAGGTGACTAGCTAGAAAATCCCAGGTTATTTCTATCAATAAAAACAGCAGGAAAATTAACTTTAGTGGAAACCATAGAACAAAGTTGACTAAGTAGACTTAAGGCTTCTATATGCCTTACTCCATCTGATACAGCTCTTAAACAAGACGGCTATGTTGTGGCTGGCTGCTAAATCTAATGAAAGACTGAATGAAATAAACAATACATCTCTGATGATTCCCACGTAATTGAGCCTGAACTATTTGTTCAGGCTTTTCATTACAAAAAGGAAACGTGTGTTTATGAATCTAGAATCCTGGAAAAAAATCTTTTGATACACAGCTTTTATGGTACTTTGTGCTTAAACGTGAATGTGTTTCTTTTATCTCAAAAAAAGTATGTAATCCTTGAAAACTTAAAAACTTAGAAAAAAATCAACAAATTTTTAGTTGATCAGCTTTTTATTACTAAGTTTGGTAAACAAAAGAGCTCTTGTAATCATTTTAAATTAAAACTCAAAGGATATTTAGAAATCTATTTCCATTGTCCTTCTATTCATAGGATGAAGAAACAAATCTTGTGTTACCCAATAGACATTGTAGTAAACTTAAAGATAGTTTAGGCACAAAAGACATATTAATACCTTGATTATTCTGAATTTGGGGACTGAATTTGAGAAAGGAAAATAAAAAATTAGTGGTCAAGCAGACAAGATATAAGTCATAAGTGTCTAGAGTCAAGAAATAATTAATAGACAACACTGTAAAAACACACAGCAATTAACAATAGTTATTAAGAACTTAACTTTTGGCCAGGTGCGGTGGCTCACGCCTGTAATCCTAACACTCTGAGAGGCTGAGGCGGGTGGATTGTTTGAGCTCAGGAGTTCGAGATCAGCCTGAGCAAGAGTGAGACCCGTCTCTACTAAAAATAGAAAGAAATTATATAGACAACTAAAAATATATATAGAAAAAATATTAGCCGGGCATGGTGGCACATGTCTGTAATCCCAGCTACTCAGGAGGCTGAGGCAGAAGGATTGCTTGAGCCCAGGAGTTTGAGGTTGCTGTGAGCTAGGCTGATACCACTGCACTCTAGCCCAGGCAACAGAGGAAGACTCTGTCTCAAAAAAAAAAAAAACAAAAAAAAAAACTTACTTTTTTTCAAGCAAGGAATCTTTTAAAAAATTATTTAAAAGTGTCAAAAGCACTGAAAGTTAACAGAATATTTTCTTGACAAAAAGAAATCTTTACTAATATGGGCATAAAATAATTGAATTATTTTATGTTAAAGAGACCTAAATTCTAATTTTACTCTTTTATTCATGTTATTCATGTAACATTTCTACAGTAAAGAATTTATTAATATGCCTTTACATGTATGTATTTAGGCATATACAGATATGTAAATATACAAATAGTTAATAAATTTAAAATGTTTCACTATAGCTTTAAAATTAAATCTATGAAATAAAATAATGTGTATATCATATCAAATTTACACTCTGAATAAACTATTTTAACTTTCCTAATAAACGAGAACCATATTTATTATTCTGTATATATACTTGTATTTCTCTGTATTAGCCACATATTAATTATCATCTTTAACCAAAGTAATCAATCTTCCTTTTCTTCAGGCACAAAAGAAAGAAGAGAGAAAATCAAAATTATTTAAATGTTTTTCTGTCTACTTGTATTTATTTCATACAATTTAAACAATTTTGATGTATAAGTAAATGATATCAAAGGCATTTGCATATTTTGTTAATCTATTGTCATTTTTAAGAAATAAAGTTAAAAATTTTATTTAATGACCAGTGTTTGTACCTGTTTCTTATTTAGAAGTAGTCTAGACATCCAAAGATTATCTATTAATTAACTAATCATTTGTCTATGGTCTTAACGTTACTTACGGATCAGGAAATTGCAATTTTAATCAACACATTAAATCCTTATGATTTGTAGCATTGTAAAAATTTCATACAATTAAACCTTTAAAAAGGCATTCATTATTAATATTCATACAATATCATATGTATAATTTTAAATTTTAAAAAGTCATGGAAATACTGGAATCTTGTTTAACTCATACAACCAATGTAGAAAATCTAGTTTAATTAATAAAAAATTTAACTCTAGCCTTTTACAAACCAAAATATTGTGCTGATACTAGTTTTCATATTAAATTAATTTTTTTGAAGACTCTAAATCATGCTAAAAATTTAAATCTTCTTTTAACTTGAAGATAATGCCTTTTCTTCTTTTTTATAATTACAATAAAGTCTATATGTAAACATACTTTTAGTGCCCACAAAAAGAAACACAGTTTAATAATTTTTTCTTTCTTTCTTTCAGACATTTTGCCTGTTTATCTGGACTAGTATTCCTAGAATGTGCACATGAAAGTGAATGACTTATTTGATAAGGTAATCTTTAATTTCCAAAGGGAGGGGAAAAGAGAGGGAGAAGAATAGAGAAACAAAGAGAGAGAGAAAAGGAAGTCTGCTTCGGATGAATATGAAATGAACACTGAAAAAGACTAACTGTGTTCCCTCTGAAAAGAGAGGGAAGAAGGTTATGTATAGAAAAATAGATTTTGAAATATCACATAAAAAAGAGTGATATTAAAATTGGCTTCAGCCCTTGGAGATTTTATCCATTAATCTAATTTAAAAGACAGCATTTATTAAAATCCAAGTTATGGAAATAAAGGACGGGCTATCTCCAACTTTAAACAAAAGAATCTCTCTTAGAAAACAAGACAATCTTCTCTCGAAGGTTTCTTCGCTTTTTATTCTCCAGTGCTTCTCCAGTAAACAATCTTGTTTATGTCAAAAGTTCCCCAGGATGGCCACTGCAATTCCAGATTGTCCCCGGTGAAATTGCGCCAGTTGTAGAGATAAGCACGCACAGTTGCGTGACAGTGAGGAAACCTGAAGGACACAGGTATCCGGCCTGGAGGATGCGCAGCTTTAGGCTGAGTGGAGCCCCTGAGAGCCGAGGTGGTCTGTAAGGACGGCTCTCGTCTAACCTTCAGTCTCTGGAAGGTGGGCAGAGGCCAATTATCTACAATCAGGGCTGAAAAACAAAATAAAGCAGTTCTCAAGGTTACAAAGATAAGACAGAGGAAGTCCTTAAAAGTTTTGAAATAGTGTCCTGAACAAAGTTTCCCCAAAGGATAAAGTTTGTCCAAAAAATCCCAGTCCTTCTAACTCTCAGTCCCTGAGGGCGGCCAGAAGACAGATTTACGGGGCCTCTGCCTGTGGTTTCCCCATAGACAGTAAAACAGATGTTAGAAGTCTAGACAACAATTTTTCCAACTAACCAGACTTGCAAATCTGACCAGATAACTAAAAAGTCTCAGAGGATTTGTTCCTAGGAAAACAAAACAAACACTGCTAAAGGTTCTCAGCAAAATATCAGAGCTCAATTCCTTCTGAACCTCTCTCCAGCCATGGGCAGGTGTCTCGGATGTACACACAGTTAACTGAGTCGAGGGTATTTTGCTCAAGTCTACAAGGACTTCAGATGAATCTTTGTGAAACTTCATTTCTGTCAATCGTCCCCCGTCCAAGTCCACCAGAAACACATCTGTAATTGAACAAATTGACTTCAATATTAATTGCAACAAGGTTGCTGAGTGCCTTCTCCCATCTTCCCTGGCATCACCTCTTTAGATGTACAGTGTGGGCAGGTTGGGGAGGATCGGTGTGGGTGGGGAAGGGGACCTTGTGAAATCAGAGTGTTTTCCTGAACACAAGAACTATTGAGCAGTTCTTCTAGATGGAATTTTGCAGCCATCTTAGGGCATCCTGTTCAAACCACACCTAATCTTTATTGTTTGTTTTAAAAAAATGATAATTATAGATTTTCATGCAGTTGTAATAAATAATAGAGAAATCTCTTGTGCCCTTTCCCTCAGTGGTAACATCTTGCAAGACTATTGTATGTCAGAGCCAGGATATTGACATTGATACAGTCATGATACAGAAATTCCCCATTCTGCCCTTTTATAGCTTCATCCACTTCCCTCCCACCCTCACCACCTTCTTAATGCCTGGCAACTACTTTGTTCTTTATTTCTACAATTTTGTTATTTTAAGGATGTTGTATAAGTGGAATCATACAGTATGTAATCTTTTGAAATTTTTTTTCTGCATAGCATAATTCCCTGGAGATTTATTCAAGTTACTGTATGTGTCAGTAGTTTACGCCTTTCATTGCTGAGTAGTATTCCATGGTATGTGTGTACCACAGTTTGTTTAACCATTGAAGGGTTGTTTCCCGTTTGGTTCTACTACACATAAAGCTGCTATCATCACTCCTGTACAGGTTTTCATGTGAACATAACTTTTCATGTCCCTGGAATAAATGCCCAGGAGAATAATGACTGGACTGTATGGTACTAGCATGTTCCATTTTTTAGGAAAACTGCCAAACTGTTTTCTAGAATGACTGTATCATTTTACATTCTTATCAACAATGTATGAGTGATCCAGTTTCTCTGAATTTGGTGTTGTCATTATTTTTTATTTTAGCCATTCTGTTAGGTATGTAGTGATATCTCCCTGTGGTTTTAATTTGAATTTCCCTAATGGCTAATGATGTTGAACAATTTTTCATGTGCTCGTTTGCCATCTGTATATCCTCTGAAATGTCTGTTTATATCTTTTGCTCATTTTCTAATTAGATTTTTGTTTTACTGTTGAGTTTTGAGAGTTCTTTATATATTCTGGATAATCCTTTCTCAGATATGTGGTTTGCAAACATTCTATCCCAGTCTGTAGCTTGTCTGTAGCTTGTCCTGTTAACAGGGTCTTTTGCAGAGAAAAGGCTTTTCATCTTAGTGAAGTCTAATTGATTAATTTTCCCATTAATGGATTATGTTTTTCATGCCAAGTCTAAGAACTATTTGCTTAGTCCTAGATCCCAAAGAATTTCTGTAATTTTTTTCTAAAAATTTTATAGTTCTACATTTTACATGAAGTCCGTGCTCCATTTTAGTTAATTATTGTATAAGGTGTGAAGTTTAATTCAAGGTTCATTCTTTTGCCTATGGCTACCCAATTGCTCCAATCCTCTGAAAAAACTCTTTCCTCCATTCAGTTGCTTTTGCACCTTTGTCAAAAATCAGTTGTGCATATTTGTGTGGGTCTATTTCTGGGTTTCTCTTCTGTTCTATTGATCTATGTTTCTGTCCTTCAACCAATATCACACAGTCTTGATTACTGCAGCTGTAAAATAAGTCTTAAAATTGGATGGATCGACTCTTCCCACTTCAATCTTCTTTTTCACAATGTTTTAGTTATTCTATCTAGTTCGTTTGCTTTTCCATATAAATTTTGGAATAAACTTATCTGTACAAAAAACTCTTATAGGAATTTTCTTGGGAATTGCATTAATCCTGTGTTATAAATTTGGGGAGGATTAACATCTTTATTCTATTGAGCCTTCCATTCTATGAACATGCTATGTTTCTCCATGTATTTAAAGCTTTAATTTCCATCATCAGCATTTTGTAGTTTTCAGCATGTCAGTCCTGTACATGTCTTATGAAAGTTACATTTATGTGTTGCATTTTAGTTTTGAATGAGTGTAAATGGAATTATATTTTTAATTTCAGTGTGTTCACATGGTTATTGCTAGTATATAGAAATATAATTGATTTTTCTACATTTATTTTGTGTTAAAATTCACTTACTAGCTATGGATAAATTAGGGATAAATCTGCCATTTTATTTTTTGTTTTTTGTCTGTACCGTTTTCTTTTTCCTGCCTTGCTGCTGGTGACTGGAACACCTTTTAGAGTTCCGTTTTGATTTATCTGCAGTGTTTTTGAATGTATCTCTTTGTATAGTTTTTTAGTGGATTCTCTAGGTCTTACATTTTATATCCATTACTTATCATGGTTTGTTAGCATCATCATTTTACCAGTTTAAGGGAAGTGTAGAAACTTTACCTTTCTTTATGTCTCTTTATTTTTCCTCATTTATAATATAATTATCTTAAATAATTCCCCTCCCTATATCCATTTAGAACCACACCAGACAGCATTATAGTTTTTGTTTCAACCATCAAATGAAACTTAGACTTGAAAAGAGAAGGAAAGCCTATTGTATTTATCCATATTTTTGCTTACCATGTTCTTTCTTCTTTTCTAATATTCTGAGCTTCCTTCTTTTATTGATTCTTTTCTGTTTGGAGAGCTTCCTCTAGTCATTCTTTTGAGATAGGTCTGCTGGCAAGACCTATCTTGATTTCCCCTTCAAACCTGTGGGATATTTTTGCTGTATATTGAATGGTAGGTTGACAGGTCTTTTCTTTCAGCACTTGAGAAATGTACCATTTCCTTCTGTCCTCAATAGTTTCTGATGAGAAATCTGTCATCCAGTAGATTTAGGATGCAGTGCCACAGGGAGGCCCTCGTGTCAACATGGGCACTAGGCCACAAGTTCCCTAAGTTTGAGGCTTCAGCTTCAACCAAACAAATCAATGGTTATTTTATACTCTATAAATTAGGAAATTTATCATGAAATGTAATGTAGCATATAGTAAAGATTTAACCATTTTTAAACTCAAGTTTCAAAGAAAACTAGTATTTCTCCCTATTTCATTAAAACCTAGAAAGATGAAATCAGTGATAAAGAAGGAAAAATAAAATGCACAAAGTAATTTTTTGTGTCTGTTTCTTTTTAACCCAGCATAGAGAGAAAACTATGTCCTTGCCTCTACCCATCTCCATATCAGAAATGGAACCAAATGGCACCTTCAGCAACAACAACAAGAACTGTACAATTGAAAACTTCAAGAGAGAATTTTACCCAATCGTATACCTGATAATATTTGTCTGGGGATCCTTGGGAAATGGTCTTTCCATATATGTTTTCCTGCAGCCTCATAAGAAGTCCACATCTGTGAACGTTTTCATGCTAAACCTGGCCATTTCAGATCTCTTGTTCATAAGCACACTTCCCTTCAGGGCTGACTATTACCTCAGAGGCTCCAATTGGATTTTTGGGGACCTGACCTGCAGGATTATGTCTTATTCCTTGTATGTCAACATGTACAGCAGCATTTATTTCCTGACCGTGTTGAGTGTTGTGCGTTTCCTGGCAACTGTTCACCCTTTTCGGCTTCTCCATATCACCAGCATCAGGAGTGCCTGGGTGCTGTGTGGGATCATATGGGTGTTCATGATGGCTTCCTCAATAATGCTTCTGAAGAATGGCTCTGAGCAGAAGGGCAATGTCACATTATGTTTAGAGCTGAATCTCAGTAAAGTTACCAAATTGCAGATCATGAACGTTGTTGCCTTGGTGGTGGGCTTCCTGCTGCCGTTCTTCACGCTCAGCATCTGTTACCTGATGATCATTCGAGTCCTGTTAAAGGTGGAGGTCCCAGAATCAGGGCTGCGGGCTTCTCACAGGAAGGCACTGACCACCATCATCATTGCCTTGATCATCTTCCTCCTGTGTTTCCTGCCCTATCACACACTGAGGACCCTCCACCTGATCTCGTGGGAAAAGGATATATGCAAAGAGGCACTGCATAAAGCCGTGGTCGTCACGCTGGCCTTGGCGGCAGCCAATAGCTGCTTCAATCCTTTGCTCTATTACTTTGCTGGGGAGAATTTTAAGGGCAGACTAAAGGCTGCACTAAGAAAACATTATCCATAGAAGGCAAAGACAAAGTGCAGCTTTTCTGTTTGTGTGTGGTTGAAAAAGGAAACAAGAGTGTAAGGAGTTATTAGATGATGCCTGTTTTTGTATCCTCGTGTCCACCGTCCATCACTCACAGTCTCCAAATAACTTTGTATTTACACCATTGCCATCTAGTGTCAATCTCAATATTTAATCGACCATGACTTTTGTTAATAAGACATACTTCAAAAAATTTATTAGGTGTATTTTCAGTGATTGAGTCTTTATGAGAGAGGTAAGAGGAAAAATCCCTATTGGAGTCTTACAGGCTGAGATGTCAGACTGGTGAAAAAAATGCAAAGCACAGTGTATTCTGGATCAGATCTCTGGCCCATCAGGTATTCCAAATTCTTAACTTGAAGACAGCTCCAACTTCTCTGGCTTCTTCAGTTTCTCTTCCCTCTCCAATCCCCTGAGATACGACCAACTAACAGAGCTCCTGGAGGCTGGAGGCCCCAGAGCAAATAAGAAACACACCCCAAGAATTCAGGAGAAGACTGTAAAGAGAAAGGCTGCTCTGGAACAAAGCAGAGTCATAGTCCCAAACAAGAACAGTGGGAGAAAAGATGGGAGATGGTTTGAGGCACCAGAGTGCTGGTGATAAGCAGGGAAAGGAAGAATTTCATTTTGAACTGGGAGAGAGGCCCTGGCACACTGAAGGCAAGAATGCTTCCTTTACCTCTCTCTTGCCAGGGGAGTAGGAAGGACAGGAAATGTAGGAGGAAGACCTACAGCATTGCCCTGGGATGGAGGAATTGTGTGTGGAATAGAGAGAAGTGGGGGTTGGTCATGGACATGTATCTCAATTTTACTTTGAGATTTGGGTTTGGACTGACTTCACCACAGTTCTCACTCCCCACTGAGCCGCTGAGATGGGAACCAAAACAAAAGCAGTGGTTCTAAGGGTTTGGTTGGACAATCAAGGAGAAGGTGGAGTGGAGGGCAAGTTGCAAAGGCTCATGTACCCCTGAAATTCTATTAACATTTTGGCAGAATATGAATAGGGTGATGCTGTCTTCCCTTTTGAGAGAGTGTAGAAAAACACTAGATACATAGTCTCTCTAGTGTTCCTTTCTATCCACTGAAACAAGGCTGAGAATACTACCAATGACTACCACTATGACCACTGTACTGCCAAAGACTCAGTGCCCTCCCCATGCTGGGCAGACTGCCAGGCACTTTACACTCATTAATCCCATTTAACATTCACAGCAAAGCTCTGAATTTCCATTTTACAGAGGAAGAAATTGAAGCTCAGAGAAATTAAGAAACTTGTTCAAGTCCACATAGCTAGTAGGAGTTTTAAAAACCTCCATGCAGAAGTGGTGTCTGGGTGCTCTCCCCACTGTCACCCTTGCAAACCTCCAGGAAGATTGGTTGAAAGTCTGAACAAGAGTCCCTCTCCCCCACTACGTACCTACCCCTCCTCATGCTCACAAGAAAAACAAGGTTTTCTCCTTGGGGTTGTTAACCACGGTCCAGTGGAGAGTGGAGAGGAGATGGTGTTTGAACCTAGGGAGGGACTAAGTCCTTTTTCATACTAAACAAGAACCCCAGTACCCTTCCCTTATCCAGCTACCAAAATAATGACAGACAGACTCATACCCTGTCACAATAGGACCCTAGATGATCCTCCTATGAGTACACTGCCCAATCTGAGAAAAAAGGCTGACAGATACACAGCTGGGAATCCTCCAACACAAAATCTGGGTGTCTTCCCTATTACCCTCTTGATAGTGAAGTTCACAATGCAACTAAGCCCTTTCACTCACAGAGAGCATCTAATCTATTTGTTAGAGTCTCATTCTTAATTATGAACAGCAGTCATTTGAAGAAAAGTCCCTAATATGAAAGACACCAACAAATAAATGAGAGGGTAGATAGAGACATTTTCAGTATAAAAGGTCTCAGCATTTTTATCACCTTTACACTTTTATTAGAAAGCTACTGGAGGATGTGCTCCCTCAAAATAAGAGAGTAAACCAAAATAGAGGAATACATGCAGCTAGGAATCAAGGAATCCCACAGAGGAGAAAGGTGGAGAGGACTCCCAGGATGTTAGTATGTAGCAGGCTTAGAAAGCAACTTATTAGGGTTGGGGCAGGACTCTAGGAGAAATGTCTAGAAGAAACACAAGAAACTAATTGAGATAGCTCTTCTCTTGGAGAGCTGGGGATGAATTAGTGACAAATACATAGAAAACTATGCAAGTGGGAAGAATGCTAGAGGAAAATAAACTGTTGTATAAGAGAGGAAATATAACCATAGTACACTACATGGCTCAGTTGTGAATAATATTGACACAGCAAATAATGTAAATACAGTAGCCTCCACCCCTATCTGCAGTTTCACTTTCCACAGTTTCAGTTACCCATGGTCAAAATATTACATGGAAAATTCTAGAAATAAACAATTCTTAAGTTTTAAATCGTATGCCATTTTGCAAAGTGTGGTGAAATCTCATGCCATCCTACTCTGTCCTGCCCAGGATGTGAATCATGCCTTTGTCCAGTATATCCATGCTGTATATACCCACCTATGAGTTATTTAGTAGCTCTCTAGATGATCAGATCGACTGTCATGGTATCACAGTGCTTGTTTTCAAGTCATCCTTATTTTACTTAGTAATGGCCCCAAAACACAAGAGTAGTGATGCTAGCAACTCAGATATGCCAAAAAGAAGCTATAAAGTACTTCCTTTAAGTGAAAAGATGAAAGTTCTAGACTTAATAAGGAAAGCAAAAAAAAATCATATACTGAGGTTGCTAAGATCTACAGTAAGAATGAATCTTCTAACCATGAAATTGTGAAGAAGGAAAAAAATTTGTGCTAGTTTTGCTATTGTACTTCAAACTGCAAAAATTCTGGTCACAATGCATGATAAGTGCTTGGTTAAGATGAAAAAGGCATGACATTTGTGGGTGGAAGACAAGAACAGAATCATGTTCCAATTGATGGCAGTTAGGTTCAGTACTGTCTGTGGTTTCAGGCATCGACTGGCGGTTGTGGAACCCATTCTCTTTGGAAAGGAGGGGCTACTGTAGGGAAATACTGTGATAGAACTTTTTGCAGGAAATGAGGGGAGAGGATGTGTGTTTGTGGGAGAGGGATAAGAAACCTACATTCTCATGTTCCATCACAGAAAATTCATAGTAACTAAAGATGGAAAACAATGAATAGTGGGATAAGCATGTAATTTAGCAATCCAAGGTAAATACCAAAAGAAGAAGGAAAAAGAATGAACAGCAGGGATTACCTCGGGAGAGAAGTCAGGGGCAGGAGGGTAGGATGGGGGACTTCTCTTTTCAAGAACTAACTTGTGAATATGTATTGCGGAAGTAAAATAAAATTTAAGTTAAAATTAAATTTTAAAATTCAAACTAATTCTGAGATTTTTAAAAAACAAAGAAGTCAAGAAAGGCCAGCCGAAATGGAAACTGAACACTGACGGGGCAAGGAAAGCAGGAGAGAATGAGGCTTGGATTGGAGTCCTTAAGGGAAGCCCACCCAGCGCTGCCATGGGAGGTGAGTCCTCTCTTAGGGTGAGGGGAGTCATTTCCTGGGGTCAAAGGTCATTTGATATGTCACTTAGGATATTTTTAGTTTCAAATAACAGTTAACCCATTTTCAAGTGGCTTACACAATAAAGGATTTCACTATCTCATATAACTGAAATATACCAAGGGAGGCTGGACTTCAAGCCCTGTTCAACCAGGGCTTCTGGGGCTCTCCCCTCCAGGGGGTAGCTTTGCCACCTGGCTGTGTCCCCTCATGGTAACAAGCTGATTGCAAGCAGCCTGAGGCTACATGCTTCCTTATTTGTTTCTAGGAAAAGAAACAGAGCGTGTCCTACCCGATAACCCAGCTCAAGTCCTTGGCTTTATTTTGACTGGACCTGCTCAGATCACATACCTACCTCCAAAGCAAACTAGGGAAGAAGGGATTACTCTGACCAAATGAGGATGCTCAGAATCCACACCTGGAGTAGGGGATGGGGTTAAACCCACTGAATCTCAGCTGGGAGAGGGGTGAAATGAGGCTTGCTGAGGGCATGTATGCCCTGCAGATGAGACAGAGAGAGCTGCCAACTGGCTGGGCATCTGTGCAGGATGTGGCCCATACCTGAGCAACAGGTCCAGCAGCTTTGGAGGGCTGGGGGAAAGATGGGCTCTAGGAAGAAGGGAGAAAGCTGAATTATGAATTTCTATTGTGGAGTCATAGGGATGTTCCAATGGACATTAGAAATCTCTACAACCTTTCAAGGGCAAAATAGCCCAAAGCTGGGACTAACTGAGAGCAGCCAAGGTCTCTGGGATGAGAAATAATAGAGGGGCTGTGAGTTATTAGTGTCTCTAAGTCTATGGGGTGTATGTATGTGTATGTGAGTGAGAGAGAGACAGACAGACAGCGACAGGGACTTAATGACTGACTTTTCCTTTTTCCAGCCACGGTGAAGCCTCCTCTTTGGTGAAAAATGTTGTCCTTGGGGAAGGAAACAAAATGGAAGTCTTTATTTGCCAAAGTGAAAGCCAACAGTGTCCTGGCGTTTTAGATACAGCTCTTTTTGTTTGAGAGGTTAGGTAGCTCCCCTCAAGCAAACACATACATTGTTCAACTGGGAGAAGGGATTTTTGTTGTGCAAACTTTGGTAGAATTATGATACTGGAACTGTGGGTTTTTTTCAATGGGGACCTAAGAAGCAAATGCCATTACATTTTGTAACTAGGTTAAATGACCAATTCTCTGTTTTAGATTTAATTAAGCTGATTGGCAATTTATTCTCCACTAGAGATGGTGTTAAACTGGTCAAAAATGGGTTAGGAGAGAAGATTGGCAAGGGCCGTGGCTTTCTACAGAGAATTCATTTTTCTTCTTGGAAAAGAGCTTGAAAATAGAGACCCAGACCGGTGAGATTGGTGCAGTCAGTGGGGTAACCCTAGGGATATGGTGATGGGAGATCCTTAAGTCCCAAAGACATTTCATCCCAAAGTATTAATAAATGGAGGTAGTTGCTTAAGGTTAATAAAAGTTACCAGGAGAAATATAATGAGAAAAAACTAGTTAGAATGTTAATATGTATTTTAAAGCTCTAATAATTTTTTTTTAAATACGGCACTAGCATAAGAATCCATAGAGAGATTAAAGAAATAGACTAGAAACAGAGAGAAATTTACATAGGAGGTTGGAAAACCCCAGAGGGGTTAGCTGCATGATGTGAGAAGGCTGAATTCTGAGCCCAGGGACCTCCACCCCCAACCCCCAAGACCCCTGCATCCCAAGTGTGGGGTGGGCACAGCAGGGCATGCTGGACGTAAGGAGAACATGCAGCTGGTGTCTGTGGACCAGTGTGGACTGGTGGCTGTGGACCAGAGGCACCTCCCTAATGAGCTGGCTCATGTAGGACCTCAGGACCTTTGCATAACCCTCAAGTCAGGGAAAAACAAACTGTTGTAAAACTCTCAAGTTGGAAAACGCTTGTAACCACCACAACTGAATTTCCCATTAGTCTGGTGGGATGGGTACTTAAAGTCAGATGTAAATTAATGTTCCTAAAATTAAGTATGCTGCCTTGGGGCCATTTTGACTAGAAGTTCCCATTTATTTTTATTTATGTATTTATTTATTTTTACAAATGAGGCTATTAATTAATCCAGCATCATTTGTTCTAATGCTTCTTATTGGCAGCTGCCACCTGTCCAGTGTTTCTGTCTGTCTCTGACGTATCAGTTTGCAGCCCCCATCTTGGTCCTTTCCCACCTTTTTCAGCCCCCCCAGGGCTTGGAGGAACCAACTGGCCACATTCTTGGAGCCTTGGCTGAAGCAGGTGGCCATGACCCTGTTTCTCTGATGTCCCCGTAGATCTAAGTGGAGCCAACCCCAGCACCACCCAGGAGGTACAGGTGCCATGCGGTGGGAGCCCCTCATGTGCAGAACCAATTCTTATTGCAGGGAGCAAGCTTTTTGTGCGTGGCTAGACTGACCACGTCCAGCCATTCAGGGACTTTTAGCTTTCTGGACTTTTTGAGCAAGGCTGATGGAGTTCTGTTGAATTCCTACTGGTTCATGTCTTTTACAGTATCTCCAAGCATTGTGTGATCACCACAATGCCAACCAGGGGGAAAAAAATCCCATTTACTCTGAATTCACAAGAGATTTCATGCAAACAAAAATATATAAATTAAAGAAAAAGAATAAAATTGTTGCCTCTGTTCCTACTCCCTAGCTTAAGTAATAGAATATTACTAGTACCACCTGCCGATTAAAGAAACAAGAACCAAGCCTTTAAAGAATTAAAGTTAGTTTACTCAGAAGTCTTACTGAGGCTGTATACCCTGAGGACCATAGCCTAGGAGAAGTCTTTCAGAGATGTTCTGTCACACTGCTCCAGCGCGGTGTTTTAGCTGACTGTTTATATGTGGGTCGTGGAGGTTTAGTACATGCAAAATCACATCAAGCTTGCTCAGAAGTTACATTGAAATAGAATCACAGTAATGTTTGGGTGTAAGAATACATCTGGTTATAGATCACAGAGTCATAGTCACTAGTCCTGTCAGATGTTCTCGTCTGTGTATGAAAAGTCAACGTCCAGGGTCATTTATCCTTTAAGGAACGTAGTGACTCAGGCAAGAGACACGAGGGGCCATGTGCTCTTCCCTGTTTCGTCTTCAGTGCAACCCTCTGGAGAGCTGCAGGTCATCACGGAGTCAGGGGCTTTGTGAAATGATGCCAGCAAGCAGAAATGACAAATATGCCTTCTCACACTTGCTACTTTGTCCCACACGCCACAATCGTTTACATATCCTTGGTCCTAGAGATAAGCATTATTCCGAATTTTATGTTAATGATTCTTTTGCTTTTATTTATAAATTTGCCACTTAAACATACCCCCAAGCAAAATATTATTCAGTTCTGCCTGTTTTTGTTCTTTCTATAAATGAAATAATATCGTAACTATTTTTCCCACTCAGCTTTATCTTTGTGAGATTCAACCACGATACTGCTGCTTATATGATGGTAATCCAATTTAATTGTCCATATTTCTGTTCATGGAGACTTCGGTCATTTTCAAGTTGTTGCTATTAGCAACAATGCTCCTATGAATATTTTCACACACATCTCTCAGTGCACACATGTAAAAGCATCTCCAGATTATACGCTCAGGAATATGTTCATGATCAATATTTCTAGATAATGCCCAACTCTTTTTTCAAACTGGTTTTACCAGTTCATACCTCTCCCAGCAGTGTGTGTGAACTCCCCTGGATCTACCTCCTTGGAAGCATTTGAGATGGCCTGACTTTTAACCTGTTGAAACCTGGTGGGCTTCAAGTGATTTTTGCTATGGTTTCCAAATCAATAAAATTTAGGGAAAAATTAACCACAAATAAACCCTCACAAAAGGAAATTACAAAGATTGTACTTTTGGTAAAAGAAAAATGATAATAGATGGACAGTCTGAAATGCAAGAAGAAACAGTGAACAAAGGTACGGATAAATATGTGTATGAATCTAGAATTCTAGGTGCATGGCTAGGTTAACTAACTGTCTTCTGCTTTTCATTGTTGCTGACGAGATGTCGGCTATCCAGTCACCATTACTTTAACAATAATAGCTAACATTTTTTTAATGCTAGGCACTCTTCCCGAAAATATGTGTATATTTTTCATGTAATAGAAGAAATTGAAAATATAATTAATTGTATTTTACAGATAGAAACTGAGTCATAGAGAGGTCAAGTAACTTGCCAAAATGTGCTTGCAAATGATAGAATCAGTGTCGAAACCCAGGTAGGACCATTCCAGAGCCCCTGTTCTCATCAACCACGCTTGGCACTATACTTTCAAGCACTGCACAAACTGTAGTGTGGTGCTGCCTCATAGATGAGTTGCTTTTCATTCTGGTTTGCCGTAAGATTTTTCTTTGTCTTTTGTGTTCTGAGATATTAGTATGAGGTGTTCAGTTACAGATTTCTTTTCCATTAACATGATTTAGATTCAGCTTTGTCGAATCCATGTTACATCCATGTTTTGCATTTTTCATTTCAATTATTTTACTTTTCATTTCTAGAAATGCATTATTTTCAAAGTGGCATAGTTGTAATTCATAATATAATTTTTTGCTTTTGTTAATCTCTTCATGCCTCATCTTCATTTATTAAAATATACTTATTTTATGATCTGTGTCTAATAATTCCATCAAGAAGTCTTTGCCAATCTGATCCTACTATCATTTCTGCTGCCTTGCCCATGATATATTTTGTGATTTTTTGACTATGGGCCTCTGTTCTTTGGAACTTTATCAGTGGGAAATTTTTAAAAGCTTATCTTAACTTTCCTCCAGGTTTTGAATTTATTTCTGCTAGGATTTTGGATGCATTACAATCCTGAGGACACGTTAAATTCACCATTTGGTATTTTCTATACCACATAGGAAATGCAAATTCTGGCCATAACTTCCCCAATAATCAGCTTGTGATTCAAAATTTTCAAGACAGATATTTTTCTACCTGCACCTAATGGGAAAGGGGTGTCCAGACAGGCAAGGTGCATTCCTGCTGCCTTCTGTATAATAGGTTTGTTTTTCATATCCTCCTATATTAAGAGTGGAGCCTATAGCATTCTAGCTTTATTCAGGGGGTATAGTAGATCTTGTCCAAAAATGGTCACCATTGATTCCTCCTCTACCTGTAAGTACATGCAGTTCATCACATCAAGAGGTGGAATCTAATTCTCCTCCTCTTGAATGTGGGCTGAACTTAATGGCATGTTTGGCCAATAGGATACAGCAGAAGTGATATTCTGGAACATCTGTAGTTAGGTCATATCAAACCTTGTGGCTTCTGCCTGGGTCCCATGAAACTAATTCTTGAGATGTTCCCTCTTGGAACTCAGCCATCATTCTTCAGGAAGACCAAGCTACCTGGAGAAGTAACATGAAGATGCTTTGGTTGACAGCCCCCACTGAGCTCCCAGCCAGCAGCCAGCATCAACTCCCAGGCGTGTAAGTGAGTCCTCCTTGGGCAGATGACTCCAGCCTCTGCCTCCATCTGGCTGCAACCCATGACACTCTCCAAGTGAGAGCTTCCCAGCTGAGCCTTGTCAACCCATAGACTATGCTGATACATCGTTGATTTAGGCCAGTTAGTCTTGGGGTGATTTATTATACAACAAGGAGTCTTCTATTAGACTTTCCACCTTGAGTGGGATCCAGGCTTTATCTCTAGTTTTCCTCATCCTATGATGTCATGAAAATAGCAACACAAGTTCACTGGGGTTTAGAAAATTCTTTCATGGTGAAAGTGGTTGTTAGCTCTTCCCTATTTTTCAGGGTTCATTTGCACTTTTATTGTGTTTTTGACCTCTCTGAATTATTTCCCCTTTATTCTGCAGTCTGTAGTACATGTAAAAATTAAGATTACATAGCTTTTTTACTAGGTCAAAATTTGAGAGAATATTGTCCTTCATATGATCAGAAATTAAAGCCTTTTAGCTTCTTTGAAGGAAAGGAAATAAAGTTCTGCGTTATCTGGGATTTTATTATGAATTTGGTATGAACTTCTAACATGATTTCCTGCTGAGAATGCCTACCTCCATTCACTCTTCAGTCCCCTCCAATCCAGCTTCTGCTTCTGACAATGCACTCAAACTGGCCTTTTCAAAGTCACAAATGACCACCATGTTGTTGAACCTAATGGTCCCTTCCTTGGCCTCAATTTACATGTTGCTTTAGATACAGTTGACCACTATTTATTCTTGTAACACTTTCTTTTCTTAGGCTTTGTGACACAACAATCTCTTGGTTCTTCTATATCTCCAGCTACTCCTTCAAACAGGCTTTGATTTAAACATCTGTGCGTGGTTTTTTTAGTCCATTCATCAACAAGGCCCATAGGCTGGATCGGAGTCCATTCTTTTTTTTTGTTATTACTAAATATGATTTATTTAAGGAATATAAGGATAGTTCAATATAATGAAATCTATTCATATTATTCATTACATCAGTAGAGCAAAGGAAAAAAATATTGTGTTTATAAATACAAAAGGCAAAAATACATTTGGTTAAATTCAATTTTTTAAACGGCATTTAAAAAAATCTCTTAATATACGTGAAATAGAAGGATGTTCCTTAATAAAGATAAAAATACATTTCTTAATCCAAAGGCCCATATCTTACTTAAAGCACTAGAAGCATTCCGTTCAAAGTCAAGGACAAAACAAGAATACCCCCTCCAATCAATATTATGTGTACTTTTCTAACAGTGCTATTAGTAAAACATAAAAATAAATTTGAAGCATAACTATTAGAAAGGATACACAATGATAATTCTTACATATTAAATGTTGGCCTTCCTAGAAATACCAATGGACTCAATCAACTGAAAATCTAAGAGAACTAATAAGCTATATACAAAATAAATATACAAAATCAATAGCTTTATAATATGATATAATATTATGTAAGTAATTGAAAATCACATTGAAACAGAGTCCACTCTTTGAGATCCCACACCCTGCTTACCTTTTGCTAACCCCCATTTTGGCAGCTCAATTCTGCCTGATTTCACTCTTCCAGCAACCAGAGATCCTAGTGAGCAGAACGTATTTTCTTTGAATTTCACCACCACTGGTTTGTCCTCTCTGCAAACTTGAATATCTTGGCATCAACTGATTTGTAGTTCCAATAAAGGTTGTCTCCCCTGCTGCCTCTTTCCTTGCCAACTTCAGTGGCCTGGGCAGTTTCCCCAGCCACCCCCAATAGTCTACACCCCCACCTCTGCCTATCAGACCTAGCCTTTTGTTGGCTACAACGTAGAGAAATTGAAAAAAATTTCATCTTCTCTTAAGTCAAACTTTTAAGGGAATGTTCCATAATTTTATTTGAAATGAACTTCCAAAAAATGAGAACTACTATTCAATCTAATTCCACAAGTTATTTTACTGGGTACCCACCAACTATGTGTCAGGCACTGTGCTGGGCACCCTGGGGGTATAAAGATAAGTAACATATGTTCTGGCAAAGTACTGAAACTATGTATCTGAAACACCAAGATGTAACTGAGGAAGTGATGGGTGTCACAAGCGAGGTGCAGATGAACCTCCAGCAGAGCACAGAGGAGGAAGATTCTGATTCAAGTGATGGTTTTGTGACAAATAGGCTATTGGGCTTAACCCTTAAAGAAAGGGCAGAATTTAGCAGGTAGAGATTGAGGAAGAGAAAAGTAAAGGGAAGGGTATTTCAGTTGAGGGACGTGGTAAAGACCCAAACAAAATCTAGTGCTTTTTGGAAATTGTGAGCACCCAGATGTGGACTGGTAGACGTACGGGTTCCCAGAGGGAGAGTCTGTAGTGCACAGATGCTGTAAGAGCAGGTTGGGTGGGAACACAGAGGACATGAGGCCATGCTAAGGGGCGGGTGGCTTTTCAGGAGGCAATGAGGAGCCATGGGAGACTTCCGAGAGGAACAGTATAATGACTATGAAAGGAACATATAGGCTGGACTTTCAATAAAAATATACAATCATGTCTTGAAGCTAAACAGAATTTATTCTTGATTATCTTTAAGTGCATATAATCCATTCTGTCTTCTCTGCTACAGGAGATAAGCACAAATTAATTTTATTAGGTTTGCCGGCAAGGAAATGGCATACATCTTTGAGCACAGAAACCATTCACTTTGAAAATCCATGACTCTTCGCCAGGGCTCAGAGTGCCTCACTCGGGCCACATTTGGGCTCGTGTTTTTCAGTTTGGGCTGAATCAACTCTTAGGTTTAAAAAGAAACAAACAACAAAACCTACATTTGGAAAATCTTATTGAATATATTTGTAGTCTGGCATGATCATACATAAGTATTTTTTAACGTATGATGGTTACTTTTGCTTGTCAACTTAACTGGGTCCTGGGCCACAGGATGTCCAGATATCTGGTTAAACATTTCTCTGAGTGTCTGTGAGGTTGTTTCTGGAAGAGATCAGCACTTTAATCAGTGTATGGAGCAAAGCAGATCGCCAGCCCCAAGGTGGGTGGGCGTAATCCAATCCGTAGAGAGCCCGAACAGAACAAAAAGGCAGAGGAAAGGAGAATTCTCTCTCTCCGTACCTGACTGCTTGAACTGGGACACTGGTCTTCTCCTGCCCTCGGACTGGGACTTACACCATTGGTGCTCCTGGTTCTCGGGCCTTCACACTCACACTAAAATTATGCCACCAGCTTTCCTGGGTCTCCAGTTTGCAGACGGTAATTGTGGGACTTCTCAGCTTCATAATTGCATGAGCCAATTCCTCATAATAAATTTCTTTATGTATAAATATAGATACTGCTACAGATATAAATATAGATATATTCTATTAGTTCTGCTTCTCTGGAGAATCCTAACTAATAAAAAAGCTTCACTGATGATTCTGATGAAATATATTTTTATATCTTCTTTTCAGAACCTTACAGATCTCCAACTACTCTCTTTGGAAGTCAAATTATTTTTTATACACAGTTCTCCATTTTCAAATTTGAATATACTCCAAAATAGTTTCCAAATATCTGAGTTCTGTTTCAAAGGAAAATATAACTCTGAAAAGAAGTATGCTTATCGAGGAAAGTGTTTTGACAAGGAGGCCAATGAGCTAAAGTCTAGCGTTGCCTCTGACACTTGCCAGCTATGTGACCTTGGACAAAGGGCTAATCTGTCTTTGCCTTAGCTTTCTTGTCTGTAACATGGGAATAACAATACATGCCCCATCTTGCGAAGTAGATATGAGGATAAAATAAATTATAAAACGCATCCATAAAACCCTACAGACATGCAAACAATCATATGCAACTTGATCGTTTGTATAAATAAATAAGATATTTATTATTCAACTTGCATTTTCAATGCCTTTGGGGAGTTTGCCACACAAATTAAATTGTCAGTGAATCATTACATAAAGCAAATAATTATTTTGTGTTTAGAGTCATTCTCTAATTTGTCTGTACTTGGTATTTGAATTTTGCTATTTTGAGTGCTCTGAAAATAGAGCATACTCATGTTCTTACTTAAAAGATTGTAATGATTATGTGGAGCCCTGGACAGAAGGGAGCTCAGAAGTTGGCATTTGCCTTGGTGATGAGGAAGAAGCAGGCATCTGAAACTCCTCCAGATGGCCCCTTGGGGCACCTGGAACAAATGACTTTAATCCTCTCTGCGTAAGAAGTGATGTCATGGAAGCTAAACTCGTATGACTCAAAGCAACTCTCGGTCTCCTTAACCTGCTCTCAGATGCAGACATCGATAAACAACTTCTTACATCAATATATTTATATCACTTCTGGAAATATGGGAATAAAGCCATAATCTCAAAAGAGAAAGATTAGTCTGCCAAAGTTGTGTGCTAGAAATTGTAAATAACTCAAACTTGGTTGAACTCAGCCCTGACCTCCTTAAATCTTAAATCAAAGGTTTGGAGTTTTATTTTGCATTTGTTTGTTTTCATTTTGCTACAAAGATGCAAGAAAGAGAAAAGAACAGAATTGTGAGGACAAGGCAAGGCTAAGGGTTCTGGGAAGCAGTTAATATTATGAAAAAGCTCCTTGTTTTGAAATGTCACATTTCTAAAATGCTTTCACAGCTATTTGATACACATTATCACTGAGAAAAATTTTTCATGACGGATACACATATTTACTTTTGTATCCTTCCCAGTATAATGCCTTGGGCATAGACGATGTCAGCAATTATTGAATCAAATTTTACATATAGAATTTTCCCCAAACCACTGATATTGTCTTCCCCATATTGTAGATGAAGAGCTAGGCACGCACAACTTAAGCATCTTGGATTCCAAACCACCCCCTGCCCAGCCCTCCTGCAAACAAAACTGCCCTTCCTAGACGTCAGGGAGGGGCCTCCCCGACAGTTTGATGGTGAGGTAGGCCCAGGCCAGAGACCCAATGACGCATAAGAAACAGGCCACAGACTGGGTGACTTAAACAACAGACATTTATTTTCTCATGGTTTTGGTGGCTAGAAGTCCAAGATCAAGGTGCCATCAGGGTTGGTTGCTGGTGAGGCCTCACTCTAGCTTGCAAGTGGCCACCTTCTCACAAGGCCTTTTCTCCGTGTGCACACTTGGAAAGAGAGAGCTTTTTGGTATCTCTTCCTTTTCTTATAATGACATTGGTCCTATAGGATTAGGGCCTCGCTCTAATTTTATTTAACCTTAATTACCTCCCTGTAGGCTCTCTCCAAAGACAGTCACATGGGCAGCCAGGGCTTCAACATACGAATGTGGGGGACACAACGCGGTCCAAATCCGAGTGCAAAAATGCGCCTGCTGTGGGCAAAGTGGCCTGCCTGGGCCCAGTGGTTCCCTCTTGATGGTAGATTCCTCACCCTCATGGGCTGTACTGACCCAGACTTTGGTTGCACCTCCGTGAAGAACAAGGGAACTATCAGGAAGACTTGTGCCTTGCGTTCTTGATTTTGTGAATGACCTTTGCTCTGCTTGTTGGTGGGTTTGCAAGTAAACTGAAGTGAATACAAACTTCAGAAGAGTCCAAACCATCATTTTTGCCCTCTTCAAAACTAGACTTTCTGTCTCTTTTTTTTTTTTTTTTTTTTTGAGACAGGGTCTCACTCTGTCGCCCTAGAGTGCAGTGGCGTCATCATAGCTCACTGCAACCTCAAACTCCTGAGCTCAAGTCAGCCTCCCATCTCGGCCTCCCAGAGGGTTGGGATTACAGGTGTGAGCCACCGTGCCCGGCCAAAGCTAGACTGTCTCTTATAATAACTGTTTGAAGAGGCAGCATGGTGCCAGGAAAACAGCACGATGCTGGAGTCAGAAGTCCTGGGTTCAAATCCAAACTGCTTTCCATGGCTCATAACCCCCCTGTGACTTCCCTGCCCCAATCCAATCATCTCCCTTACTCCCTCCAGCAGTGCTGGCTTCCTGCTTCTGCTCAAAACCAGCAAACATGCTCCCACCACAGGGACTTGGCAAGAGCTATTTCCTCTGCCTAGAATGTTCTCCCTCAGATATTCACTTGGACCACTCCCTTATTGCATTTAGGACTTTATTTAAATGCCACCCTTCCCAGAAGGTTCTTCTCTGACGTTGCTATCTATAGCAGTGCCCCCTCTCCACCTCCAGCCAACTCTAGCCCCAGACACTGCTTTATTTTTCTTAATAATATTTATCACTATCTGACATTACCGTATACAGGTGCTCCTCGACTTACGATCGGGTTGCATTCCTGATAAACCCATTGTAAGTTGAAGGTATCGTAAGCTGAAGATGCATTTAATACATCTAACCTACCAAACATCATAGCTTAGCCTCGCCTACTTTAAATATGCTCAGAACACTTAACTTAGCATACAGTTGGGCAAAATCATCTAACACAAAGCCCATTTTATAATAACATGTTGAATATCTCATATAATTTGTTAAATACTATACTGAAGGTGAAAACCAGAATGGTTGTATGGGTACCTGAAGTACAGTTTCTACTGAATGCCTATCACTTTTGTACCATCATAAAGTTGAAAAATCATAAGCTGAACCATCCTAAGTCAGGAACCATCTGTATATATATTCGTTTATGGTTTCTCTTTCCCAATATATTGCAAATTCCACAAAGGCAGGTTCATTGGTTCCATTTACTGCTGCATCCCGGGCCTAGAATAGTCCCTGAAACAAAGAAGGTACTCAAATATTTTGAATAAATGAATGAATGAAAGACTATGAATGAATGAGGCACTTGGCCTCAGTTTCCCCTTCTACAAGACCAGTGCTCTAACCACTGAGCTATGGAGCCCACCCAGTTTCCCCTTCTATAACTCGGCTCTTCCTTACTGAGGTCCAGCCTTTGGGGCCCCTGGCCTGCCCTTGGCCTCCCTGGGCCCTGGCATCTGTGGCAGAGCCTGGAGGCATCGTTACCCTGCAGCTTCTATGGCCCTGCCAGCTCCCTGCTTTCAGCAGACCAGGGGCAGGGCTGCTGTGTGTGTGTCAGACAAGCCGGAGAGGCCGCTTCTCTGAAATGACACGGCTTCCTCATGTAACAGTATGGAGAGCATGGATGATGAAAAGCAGTGGCTCATGGCCAGCTAACATCTTGAAGGCTCAGAACAAAATGGGGAATGACAAGGAAAGTGGCCTTGAAGACAGAGAGGTTGGGAGGAGTTTGCCAAAGACAAAGCATAAAGCAAAACTCTGTCCAGTCCATATTCGCCCAAAATAAAAGTGTTTCTGGGGTAAAGGCAGAAGACAGCAGACGAAGCAAACCAGCCCAAATGTCAGTGCAGAAAGGCAGATACGGCAGTGCCATGAAATGAGGCTTGCTCACTGCTCTCCCCAGCGCCTAGAGCGGTTCCTGGCACAGCACAGGCACTCAGTCTATGGGAAGGTGTGTTTAGAGGGCACGTTGTAGAGACGTGGGGGGAGGGACCTAGCAAAGGTGGCACACTGGAAGGCAAATGCACAGGGACAGCGTCAAGTGAAGAAGCTACTTAAAGAGGCATCACTGATGAGACAGAAAGTCAGGCAGCCATGGGGTCACACCCTGGTCCCATCCATGACTGGGGGCTTGGGACACCTGGCAAGTTACTTAATTCCTTTGTGCCTGATTTTTCTCATCTGAAAAGTGGGGATGACATTGCTTACTTTGTAGATTGCATCTTAATTATCATTGAGAGAGCCCAGCATGGCCCTGGCACATGACAAGCCACACAGAGGAGAGAGGAGGAAGGAAAAAGGACCTAAATGGAGAGGCGGGTTTAGGCAGGGAGGGAGCAGTGTCAGTGGACAGGAGGATTCAGGCTGGGCAGACAGAGGGAAGCACAGGAGAAATGAGAGTTAAAAAGAGGTCTGAGGCCGGGCACGGTGGCTCACGTCTGTAATCCTAGCACTCTGGGAGGCCGAGGTGGGTGGATCGTTTGCACTCAGGAGTTCGAGACCAGCCTGAGCAAGAGTGAGACCCCGTCTCTACTAAAAATAGAAAGAAATTATATGGACAGCTAAAAATATATATAGAAAAATTAGCTGGGCATGGTGGCACATCCCTGTAGTCCCAGCTACTCGGGAGGCTGAGGCAGTAGGATTGCTTAAGCCCAGGAGTTTGAGGTTGGTGTGAGCTAGGCTGACGCCACGGCACTCACTCTAGCCCAGGCAACAGAGTGAGACTCTGTCTAAAAAAAAAAAAAAAAAAAAAAAAAAAAAGAGGTCTGAGAGAGTCCAAAGGATCAAGGAGAAGGAGCTTTGTACCAGGGGAGGCCAGGGATGAGCAGTACAGGAGGAAGAGGAGGAAGAGGAAGCTGGCAACCCATATTATAGAGACCCTTGACAGAGACCTTGTCAGAGATCTAGGGACACAGCCTCCCTGGTGCTGCTGCTGGAGCCTTAGCTCTGGTGGCTGTAGATGGTGGCCTAGGGGTGCCCTTGTGCCACCTGAGTACCGAGAGCTGTGCTGGGCAGACTCCAGGTAATTGGAGGAGATACACAGGTCTCAGCAGGAGGCTGCAGTTTGTTAACACAGGATTCATCAGGCCCGGATGCCTGCTGGGGAGGAGATGGAAGTGAGTAAATGCATCTCATCATCAAAAGCAGGAAGGAAATGAAACATTTTGGAAGTCATTGAAAGGCATGTTAATTTCAAATAAATTTTTGGTTAACCAACTGCTCTCTGAGTGACTTCTTGATTTTGCGCATTGAAGACAGACGTTACCCTGACATACATTAGAAGGTCCATATCTCACGCTTGTTCCAACAGTGCAAAGTCTGATTCATCTCATCAATTACTTGATTTGCTGTCAAGTTCTCTGCAAGCTGAGTAAAACTTCTCTTACCCCCACGTCAGACACTTTCTCCAAGGACCAGGGTACCTCCTAGAGCGTCCAGTGTTCCAAGCTGTACATTCCAGAAATTTGGGATGAGATCCTGCTATGGCCTACCCCCAACTTCTCACTTATAAATCCACAGGAAACAATATGATCACTGTAGCTTATGGAATGCCTAGGTCAAAACTCTTGACAAAATACTAAGGTGTTGTTTGCACTTTTCTCTCCCATTGTTTCATCAGTAGAGTTTTCTAGAGGCTACATGATGTGTGATATCACAATAGGCTGAATGCAGAAACAGATATATGAACCCAACTGTCTTCTCCTAAAGAGATTTGCAAAAATGGAAAACACTGTCAGCCTTCTGACAAAATATTTTTTATTTTGAAAATATAGTTATCATTCTTAAAAACTTTTTTTGTGTGTTAACATGGGATAGGCTTATTAATTTTTTTCAGTAACCAAATAAAAACTTTAATTAGAAATTCAATTGAAAAATACATCTTAGTTCCTAGTGTGCCAAATACTGATAGCTAGAACCTACATGTGCAGAAGCTCTTTGAGTCCTCAACCATTTTTAATAGTCTAAAGAGGTTTTAGAACCAAAATGATTGCAAACTGCTGACATGCTTTCCGTGTGATCACGGACCTACCTGTTGCGTACGGTCTCTTCAGTTGAAGGAACAGATCTGTACGACGGAGCCTGCATCTCCAGCTCACAGAGACAAAAGGAGGCTCAGCGAAAACCCACACCCCTAATGACAGACAAAGCTGGGACCGGACATGCTCACTTCCTCGCTCTACCCACCTATCCGCGCAGCCTCCTAACACCCACTGAGGCAAAAAGGTGTTTTATAGGAGGGAAAGAAAACTGCAACAATTAGAGATTTTGCAAAGGGCAAACTTCACTCTCCAATGCTTTCTGAAAAGTATTCTCTGTGTTATTTGGTCTCAAGGGAAGGAAGCCAATTTGGTTCACAAAGAGGTATCTGTCCCTGGCGCAGCCTGGGCGCACCGCGTCTGCACAGCGCCCTCTGCTGGCCCCTCTCTGCTGCAGCCACTGCTCGGTCCAGTCGGGCCACCTTAGATAGATAGATGCAGGGCCCCTTTCCGGAGAGGCCCCAGGCATCGCTGGCATCTTACCAGGGCTTGGGAATTCCTCCAGCCAGCGGCAACCAGGCTTTTATACCACTAGATGAGGCTGCCTACAATAGCTAACTGTCCCTGGGGGCCTCTCCTGGTTTGCAGCTCCATTTTTTCTGCATTATTTACCACATCCAGAGCTCAGAACACACACAAAGAACCACTTCTCCACTCCTGTCATTTGAGGAGGAAGCCCGACACGAGCCTGGGACCCACGCAAACCTGACTTTGAAAGCAGGCCCACCGCCCTGTAGCTCGGCAACTTACTTAGGCTTTCTGAGCCCTGCTCCTCTCGGTTGTAAAATGGAAATGTGATAACTTACCTCGTAGGGTTACTGGGAGCCTGAAGTGAGACAGTATAGAAGCACTTGGCACAGGGTGGACGGTGCTGGTTTCTGGTTTCCTACTTGTGCTCTGGGCTGCGGGCGGAGCCCGTCCTCTGTACATGGAGTCGCTGTCACCCGGCGAGACCTTGGGCTGCATGAATCCTCACCACAAGCCTGGTCTTCTCGTCTTCAGCTCCCGCCATGGGCCAGGTACCTGTGTGCTGGGAGCCGTGCTAAGCCGGGCCCACCTTATCCCACTGTATCTTCACAACCATTCTAAGAGGTAGCTGCCACTATTAGTCTGACATTTCTGGTGAAGACGCTGAGATTTTCAAAGGTTAATTTTGCCCACAAGCAAACACTAGCAAGTAAAAGATCTTGGTTTCTGTCTGTTCAATGCCTCCTTCTCCCCATCCTTTTTCTTTTAATCATGTTAAAGAAAGAACATGAGCTTTGGTGAGAGCAAGACTTGTGTTCAAATCCAGTACCACCACTCCGTCCCCTCAGACTAGTAACTTAACCCCTGTAAGCCTTCGTTTCTCATGTGCACGATGGTGAAAATAATATTTCTCTGTAGAGGAAACAGAGTGCAGTAGTTAAAAGCGAGGGTTCGCGAGGCTGGCTACGCTGCATTTGAATCTTGGCTCAGCCTCTTATAAGCCGTGTGACATTAGGCAATGTGTTTAAACTCTCTGTACCTCAGTTTACTCATCTGTGCAATGAGGACAGTGTTTCATTATTGCCCTAATAGGGCTGGTGTAAGGGTCGAATGGCATAGTATATACGGCTCTTTGCACAGTGCCTGGTCACAGGGAGCGGTACCCAGAGCAGGGCCGAGAGGACTGGGATGGGGAGTAGAGAGGGCCTGGAGTGATCCCGGGCCACCAGAGGTGCTCAGTCAATGGTGGCTGCTGTTTTTCTCTGTGGTGGGTGGGGAGCAGCCCCAGCGAGAGGCCAGAAGTCCTGGCAGTGGGGATGGGATGATGCCTGTGTGTTCAGGGGCCGATTGCTGGGAAGAGCTGGGGCTGCAGTGTCCCTTGAGGGTCACAAAGAACGGCTGAGGCTGGGATCAGGTGGCACAAGCTGGATCCCCCCAGCACGAGGAGCTGTGGGAGCACCCCAATCCCCGGCTCCACCTCCTCATCCATTTTTGGACCCAGCAACTTTGGGCAGAGCCGCCTGAGACAAACTGCAGGTCTTGGCCCCCGTCCCTTGCTGGGGGACATTAGAGCCAGAAACTGGCTTCCTATTGTCATGAACACCATTTGCTTCATAAACTTGGATTTTTGCATTTCAGCCATCCTCAAAATGAGGCACCTGTGGCATTGAAATTATTGTTTTCCTTATGTAAGGGCTTATTTATCACATTATCCTATTTGAAGTGATTATTCTCATTCATCAAATGAATTTAATTAATTTTCATATTTCAAGAGCTTGATAGCTGCTAACTATATCCACTTGGCCAGTAGCTCCATAAAACAATCTGTGTTTTTCCCTCTTGCATTTATTTGCATCCTAAAAGGCTGGATTTACTTATCGGGAGTGAAACTGCTCTGCATGCCAGGCCATTCTGGCAGGTTCTCTGGAAGGAAGAGAAGATGCAAGTACAACACAGCTCAAGAATTTGCGGCAAGCAGATGAACACTAAGACCATTGCGGTAGCCGACGGAAGAGGGGAGAAGGGAGAAGGCTCCCTGGGAAGGAGGCAGCACCTTTCCCTCTAGAGTCCGGGAGCTGGCCTGGGGCTGCCAGACCCCGCAGCAGGGACAGTCGCAGGCAGCATCTGCCCACAGGCAACTTCAAAGGCGCCTTCCACTCTGGGGAGCCTGTGCCTGACCGTGTTTGTCCAGAGAAACTTGCCAACAGCTTTTCCATATCTGTTATCCCCTTGCCTAAGAGGAAGCCCATGTCTGGGAATGCTTTCGTGCCAATCCAGTCCATTCGAGATGTCCTGTGCAGGGGCATGCTACCTTTAGGGATGACTTCCTTAGGGCTCCATCTGGGTGTCTGGGGACATCAACACATACAACTGCATTTATTCCCAGAGCAGCCCAAGGGTAGTGCCAGAAAGTGCTTCAAAACAAAAGGACAAGCCTACCGTTGGATTTATGTGATGCAAAATTAGACCGATATCTATCACATAACATATTATCATTTATGTCTATAAAATTTATTTGTCTATTTACATATATACACGCTAACAGAGATGGAACATAAGGTGCAATTTCTTTAGAGCTCCAGCAAGATTCTACCATCAACACTCTGTAATCTATAATCAGTGCTCTGATCAATTAAATTATAATTATAAACTAATACTACTTTCATACTTAGCCGGTACTTTCCAACATCCTCCACAACTGAATGTTGATACAGACTGTCCCAGGTCACGAACCACTTTCACATGCACTTGCTCCTCACTTCAGTCTGGTTTTCACGTGAGAACTCTAAGGCTAAGAGGGTCAGAGATGTGCCCAAGAGCAAGGAGCTCCCAATGGGCGGAGCTAGAGTCAGCCAGGTCTTCCCAATAGCATTTGCTATTTCTTTTGTACAATTATACCTTTCAGGAGCTCAAAAATGTTGAGAAGTTGTGGTGGTCATAAAAATAATGGTTATCATTTATTCAACATAAACCTATGCCAGGCACTATACTGGGCACTTCTATGTACTTCTCATGTAGTTAGAAGTAATTTATTAATAAATAAATAATTTTCATATTTCAAGAGCTTGATAGCTGCTAACTATATTCACTTGGCTAATAGCTCCATAAAACAATCTGTGCATTTTTTTTTATGCTCACTTTTAGAGGTAAGTAGCATAATTCTCATTTTATAAATGAGGAATCTGAGGCTCAGAGAGGTGAACCAACAGGCCCAGGGGTCACACAGCCATCCCTGGTGAAGCCAAGTTTGAACTCAGCTCTGTCTGACTCCAAGGCCCGTGCTCTTTCCAGTTGGCTAAGCTACCTATCAGTCATTTTCACTTTAGTGAAAATTTAAGTCAACGCTGCTACATTTTCTGTAGTAGCAGTATTATATAGTAGTATTTGCATTTTACTATGCCTCTAATTTTAGAATGAAAGGACTGTTCCCTGTTCTTGAAACATTCCAAGCCTCCTTATTGTCTCTGAAAATCACCCCACAGAGCTGGCCAGCTGATGCTGCTGGTAGCACAACTTCAGCTCTTTGGGGAGTCAAATGGTCTCATCTGGAGAGTGTTGCATGGTCAACACAGCAGAGAAATCGTGAGTTCTAGAGGCAGAACACCTGAGTCTGAGGAGCCCTGCTCTTCAGGAGCTATGTGACCATGACAACTTCTTTAGCCTCTTGGGGACTCTGCTTCCTTCCTTGAAAAACAGGGATTAAATTAGATAGTGTGTCTGTGTGAATTGCAAAGCCAAAAAAGGAACATATTCTTTTGTGTTCTTTTCCAGAGTCAAGGCTCCCTTCCCCCTTCTCCGCCCAACTGTTCCGACTAAGCACTAATGACCACCAGGGTACGTGCGCGTTAAGCAGCCTTGCCGTGCTGAAGGCCTTTGGCTGCGGGATGCACCGGTCATTTCCTGCAGGAGCTTCCAAAGCTCTTCACTGAAAAACTGCCTTAAATGCAAAGGCTGTTTTGTGTTAAGAAACAACTTTGCTCATCCTAGGAGCAGCTCCTGTTCTACAGCCTCCGATGGCACACATGGAAGGAAGCCAGTGTATCGCTGCATATGCTCAGGACGTGAGTTACGGGAGTGACGGGAGTGACAGGAGGCCGCCTGGTGTGGGCTTCAGAGGTGGATGGAATCCAGCTTCCTAGTTTCCCAGGTGAGGTATCAGCCAAGACGGCTTCACCTCTCTAAGTCTCCATGTCCTTATTTGTGTAACAAAGTTAACCATGTCCACCTTTCAGGGCTTCTGCAAGTATTGCAGGTAATACCAAGGAGATGCCTTAATATTAAGGCGTGTGTTTGCAACAGACACACAGGCAGGAGTGCATCCTGTCAAAACAGGCTCTGTCAAGAAAGAGGGGCTCTGCCCACTCTGGAAGAGTCCCCTGGGTCCACCCTGTTCAGAAATCTCACCCAGGCGTTCTCCTACTCAGGAATGTATGACGATGACAAAGCAATTTTATAAAAATGGCTGAACCGACATGCATTAATGAGAACACTATTCAGACACTTCTGTCTGGTGACCCCTACAGGACTTTGGAACTAACCTCGTGTTTCTCCTCACTGAGGACCGGGCATTGCCCCGTTGTGGTGGGTGCCATACAGAGGCCCACACCGTAATGTTTGTTTGCCATGTGCTACAGACCCTCTGTGTCTTATGTCAGATTTTCCCTCATCACTTATGCTGGAACGTCTTGTCTCAGAGCTGGGAATGCTGACTTCCTAGCATTCGGCAGCTTATGCAATCACTGAAAGTGCAGGTTTTAAGTCCTGTGTCATTACCTAATTGATTTCTGCAAAAGGCTTTGCTTTCCTCGACGATGCTCTGTGAATGCTCAATGCTGGCTTCTCAGTCTGAGTGGATGTGCACCCCACATGCACCCCACACGGACCCCCTGGCACTTCCTGTGTAAATGATTCCTGGGAAATCGCAGCTCAGCCACACGGCTGTTGGTTGTTTTATATGCAGGTTTCTGTGGTTTCATTATAGCCTGTATGACTTTGGACCCAAGGTTACAGAGAAGGAATGAAACATGATAAAGCTATTTGCCTCTAGATCATGTTTATTGTTCAGGCACGTTTTAGTTGTTCAGCTAAATCCCAAGCTCCGGCTACGTGCAGGGGACTGCGCCTAAGTAAGGTGACGCATTTGTACAGTAGACGTATGGCGGGGACAGAGTGGCAGACACAGACGTGATGTGCTGAAATGGAGAAAGTAAACCGGTCCATGTTTGCGATGTGGCGAATGAGACATAAATGAGAGAACCTGTGTTCAGGTTCAGGGAAGGTTTCTTGGAGCTGAGAATGAAGTGAGGGGTATTCCAGGATTTACAGGAATTGAGGAAACAGAAAGGTCAACACGGGGAAGCATTCTAGGCAGATGGAACAGCTCGAGAAAGGCACGGAGGTAGACGTGGGCCCAGTGTGTTAAAGGCACTAAGAGGCTGTCAGCTTATGTGGTTTGTTTATTTTAGCAGAATGGTGGGAATCAAGTTTGTAAAGATAAATTGGGAGGCCTACTTTTAAGCTGGCGAGTACGGGCTTATTCCTTTACACAGTGAAGTCACTGGAGTCTCTGAGCAGACAAATGGCAGATGGAAAGTGGTGTTTGGGGAAAATGATATTGGCAGTGGTGTTCGGAAGAGGGGTCTTTAAGTAGCAAAAGAAGACACCTGAGGCAGGAGAAATCATTAGAGGACTATTGCAAGGAACTTATCTGAAATCATAAGAACCTGAACTAGTGTTCGGAAGAGGGGTCTTTAAGTAGCAAAAGAAGACACCTGAGGCAGGAGAAATCATTAGAGGACTATTGCAAGGAACTTATCTGAAATCATAAGAACCTGAACTAGGATTATATTAATAACAGAGAGAAAGAGAAATAGACGATGCGTTAAATACAAATTAAAGAGCAAGCCGAGAGTGGACTTGAAGGGATGGCAGGAAAACCAACAAAATCATAGGTCGGAGGCAGAATATCCAGAGCTTGTTTGCAGGACGATGTACCATCTGCTTAAACAAGTTAAATTGGAGGTTTGTGAGGCAGCCAGCAAGTGGAAGGTGAAAATGGCCAACCAGTTGCTGGAGATTTGAGACGGAGCTCAGGACTGAATTCTGGGCTGCAGATGTGATCAGGGCATCATTTGGGTGGAGGGGACAGCTGAGGTTATAATGGCTTTTCTCCGAGTTGTGTGTGCCTATGTGACATTTAAGGCAAAGGGGAAGACTGCAGGAGAACCCTAAGGGTTCACAGAGATGTCTCTGGGGCAACTGAAGGTACAGAGGGGCTCCAAGTTCCCCTGGCACCATTCAACCTGAGCAGGTCTGTGTTTTTTACTTACTGAGTTTTGTGATGGGATAGGATTGAATTTGAAGAAAAGTTTCCATTACTAAAAAAAAAAAAAAAAAATGTTTGAACATCAATGGTTGGGGATTTGGCCTACCAGAAATAAAAGCAGAGACATTATTATTGGCAGTGGCAAAAAAAAAAAAAAAAAAAAAAAAAACCCTAGAAGAAACCTGACAGTCCATCAATAAAGGAACACTTGAGTAAACTGTGACATAGCCATTGCGAACAGGGCAGCTGTTAAACATAACCAACAAGAGCTGCACATGTAAATTGACCTAACACGAGAGGATGTCCACAGTGTATTGTTAGGGGCCAGAAGCAAGTTTCAGGGTAATGCATATGATACAATAAAATGAAAAAAGAAAGAGACCTATGCACTTTTGTATTAATATATGCTGATGGGAGAGAGAGGAAGGACTCCACACCAGACTTCAGTTTCTTCAGGCACTGGAATGAAAAGAGGGCAGGTGATTTCCACATTTGAAAGGAGAGACTTCTGTATTGTGGAAGGGGTTACTATGAGCCTGTAGTTTTCTTTTATTTTTTTTGTTTGAAAATAAGTATAGATTCACCTGAAGTTGCAAAAATAGTACAGAGAATCCTGTGTTCCCTTCATTCACTTTCCCCCAATGGCAACATCTTACGTAATGGTAGCATCATACCAAAGCTAGGAAATTGACATTGGTACAATCCATAGACATTATTCAGATCTCTCTAGTTTCATGTGTACTTGTGTGTGTGTGTGCATAGTTCTGTGCAAATTTATCGCATGTGTGGATTTATGTAACCACCACCACTATCAAGATGCACAAGGGTCCCATCACCACAAAGACCCCTCATGCTACCCCTTTACAGTCACACCCATCCCCACCCTGACCCACTGTTCCCTGGCAACCTGTCCTCCATTTCCATAATTTTGTTATTTCAAGAATGTTATATAAATGGAATTAGATAGTATATAACATCTTGAAATTGGCTTTTGTTTCCATTCAGCATAATTTCCTTGAGAGCCATTCAAGTTCTTGCATGTGTCAATAGTTCATTTCTTTTTATTGCTGAGTAGTATTTCATGGTATGGAGGTACTACTGTTTATTAACCATTTACCCATTGGAGGACATATGGGCTGTTTCCAATTTGGGTCTATTACAAATGAAGCTGCTGTGAACATTTGTGTACACATATTTGTGTGGTTATAACTTCTCATTTCTCTGGGATAAATGCCCAGAAGTACGATTGCTGGGTTATAAGATAAGCATATGTTTAGCTTTTTAAGAAACTGCCAAACTATTTTCCAGAGAGACTGTATAATTTTACATTCCTACCAGCAATGTACAGATAGACCAATTCCTTATCATCCTTGCCAACATTTAATATTATTCCTATTTTTAGATTTTAGCTGTTTCAATAGGTATATAGTACTATTTGATTTGCATTTCCCTAATAGTTAATAATGTTGAACAAATTTTCATGTTCTTTTTTTGCCATCTGTATATCCTTTGATAAGATGTATGTGCATTTTCTGATTGAATTTTTAAACTTTTTTATTGTTGAGTTTTGTGAGTTCTTTATATATTTTAGATACGAATCTTTTGTCAGATATGTGGTTTGAAAATATTTTCTTCCAGGTCAGATCTTTTCCTTTCATCCTTTTAATAAGGTCTTTTGCAGAGCAAAAGTTTTTCATTTTGATGAAGTCCAACCTATTGATGTTTTTTCTTTTATGAATTGTGCTTTTGGTATCACATCTAAGAATTTTTCACCTAGGCCTAGGTCCTGAAGATTTTCTCCTATCTTTTCTTCTAAACATTTTATGGTTTTATGTTTTATATTTAAATTTATGATTCATTTTGGATTAATTTTCATTTAAAATGTGACGTTTTGGGTTTTTGTCTTGTTTTGTTTTCCCTATGGATGTTCTATTGCTCCAGTACGATTTGTTGAAAAGATTATTCTTCCTCCATTGAATTGCTTTTGCAGCTTTGTCAAAAATCAGTTAATTTGTGCATCAAAAGATACTCTCAACAGAGTAAAAAGGCAACCCACAGAATGGGAGAAAGTATTTGCATATCTGAGTTAATATCTAGAATGTGTAAAGAACTTCTAAAAACAACAACACTACTACAACCTGATTCAAAACTGGGCAAAGAAATGGAATAAACATCTCTCCAAAGAAGATATACAAATGGACAATAAGCACATGAAAAGATGCTCAACATCATCAGGAAATTCAATTCAAAACTGCAATGAGATACCATCTCACACCCATTAGGATGGCTCCTACCCAAAAAAAAATTAAAAATAAGTTATAAAGGGTGTGGAAAAATAGGAACCCTTATGAACTGTTAGTAGGAAAGTAAAATGGTACAACCACTGTGAAAATCAGTATGGTATTTCCTCAAAAAGTTAAAATTAGAATTACCACATCATCCAGAAATTCCATTTCTTGGTATATACCCAAAAGAATTGAAAGTGGAGTCTCAAATATTTGTACACCCATGTTCATAGCAGGATTATTTACAATAGCTAAAATGTTGAAGCGACCTAAGTGTCCATTGATGGATGAATGGATAAGCAAAATATGATATATCCATATTCTGTGGTTTGAGTGTGTCCCCCAAAGTTCACGTGTTGGAAATTCAATCCCCGAAGCAACAGTGTTGAGAGGTGGGGCTTTTAAGAGGAGATTAGGTCACAAGAGTTCTGCCCTCATAAATAGATTACTGCCATTCTCATGAGAGTGGGCTATCACGGGAGTGGGTTCCCAATTAAAGGATGAGTTCATACCCATTCCCCTCGCTCTCACCCTCTCTCGCCCTTCCACCTTCTGCCACGGAATGACATGACACAAAGGCCCTCATCAGATGCCAGTACCATGTTCTTAGACTTCTCAGATTCCATAAACATGAGCCAAACAAATTTCAGTTCATTATAACTTACCCAGTCTTTGGTATTCTGTTATAGCAGCATAAAATGGATTAAGACACTATGCAATGGAATATTATTCACCCTTTAAAAGGAAAGAAATTTTGTAATATGCTACAACATGGATGAACCTTGAAGACACTATGCTAAGGGAGATAAGCTAGTCATAAAAAGACAAGTACTGTATAATTTCACTTACATGAAGGAATTAGAGTAGTCAAAATCATAGAGACAGAAAGTAAAAGGGTGGTTGTCAGGGTTGAGGGGAGGGACTTATTTAATGGGTATAGAGTTTTAGTTTTACAGTGTGAAAAGAGTTATGGAGATGGATGGTGGTGATAGTTACACAACATTTTGAGTGTGTTTAATAACACTAAACTATACACTTAAAATGGTTAAGATGGTAAATTTTATGTTACATATGTTTTATATAGAACAATAAGAAAATCAGCTGGATATGTTTCCATGGGTCTATTCCTCAATTCTTTATTCTGTTCCATCGATCTATGTTTCTATCCTTTCACCAACATCACATTGTCTTAATTACTGTAGTATGTAGTAAGTCTTAAAATTGGGTAGAGTAATTCCTTCTATTTCATTCTTTTTCAAAATTGTTTTAGCTATTCTAGTTTCTTTGTCTTTCCACATAAATTTTAGAATAGACTTGTCCATAGCTATAAAAAATCTTTCTTGGATTTTGATAGGAGCTGCATTAAATCTATAAATCAGTTTGGGGAGAAGTGACATCTTTATTTTGTTGAGTCTTCCAGTCAGTGAACATGGTATGTCTCTCCATTTATTTAGAGTTTCTTTGATTACTTTCATCATCATTTTGTAGTTTTCAGCATGTAAGCCTTGTACATGTTTTATTTTTATTTGAAAAATCTAATAAACTAATTTTTAAGTCATTGATATAGGCAATAAGTACAGAGACAGAGGGGTTTTGAAATGGAACCAGTGCCAAAAGCAAATGCTGTGTGTTTGTCTCTTCCCCAACCCCAGGGCAGCAAGAAGGGAAAGAAGTGACAGCTGCCAAGGGTGAGGCTTTACAGCACAGGGCCCTGGGCAGTCAAAGACTCCACAGAAGGGAGCCCAGAGTCAGGTGAAGGGTCCCTGAAAGGGATGCAGGGGGCTACCCAGATGATATTCCCCTACTTCATGTCACCAAGGAGCACCCAGGGCCACTATCAGCTCAGGGTAAGGCATAGAGGCTTGGAATCTCCTAAGTGGGAGACCCACAAATCCTTTAACCAAGAAGGGCCTACATGAGATTCCCAGTTTCCCATCCAAGCATGGAAAGGGAATGTATGTAAATTTGAAATTACCCAACAACTCGAAATTGAATCCTAGAAAGTATGCTCATAACAATCTGTTCAGATGTCACATCCATTTTGTTAATATATTCTTCATAACCACCTCAGAGTACTTCTTGCTCTCAAAGAATCATAGCGGTGAACAAAGATGGACAGAGAATTCAATTACTTACCATTTTTTCCAACTACAAAATCAGTAGGACTCATATTATAGTCCCTTCCACTGGGCACAGAGCTGATGTTTGGAGCTAACATCAGCAAAGATCATTTTATCTCTTACATTTTTTGCAAAGAATAAAACTGAACGAAGCCCAAATATTAAGAGGTTTTGTTTTAAGTTCTCATCTTCCACAGGATGCAACAGAGAAAATTATATCAGAATTCAGAAAAAAAAAACAAAGATGGAAATATAATACCCATGAAGAATAAGGCAAACCAAATTATATTGTACCTGAAAGAGACAGAATTTTGTTTTTAAGGGAAATAAGATTTCTCCAGCAGATATAATTTTTGGCTCTTTTGTCACAAACAAATCACTAAGAAGCAATAGCATGTTATTATTGCACAAAGCAACTCCTGAAGAGAGGAAAATGATGAGTGGGCCTTGTCATAGCAAGCTTTTGTTCAGGCTTATAAAATATATTGAAAAACACCAAGACAAACATCTACCCAAACTTCCTTCAGAAACCCACAAACAAATAGAGCAGACTCCAAGACCAAAAAGTGTGAAATATCAGACAATAGAATATTGGTCTCCATGAGCATAAATTACAAATTTTAATAGAAAGCCATCAAAAACAAATGTGTTACACCTACTACTTGAGACTACTCGAGAGCATTCGGGATGGATACTAGGAGAAGAAATGGGCACAGCAGCCAGAACAGTCCAAAGTCGGGCATTTGGAATGAAGCCCTAGGGAAAGTCACTGTGAAGAAATGTCACTTCCTAAGTGAGCATTGTGAACTTCTTGGCAATTTGTTTTTGAGAGAGTGTCTTGCTCTGTCACCCTGGCTAGAGTGCAGTGGCATCATCATAGCTCACTGCAACCTCAAACACCTGGGCTCAAGTGATCCTCCCACCTCAGCCTCCAAAATAGCTGGGACTGCAAGTGCACACCACCATTCCTGGCTAATTTTTTTATTTTTTTGTACAGACGGGATCTCGCTATGTTGCCCAGGCTGTTGTTCTTAAATTCTTAACCACCACACTATGAAAGAGGTGTAATAGGAAGCTAACTATCAGGGAGAGAGTAGGAAAATTGGTGCCAAGTCTCCCACATTCCATAGCAAGGTGCCATAACAATTTCCCCTTTTGGACTTGTCACACGGCCCTGCCCCTGACACTGACACTGGAAGACTCCCTTTGTAATAACTCGTCAGAAAGGCCCACGTAAAGGAATGCCATCACTAGGGGAGAGTGCCTCTATGTGGAGAGAAAGGGCCAGGGAGGGAAGATTTGAGTAAGAGACAACAAAATGCTGAAGAAACATCCAGGAAGCTCTGGAACAACCATTTTAACCTGAACCAAAGGATTAAGTTTGAAAAGTCTAACAGGAAAGTACAAGTGCCTGCAAGGGCCCAGGTGAAGTGACACGCTTAGGCTGATAGTAGACAAAAGAGATAAAAATGATCGGGCAACAGCCCAGTCATTGTGTGAAGCCAAATCCCGTGAACATAAACACACTGCACACCTGTAAAAGACCTAACTCATGATTTGGTAAAATGACTTTGCCTATTAAGCATCTGCCCAACAGGGTTGTGCCAGAGGCCATTAGAGGGGCAGCGCCTTGGAGAAACAAAGGAAGGTGGCCTTCCCAAAGTCTTATACGTTAGCAAAGAGCCCCTAATTCCTTCATACCACCTGTGGAAGGTACTAGGAGCAAACAGGGAGCCGTCTCTTCAGTCGATTCCATTACAGCGGTTTCCTTCTGTGCTGCTATGTTTAATAGGAAAATAAGATTCATCCTCCCAAATTCCAGCTTGGTGACTGCATCAGCTTGTCACATGTACTGCTATGATGTCTGGACCACCACGTGCCACAGGACAGTTCCCAGGCCATGCACGGCTGAGCCTGCAGCTATGACACAGCATCATCGCCAGGCTTCCCACCAGGGCCCAGGACAGCTTTCGTATGTCCATTTCAGGCCACAAAGGGGAAAATGTTCTTTCTTCCCACCTCACTCTCAGAGCTGTTCTTCTGCAAAGCAGTGTTCTTTTCAGAATGGCGTAGCTGGGTATAGAAGGCAAAAGTCAGTACCCAGATGGGCCAACTCTTTGGTACCTGCCTGATACCGTTCAGTCATGAAAGAGTGTTTTCCTGGGACTCAGCACCCACCTGGGACCTCTGGTCCCTCATGCCTGCTGCTTACTCTGCCTGACATGTCCTGCCCTCCTCCCCTCCTTCCCTGGACCTGTGCAATTCCCATTCCTCCCATAGGAATGACCTTGGTGATCTTCCCCAGGAAGCCTACCTGACTACCTGAAGGCCATTAATATATATATATGGTCCCTGTGCACCCTGTGCTCACCCTACTACAGCATTTATCAAGTTGTGTTGCAATTTCTTTTCTTGCTTTTCTTTTTCCCACACTGGACTATAAGCTCCATGAGGGAAGGGACTGTGTCTGGACCATGGCTTATAACCAGTGTCCAATCAACAAATGTCTTGTGGGATGAGCACATGCTGGAACCTAGCAGGTGTGCAGACTTGAAGAGCATCATTCAGGAGTGGTGTGGTCAAGAACACAGTCACTGATGTCAGACAGTCCTGCCAGAGTCCCGACACTTTGTAGCTAAGTGATGTTGTTAGACCAACCTAAACCTTCATTCTCTCATTCCTAAAATAACAGCCACAACAATTACTAACGGTAGTAATCATTTGTGTTATTGTTATCACAGATCTCCCTCAGGATTAAAATAAAGATTCAGTGAGATATTCTAAGCACTTAAAATAGAACTTGGCACATTCTAAAGGCTGGGCTAATATTGGCAATACACCCTCCCCTGTCCCAAAGCCAGCCGAATTCTTCTTCTGCTACTAGGGTCCATTTTGAAGAGAAAAATCCCAAATTTAGAAAATCCCCAAATTCCTATTTGATGAAAATGAAATGGAATTGTTTTTCAAAGGCAGGCTCCCCTCTGCCAGAAGCACTTAGACCATCATCTTTTACAAAGATGAGTAAATATAGTATCTATCACCTTGTCATCCGGAATGACTCACTCACAGCAGCAGAGTCACTCGAACTGTTTCTCAAGACCTGTTTGTTCCTCATCGCGAAACTCGCCATTAGGTGGCAGCCGAGCTGGGGACCCTCCGAGAGAGGAGCGGCCTGACCTTTGCCCACGCTGCTGAGAAGCGAACATCTGACTCATCCTGGGAGTGTCAGCCCAGAAAACGACCAGGGCTTAATCCAACAGCGTGTAAAATATAACATCCCCGCGCCCAGAGCAGTACAATAGACCCGGTAAGCCCGTGAGTAATCTCCTCAGAAACAAAAGAATTACCGCAGTTGACAAATGAAGACACAAAAGCTTATCAACTATTTTAGGAGCTTGTAATAAATTTGATCCCAAGATAATTAAGCGATATTGAAAGAAGCCCCATCTAGATGTGTGTCTCCCCTGCTTCAAAGCCTTCAGTGACCCCACCGGGTTTCTCAACCAGGGTGTGTGTGTTTGGGGGGCCGGGTGGGGGGCCACACTCTCCAGGGGGGCGAAAGAAAAAGGACATTCACTATCCCTCCTCTTTTCATAATTCGAACTGCAGAAAGTACAGCTCGAGGAATCCATCTGGTGATCACATGCCGGAGACAGAGTGAACAAGCATGGAAAGGGCATGGATTTTTAAAAAGGCATCAGAAACACGGGGATAATCATAACAAGAACGATGATTAACATTTATTTGGTGCTTAATATGCACAGAGCTATCTGCCTTCCATGCTTTATCTCACTGAGTCCTTACAACCACTCCATGAGCTAGGAATTATTCATATTCCCACTTGACAGCTAGGGAAACTGAGGCTCAGAGAGATAAAATAATTTGTCTAAAGGCACACAGCTAGGATCCAGAGACAGGAGGACATCGGGGGTGGCTGGCAGGACTCCTGAGTTCTCCGAAGGGTTCAGTCCTTTCTGCCTCCTCCCCTCCCAGCAGCACCCAGACCTCTTGGTGGACTAAACTGCTCACCGAGGAGCAGCTTCCACTGGACTGGGGAGGGACAAAAGGGTAACCAGCTCCATCAAACAGGCGTTCATCACTGGACCCTCCATGGCTGGGACCAATCAAGGCATTCACTATTCCAAGATGGAAGCCTCCAAATTTAGAAATTCCCAGCCCAACACTCTTCAACCATGGTGGTTAAAGTACAGTACTACTTGCCTTGAAAGCTTTGGGAATCTCTCCTCTCCAACTTTCTTTTTTCAAGGGCAGGGCCCCTTGTTCACCACACTCTCTCATACTCCGAGGCTTTGCACGTGCCTTCTTGGCCATGTGTCATCACGGCAAATTTGCTCTTTAAACTCAGCTCTGACATTGCTTCCTTTGCAGAATGGACAGGCCACCATCGGAGTTCCATGTGCCCTCTTCTCCCCCCCAGAGGATTCTGTAAAAACTAGCACCAAACACTCCTCTTACTGTACTTTACCTGTTTGTCAGTCTCTGACACTAGACTATGAGCTCCCTGAGAGCAGGGACTCACTCCTGTTCATCTCTTTCTGCTCAATCCAGCCCAGTGCCTTAAGAGATGCTCACTGAATGTTTACTGAATGAATGGATTCTTGCATACCCTGTGTGCTGTCAGGTTCCACAGTGGAACACAAGCCATAAAATTGGTTCCTATTTAAAAGCAGGAACTCCCAGTTTCTGGCTCCAGGTCACAGCCCTTTAGAGCCAGGACCTGAGCAGCTGTGTCTCAAGACAGGATGAGAGTCTGGGACTCACTTGCTGTCTCTGAGGCTATGAAAAGGAAGTCTGAGAACATCACTCACGGGGCTTCCTCAAGAGCCTGTGGATGCTTGACTGCAGGTCCCCGTTTGTAGCAGGGAGTCGGGGAGGTAGACCCTCTAGCCCCCATCTTGGTGCTTCCTCTGGTTCTGAATGATAGCTAGAGGCTCTTCCTGAGACAACACCAGGACACAATAGGTTTGTTTTTTCAACAATGAACTTTCGAGCTCTTTGTCTTCCTTTAGCTGTGTGGCTATAGGGCTAGAGCGTGTACCCACTCTCTTAAATCCCTTGCAGTTACAGATGCACACATTTTTTAAACTATAGAGATGTAGCATTTTAGTGTCAACTCAAAACTCACGGTGTCAATTTAGTGCCCTCCGTGGGCACAAAACCACTGCTGCAGCGCTCTTGCTGTCTTGCAAGAAATACGTTCTGCAATCAGTCTCTGCTGAGAGTTCTGTTCCCTGAGTTGAGAGCCTGCTTCCTATAAAGCCAGAGTAAAATGCATATTCCAGGTCCTGTCTTGCCAAAGATTTCAAATAAATATTGTTAACATCTTATGCTCACAGCAAAGCAGAGAGACTAATATCGCAAACATCTGGTCTTCATCCCTTAGCTTTGTCACATGTTAACATTTTGCTATATTGTTCCCAGATTATTTTTTAAAGAAGTAAATCATAGGCACAGTTGAGCATTCCTCTGAGGAGTGCTCACATTCCTCTCTCCATACTCTCTTGAATTTTGATGTTTATCATCCTCAATATTTTAAAATATTGACTATATATGTATGGATTCATAAACAGATATGGTATTGCTTTGAACTGTTTTAATAGCATTGAAATGATATCCTATTACACCGATCCTTCTGTAAATTGTTCTTTCCCACTCAATAATATTATTGCTGAGATTTAAAAACATTGGTACACATTGGACTAGTTCACTCACTTTATAGAACTGTAGGAATAGAAGCTTTCTTTATCTATTCTGTGGACATGTATTTTCCATTTTTTTCCTCTGTAAAAACAATACTGCAGTGAACTGTCACACACATCTACTTGTGCACTTCTGAGAACTGTCTCAAGGGTAGACCTGATGGGTTATAGGATTAGATATCTTTAACTTTACCAGATATTGCTGAATTATTCTCTAAAGTGGTTGTATCAGTTTATACAGTCAATAACAATGGCAACATTCCCATTTTTCTATGAAAAGTTGCCAAAATGGTACAATGAACACATGTATATACTTCATCTAGCTTCAACAGTTATTAACATTTTTCTACATTTGCTTTCTCTTTATTTCTCTTCAAAATTTTCTTGGCCTTTGGTATTCCATATTTAGAGATGTATACATATACAAAATATATATTGAAATCTATTTTATATATATATATATATATGCTAGAACAAGGACATTCTCATAATGCAGTCATCATATTCAGACACTGATACAATTCTATTATCTATTATACAGTCCAGATTCAAATTTCCCCTTTAAACTAATAATGCCCTTTGTAGTTTTTTCCCCCAGTCCAGAATTCAATCAGGAATCAAATACTGTATTGCATTTGTCATGTATCTTTAGTTTCTTTTAATCTTCTTTAGTCTAGATAACTCCCCAGCCTTTAAAAAAATCTTCCATAACATTGACATTTTTGATCCTTGCCAACTCTTGATAATGTCAAACATTTTAATCTTTGCTAAATTGATCAGGGAGAAATAGCATCTCATTGTGGCTTTAATTTGTTTTTCCTTGATTACTAGTGAAGTTGAGAAAATTTTCATACATATATTGGCAATGAAAATTTCCTTTTTTTTATTTTCTCCTTAATATCCTTTTGCCTGTTTCACTATTATATTGT
>CM052445.1:16076862-16103067 GCA_028533085.1 Varecia variegata
TGCCAACTCTTGATAATGTCAAACATTTTAATCTTTGCTAAATTGATCAGGGAGAAATAGCATCTCATTGTGGCTTTAATTTGTTTTTCCTTGATTACTAGTGAAGTTGAGAAAATTTTCATACATATATTGGCAATGAAAATTTCCTTTTTTTTATTTTCTCCTTAATATCCTTTTGCCTGTTTCACTATTATATTGTTTACCATTTTCTATAGATTTATAAAAGTTATACATATAGTCCGGATACTAAACAATTGCCAGTCAAAGGCAATTTTAGCTATGATGTTTGGCTATATTGTTGAATAAAGGTTTTTAATTTTAATATTCAAATATGCCCATTTTCCCTTAATGATTTGTGATCTTTGTAAGAAATCTTTCTCCATCTCAATGTCATAAAGCGTTCTTACAAAGATAAATATAATTTTAGATCTTAAGTATACCTGAAATCTATTTTTGTGTTAGTGTATGGTGGGGATCTAATTTCAACATTTTCCAAGAGTAATATCCTAGAATGTCATTTATCAAAGAGTTTGTCCTTTCCCCACTGATTCGTAACGCTATCTCTGTCATATATTGAGTTTGTATATTCTAGCCTTCTGCTCATTGCACCCAAGAGTGGAAGTGGTGGGTCATAAGTTATAGACATCTTTAGCTTTACTAAATTTTGCCAAATTGCTCTCCAAAGTGTTCGTATTGATTTGTACTGCCAATAACAATGACAAAGTTTCCATTTCTTCATACCCTCACCAAGTCTTTTCTGGGAAACATTCCACTGGTTTATTTATCTATCCCTAAGCCAATATCACATCATCTTAGATTAGATACATCTTTGCAATACGTGTTGTTATCTGGTAAGGAAGGTCTCTTTTGCCTGTGGGTCCCAAGAGGAGGATGAGAGACGTGTGGGACAGTCTCCCAAGCCTCCTCAGCGTTGGCTGAGGGCTTTGACTGACCTCCGCCTCCCACTCACACGCACACATTGGCTAAGGAAATACTCATTCATGAGCGCTACTGAGATTTTTCTGGTTGTTTCCTTTGTGCCATTATGAGGATATTGTGAAGATTAAATGAACAAGTCCCTGTGAAGTGCTTGGTACAAAGTAAGTGCTCTATAAATGTAAGCTATTATTGCAATTTCAGTAAATGGCAGTTAATCAGCTGAGTCATTCGAGTTGGAGGCCTGGGCCTCACCATCCATTCCTATATCGCCCCTCTGCATGCAGCCACCCAGCCCACTGATTCTACTTCCTTGCTATTTCCCACACCTGTTACTTCTCCCCATCCCTGCTGCCCAGGTCCTGGCCTAGGTCCTCATCGCTGCCCATCTGGATCACTGGCCTCCTGACAGCCCCTCTTGTCCCCTTCCAATCCTTTCTCTGTGGTATTGCTGGAATGAAATTTCTAAAATAAATTTGATTATGACAGTCCTCATTGCTTTTAGAATAATTCACTAATTTATTAATATGTTTGTCCTTTTTGACCCAGTGGCAGCCCACCTCTGCAGCCTCAGGCTTGGTTTCTTGCCATCCTCTTTGCTGTAATCACACTGAGCTAGCCAGTGTTCCCATGAACCACGTTCCTCCCCTTCTCACGGCCTCTCCCCTCCTGTCTCCTCCCCCCAGCAGACACACACACCAGTATAGGCTTAGGAGGAAAGAAATGGCTGAAATTGCATCCCAGATCCCCCACTTACTAGTGGTGAGTCTTTGGGTAAACTACTCAACATCTGTCTCTGGTTCTTGATCTGTACATGGGATAATCATAGTATCTCTTATAGCTGTTGCAGACATATGAGCTAATTCATGTACAGTGTGCAGTGCGTGATGAACACTCAACAAACATTACTTCCAGTTATTGGTTTCTTCTTTTCATTATTTGATGACACCTGTAGTGGTTCTCTCATGCTGGTTGTGTCTCCAGCATCTTCATCATTTTCCTTATTGGTAGTATCTTACATCTTAGGTGTATGGTTTGGGTTAGATTGACCCCAAACCAGCTCTAAGGGTAGGTACCAATTGACTTAAACCCATCAGAGTACCCTATTCCATCAGCCAAGTCAGAGACGATAGATATGATTCCACTGGTTCAGTTCAAATAATTGAAAAGTAGACTGTCCTTCCCTGGAGGTCATGAACAAAAACATTTGCAGCCCCAGGAGCTACAGGATGTCAGTATAGGACCACAAGCAAAGCATCTTTATGAGAAAGCAACTCTATGGAGGGCAAAGTGAAGGCTTGAAATTAATGTGATCCCTGGGGACATGCTTGAGCTGAGGGTTCAAGCCTCACCTAAAGCCAACTCTATATCTTGACTTCTTATGAGCCTATACATGTGCTCTCTTGTTTATATTAGTTTAGGTTTTCTGCTATTTACAACATAGAGTCTAACAGATAGGACATGAAATGGATTCTTGGGCCGTGTTGTTCTAAGTGAAGCTGACCCTAAGATTCTTACCTGTTATAGTGGAGTAAGTGGTGGCTCACCAAAGATATGTCCACCCAAAACTTGTGAACATTACCTTATTTGGAAAAAAGATCTTTGCAGATGGAATTAAGTAATTAAGATGAGATCACACTGAGTTAGCCACATGGGCTCTAAATCCAATGATAAGTGTCTTCATAAGAGCCAGAAGAGGACAGGACATGGATGAGGAGAGAGAAAAGTCATACGAAGGTGGAGGCAGATACTGCAGTTATGCAGCCACAACCCAAGGAATGCCTGGCACCACAGGAAGATGCAAGAGACAAACAAAGATTCTTCCCTAGGACCTTGGGAGAGAGTCTAATCCAGAACTTTGACAGAATAAATTTCTGTTGTTTTAGGCCACCAAGTTTATAGCAATTTGATACAACAACCCTAAGAAACTAATACACCTGTCTTAAGTGGGCAGCAGTTTGCCTATCTAGACCTGCCCAGACAAGGGGACCCTCCTCTCCGTGAACTTCTATCCCACATGCGACAAGTTGCCTGCATGTACTTCTTCAAAGCCCCTCTTCACTATGGTTCATGTTCTTCCAACTGTATCTATAACATGTAATGAACTTCCATATTATCAGGCTGTAAAATTGTATCTAGGCCCTTTTCTCTCTTTTTCTATCAAAATGCATGGTAAACCAGGGTGGCCATATGTGCACTGGGCCTGGGACTGTTCCAGGTCATACCAACTGTCCCAACGTTATTATCAATAGTACCCCTCTCACTCGCATAACTGTCCTGATTTGGGCAGTTAACTCTATGGTCACCTTTGTTAATGCCATCTGTCAGCCTCTTTGGAACTCACTGTGTTTTAGATGCTGGTCATCACTTTCCTACTCACGCTTCCTGAGGGGAGCTGCCATGCTCAGAGTTCTGGTCCCTCGATGGCCAGGACCACATGTCCCCAACCTCCTCCTGCCCCCATGACAGACTGGCGTGCCCACCTGCCTCAGGTGTACCTCATCCACAGACTGGTCAGCACCAGGTGATTTTTGTCATATGTCTCAAAAAGATGAACTGGATCTATCAAATTCCTCTCTCAGGAATTTGAACTTGGGAAATGGAGAGACTTGGATGGTTAGGAACACAGCTATAAGGAAAAGGCATGAGGCAGCGTTCAAGACTGTTTACCTGTGAGCTCCCCAGTGAAAGGGCTGAGAGAGAAGCAGCGTCCATACCGCCACGGGGCTGTGCATCTGGAGTTGTGCTCTAGGGGGCGCCATTCACGTAGACCACCTTGTGATTGGAGCTCCCTGAAGTTGTGTACAGCCAAAGCTCTGATTGTCTTGCTTCCTGGCAGCTTTCTGTTCCAGTTCCAGTTGCTATAGATCTCTATCAGTCGTTCTCAAACTTTGCTTTACATTAGAATTGCCTGGGGAATTTTCTAAAAAAATCCTGATTCTCAAGTTGCAGCCCAGACTGATTAAATCAGAATCTCTGGTCTGAAACCCGATCTCAGTAGTTTTAAAATACTCTTTAGGTGAAGATAGCATGTCACCAAGTTTGAGAACCACCAATAATCCTCTTCCCTCTTCCTGAGGTCATTTGAACAGATCTCTGTTGCAACCAATAGGTCCTTATACATTACTCTTCCCAGTATTCATGAGGGACTTTGACACTTCTGTGGTGTTCTAGATGGTAGGACATGGTCTAAGACAGTCTTTTAGTTGACCACTGTCATAATTCTTATCCAGAAAAAATCTCATGCACTTTGCCTGAATAGTGAAGTACGCAGTTAAATTGCTGGCTAATTTCATGTACTGTTTAAAGAGCTCTTTGCATGAAAATGAGAATTATGTAAAACAGAATCTTATTTTTGTTCATCCCCCCTGCCTCACTCCTCTTGGTGCTTCTGTGGACAGGATGAGTCATTCTCAGCTACAACTGGACCAGAGTCTCTTTAAAAATACACAACAAAAATTGTGCATTTTTTTGTTCCAGTATTTCTTCTTAGTGGGTTCAGCCTGCTCATTTTCTACCAGGTTTTATTCCTCTGCCTGGATATAAACATTCCTGTTTCAGCAGCAGCAGCTGGAAGATGCCTGTAGTTTGTAAAAAAAAAAAAAAAAAAAGTACAAGGGACATAAGAACTATATCTGGGAATGGCCACTTTTAATGACAAACTGATTTGTGCTCTGGAATTTTCTTTATTAAATGGGCACAGAGGAACAGACTTTTCTGCCCACTAGCTGACTTGCTCTTACATTTGCTGGAAGAATCATTGATCATTGCTATTATTAGCAGCATCCACCCCCTCAGCACCTGAGCATGACTTTTAGAAATGAGGGCAAATGATCTGATTCCATGAGATAAATCTCTTATGGTCAATAGTGGCAGGTAGGACCTATTTCCAGCCAGAAAGCACCATTGTGATTTCCTTAGTCCTTGCTGAAAAGCTAACAGAGAGAAAAGTAAGAGCTAAGCATTTTCCAGGTAGATTCATAGGCCTGGGCTTATTTATGGAGCTCCCAGTTCCAGTCTGCAATGGGCATTAATAATTCTTGACTTTTTTAGAAAGTCCAATGCCCAGAGATTTGAACCCAGATGCCAGCCACAGGAAAGACCGTGAGAGTGCTGGGCCATGCATTCTAGAGAGGAAAGAGAAATGTGCATCAGTGTTAGAACACTCTGTGCTTTCTGTCTTTGCTTTTCCCCATGCTCTTCTTCCCTGCCTCATGAACTCATCCTCATCCTCAGGACCCAGCTCAAGCAACACTTCTGTGAAGGTTCCTCTGACTCCCCATGTCGGGAGACGTGGGCCCTGGACATAATGTTATCAATGTACTTATCGTTCTCTCAAAGTCACTTAGCCATCACCTAGCTCTCTCACTAGACTAAAAAACTCCTTGAAGGTGAGACTGTCTCTCTTATATGTCCCTCCCTCCCATATCCTATAAAAGTGGCACATAGCTGCTACTCAATAAATAGATGGTGAATCCAGACGCCTATGTAAATGGCACTAGAAGGACAGACAGGAATGAGCATTATTTAAGGATGTTCTATGTGCCCAGCACTTACACATATTATGTCATTAAATCTTCTCAACAACCTTATGAGATAAACATAAATATGAGGATCGAGACTCAGAAATATGAAGGGTCTTTCTCAGCCAAGAAGAGGCAGGGCTGGGAATCAAACCTGGATCTCCTTGGCTCCCAAGCACATTCTCTCTCCCCTCCATGACAACCTGAGTTATCTTTTAAAATAGACCCATATATTCCTTTTCCTTAAATAGAACATGCTAATGAGTACAAATCACTTCATTTGAAAATTGCCATTTTGGAGATATTAACTTAATTTTAGCCTCTCATATGCAAAACGTTTGAGGAATGCAAGTATCCTCAAGTGCACAGGGAAGTGGTTCTTTAAGGAAAAATTTGAGCATGACCCACGCACATATTCAGTATCATCATTAAATTAAAAGCATTAAGTAGTTTCATGAGACAGGAACCCAATTCACAGTGGGTTTTTTTTTCCAGAGGGCCAATTTAGCAATGCAGCCCAGAACGTGTCAGCACCTCTCAAAAGCAGACATATCCTGCAGTAATAATAACAAAATGATTTCTACCTGAAAAGACTGTAATAGAATAGCCCATTTAAAGATGAGCTTAGAGCTTAGAGAAGGAGGAAGAGAAAGAGGAAGAGTCACCCTTCATCAGCACTTACTAAATGCCGGGAACCTTGCTAAGTATTGCAGGCCTCAGCTCACCGATTCCCTGCAAGAACTCCATGACATAGACACTACTCTTATCCTCATTTTGCTGATGGAGAAGCAGAGGTTTAGGGAGGATAAGTAGGTCCACTGCTTGTAAGTGGCTCTTGCAGTCCTAGCTTGATTCCAAAACCTAAGCTTCTCCACTAACACCTCAACACAGTGAGAACTGTGGGGGTGATACCTGTGACAGGACTTTTAGAGGACACTTTGTCAGCATCCATGAAAATTTAAGTGTGCATACCCTGCAGCCCACAAATTCCACTTCCTAGTATTGAGCTCGCACATGTGCACAGGAGACTGATTCGCAGGACTGTTTGTGATAGCACAAAACTGGAAACAATTTTTAGGTTGCTTATGTCCTGCAAAAAGGGAATAGCTTTTAAAAAAATTATACTGTATCCATGCTGTGGAATGATGTGTAGCTGTCAAGCTTTTAGAGGTAGCAGGTGGTAAAGTGATACAGTAAAACACTATATAAAACCCACACCTTAGACATTAGCATATATATGTAGGCATAGATTTGGAAGGTGGATGAAAAGAGAATGGAAGGATACAGACCAATCTGACAGCAGTGGTTGTGCATATATACTAATAATTATTATATCTTCCTGGTGAATTAGCCCTTTTATCATTATACAATGCCCTTCTTTTTTTCTTGTGACTTCTTATCTTAAAGTCTATTATGTCTGATATAAGTATGGCCACCCCTGCTCTCTTTAGGTTCTCATTGTATGGAATATATTTTTCTACCCTTTTACTTTTAGCCTATGTGTGTTCTTAGATCTAAAGTGAGTCTGTTGTAGACAGTATATAGTTGAATCTTGTTTTTTATCCATTAAGCCAATCTGTATCTTTTAATTGGTGCATTTGATCTGTTCATATTTAAAGTAATTACTGATAGGAAGGGATTTACTATTGCCATTTTGTTAATTATTTTCTGTCTGTCTTATAGCTTTTTTGTCCCTCTTTTCCCCTCCTGCTGTTTTCCTTTGTGTTTTGTTGATTCTTTTTATAATGACATGTTTTGATTCCCTTCTCATTTCCCTTTGTGTATATGCTATAGATATTTTATTTATGGTTACCATTGAAATTATATAAAACATATTAAAGTTATAACAATCTATTTTAAACTGATAACTTCAATTGCATATTCAATCATGTATAAAAACTCTACTCCTTTCCATTTCTATCATCCCTTTATGTCACTGATGACAGAAATTAGTTTTTTATATTGTGTATCCATTAATATAGATTTATAATTACATTTTTGCTTTCTAAAAAAAATTCTATACCAGATTTATAAGTGACTTACTCACTTATATAGTAATACTATAGGATTCTATATTTTTCTATATATTTACCTTTACCAGGGAATTTTATATTTTCTATATGATTTTTTTGTTGATGTTTATCTCCTTTTGTTTCAGCTTGCAGGACTCCCTTTAGCATTTCTTATAGGGCAGCACAAGTGATGATGAACTCTCTCAGTTTTTGGTTATCCAGGAAAGTCAAAACTCCTCATTCTTCTTTCATTTTTGAAGGATAGCTTTGGCAGATATAGAATTCTTAGTCAATAGGGTTTTTCTTTCAGTATTTTGAAAGAATAACACTCCACTCTCTTCCAGCCTGCAAGGTTTCTCCCCTGGTGTGATACTGCAGCTGGGAAATTTGCTGATAATCTAATAGGTGCTCCCTTGTACATTATGAGGCACTTTTCTCTGGATGCTTTCAAGATTCTCTTTTTGTGACTCTTGACAATTTTATTATGAGTGTCTCAGGGTAGGTCTTTTTCGATTTATCTTGGTTGGAGTTCTTTAAGCTTCATGAATTTGTGTGCTCATTTCTCTCATCAGATTTGAAAATTTTTCAGCTGTTATTTTTTCAAATAGATTCTCTTCCCCTTTTTCCATTTCTTCTCCTTCTGGAACTCCCATAATGTGTATGTTATTCTACTTGATAGTGTCCCATAAGTCCCTTAGGCTTTCTTTGTTGTTCTTCTTTTCAATTTTTGTTCCTCTGCCTTGCTGATTTCAAAAGTCCTGTCTTTAAGTTCACCAATTCTTTCTTCTGCCTGGTCAAGTTTGCTGTTGAGACTATCTAGTGAATTTTTAAATTCAGTCATTGTATTCCAGAATTTCTGTTTTGTTCTTCTTCATAGTTTCTGTCTCTTTATTGATATTTCATTTTGTTTATGCATTGTCTTTCTGATTTCATTATCAGTGATCTCTTTTTATTCCTGTAGAAGGCTTATGATGGTAATTTTGAATTCTTTATCTGACAAGTTACATATCTCTGTTTCTTTAGGGTCAGTTTCTAAAGATTTAACTTGTTCCTTTAAGTGTGTCATGGTTTCCTGTTTCTTTGCATGTCTTGTTATTTTTTCATTTTTTGGATTTTGGCATTTGAAGAATCATCCAGTACTCCCTGACTTTGTGGTCTGGTTTCATACAGACAGGACTTTCTCCAGTCAGCCAGGCTAGAAATTCTGGAAACTTCTCAAGCCTTTTCTGGGTATGTGTCTTCTCTGGGCTGGTGGGTGTAATCCATTTAAAGAGGTTTTCCAGTTTCTACTCAGGAGCTCCCCCTAGTGTCTGTCTGTGATACTGGAACCTCTCTGGTGCGGTAGTAAATCATGGTACTGGAGCTCCACCCCGTGTCTCTCTGTGGTACTGCAGACTTCTGGGCATGGTTGATCATCTGTTCTCAGAGATCTCCAATCTGGTGCTCTGTTCCTATCGGTACAGTCCTGTCAGACAAGACAGAAAACAGGATCAGGGAATGTCAGTGACAAGGAATTGCTTATTGGGCACCTACAGAATGTAGCACCCCCTGGAATCCCAGGCCCAGATGGAAGGAGCAGGAGGACAGGCACACTAAGGAGCAAGAGATACCAAGTTTATAAATGGGAATACTTGAGGCATTGAGCCACGACAGGGAAACATTTGTAAGGCAAAAAGTGTAAAAATGCCTTTTTATTTATTTTTTAAAACTGAAAATTATTTAAGGAGCGGGGATAGGAGAGAAATGGGAGCTTCTGTGGGGAACTGTATGTTCTGTATAGAAATACTGTGAATTGCTAACATTCAGGTGGGGTCTCCAGTGCAGAATAAAAAGCCTGCAGGCTGCTTGTGGCGCTTCTAGTCCCCACCTGAGCTTGGCCCCTCGCTGGCTGCGTATTAGCCCTAGAGCTTGCCAAGACTCTGACAGCTTAGGCCACAGGGAGGAAGGTGTATTGAGGGAAGGAACAAGTGACACATACCTCCTGAGGAGCTGCCGGAATAGTCAGGATGTCTGAGGGCTGGCAGCTTAAAGTCCCCTGCCAGCAAGGAAGGGCAGGCTGGATAGGGCCAGAGCAGGAACAACTGAGCCAGCAGGGTTGTGCTCAGCCAGGAGAAGACATCACACCAGCTCAGGAGGGGGCTGCTGCAGAGGTCGAGTCATTTCCACAGGGCACCCATTCTGTCCATTTGAGAGCAAGGGCTCCCTCACCAATTTATCAGGAGTTGCAGTAAAATGTAGACCCCCCCTGTGCCATAGGCCAGACTGTAAACTCTACTACCTGTTGTTAAAGTCCCAGAAAGCAGAGACTGTGTGTTTTCTTTACCACTGTGTCTGAAGTCCCAAGACAGTGTTTAAAACATCACACATGCTCAGAAAATACTTTTTGTCCAGAGGAACAAACGGGCTGGGAAACTACAGGGTAGAAAACCTGCAAGTGAGCACAGACTATTTCTGACTTAACTAACTCTATTCTGCATGATCTAGATCCCATGCCTATGTGAATATGTGACTGTGGACAATTTACAACTTCTCAGAACCTGTTTTGTTTTTGTTTTTGTTTTGTTTTGTTTTGCTTTCATCTATAAGGTGAAGATAATACTTATAGGGTTCTTGTGAGGATTAAATAAGATGGTTTATATTGACGTGATTTGTCAACTGTAGAGTACTATAATAAATGTTAACTTTTTGTGATGATGATGATGACAAAGAAGATAATGACTATGATGATGATGATTTCTTTAAGCATAAAATGGCGTGAAATGGTGCCGTGAACCTTAGAGAAGTTCAGCTGTGGAAGAGGTGTCTGTTTTGATGGAAATAGGGTGCATAGAAGCCAGAGACCCCACAGCAGGATTTTGTTATGTGGCTTGTGTAATTCCTTACCCTTTATGTGTGTTGGTTTTGAACCGCAGATTAGGGAAGCCCATCTAAGGCAAGGAGTGTCTTTTTTTTTTTATTTTATTTTTTTTAGACAGAGTCTCACTTTGTTGCCCGGGCTAGAGTGAGTGCCGTGGCGTCAGCCTAGCTCACAGCAACCTCAAATTCCTGGACTTAAGAGATCCTCCTGCCTCAGCCTCCCAAGTAGCTGGGACTACAGGCATGCGCCACCATGCCCGGCTAAGTTTTTCTATATATTTTTTAGTTGGCCAGATAATTTCTTTCTATTTTTAGTAGAGGCGGGGTCTCGCTCTTGCTCAGGCTGGTCTTGAACTCCTGACTAAGGCAAGTAGTGTCTTTTGCTTTTTTTGTTTGTTTGTTTCCCATGTACTTTACATAGTACATTGCTCATAGCAAGCAGTAAACATTTGTTGGAGGAAACGTGAATGAATGATGTGATGAAGGGTGACATAGCTGCAGTGGCCAGGGAGGAATGAGAATATTAGTTGAGCAGAGATTGTTCCCTAGAAGTAATTTGTTCAGGCGGAATCAAAACTGATCTTGTCACTTCCTGATTTAAAAACTCCATTGGCTCTTCATTGCTCAAAAAATGAAGTCCAAGTGCATTAGCAGGGCATAGAAGGTCCTTCATAAACTAGATCCAATCTGCCCCTCCAATCTCATCTCCCATCACACCACGTCACCAACTCCCTATTCTTCCACAGTCGTCTTGACTCAACCTATGTTTTAATGATGCTGAACTTCTGAGAGTCTCTGTGACATGCCAGGTCTTTTTACTGGCTATTTCACCTTCCCTTGGCAAAGTCCTATGCATCCTTAGAGATACAGCGTCACTGATTCCTGTTCTGTAAAGTGCTCCCTGGTGTCCCCAGGCATTTATTCATCCATAGAACAAGTGTTTCCTTAGCACCTGCTGTGAATCGGACACGTTCTAACTGAGGAACACAGCAGTGAACAAACCAGACCAGGACTCTGCCTTCATGGAGTATTCATTCTAATCTGGAGGGATTTATAAAAAAGAAAGAAAACCAATATATACTGTGTTAGGGGGTGGTAAAAGTGGGGTGGGGAATTGGGAATAGGATGAGAGTGCCATTTTATTTACATAAAATATGATTTTTCAGTCAGAATAGGGGTTATGTTGCAATCACAAACAACCCCCTAAAATCTTAGTGGTTTATGGAACAAAAGTTTGTTTCTAGCTTGCACTTCATGACCACTGAAGGTCAGCTGGGCTTGGCTCCACACTGCTCACTCTGAAAATAGGCCCAAGCAAACATTTGTAATTGCTTTAGCAGAGGCCAAAGAAAATGAGGCAAAGCATGTACCAGCTGTTAAGGATTTTACCTGGAAATGGCACAAGTCACATCTGCTCACATTCTGTTAGCTAAAATGAGTCACACATCTGCACCTGGGTTAAACAGGACCTGGAAGAGCAATTCTGCTACCCACCCAAGAGGAGAGACTCCAGACGCATGTGACTAGCCCTAGTGATTGCTATCCGTGCTCAAGGAAGCCCTCTCTGATAAAGGGACATGTGAGCAGAATCCTCAAGAAAGTAGGACGCTGGCTGGCAGATAGAGGGGAAGCCATGTCTTTCTGGCTTCCCATAGGGAGCAGCTTAGAGTCACCTTGACTCCTTCCTCCCGTCCCTTCATGGCCCGCATCCCATCCATCAGCAAATCCCCTGGGCTACACCTTCAGAACACATCCAGCTGTGCCGGCTGCTCACTGCTTTCCCCTCCACCTCTGGCCCACACCTCATCCTCTCCCCTCTGGGTGACCTCTCTCTGCTTCCGCTTGTGCCCCCTGCAGGTGTCCTCACAGCAGCTGGAGGGATCCTTTTCAAATTTGTCACATCCTGACACTACCCTGCCCAAACTCTTCTGTGGTTTCCCATCTTTCTTGCAGTAAAATCCAAAGTCCTTACTGAGTCTCCCACAGTCCACACCCCACTCCCCAGCCCCCCTCTGGAATCTCACCCACTGCCCTCCCTCTCCACCTCACTCCAGCCACACTGGCCTCTTTGTGCTTTCTCCATTCAGTTTGATCAGTAAGTGTTTGAGTGCCTACTCTGTGCTAGGCGCCATTCTCAGGACCAGAAATACAATGGTGAAGAGATAGGAAAAAACATACACCTAGGCTGTATTGCAATTAGTCTGTTCACCTGTCTCCCCTACGACACTATTACCTCTCTTTTCACGTTATTCATCTATGTATCTTTGTGCCCAACACTATTCTTGGCACCGTAAATGATCAATACGTTTGAGTGGAGGTTGGAAAGATGAATGAACAAATTAGATAGATAGATAGTAGATAGATGGATAAATATAGATATATACATAAGTAGGTAGATGGAGGACAGACTTCACCTCTACTGGCACCATGACCTGAGCTGTGGGACTGTCGGAGGTGGTACACACCGGCCTCTCACAGCTGCAAGGAAGGCCTGGCCGCAGAAGGCCCTACCTAGGTCGATCAGCGTTGTCAGACAGACTGTAAAAATGAACAGAAGACTTTCTTACACGAAAAAATAGATTCCAGATCTGAAACAATTTAGTCTTCCTGGATGAGTCAACCCTACAAATCAAACAGGCTCAGGTGGTGAATCACAGGCCATTTACATCCCCCAGGGTTTGACTTGGACTTGGAGGAAAGGAAAGAAGATGGGTTGATGAGGTCATAAATAAAGGTGATATATTACCCATAATATTGGCAGAGAATATGTGATGGTCCTTCAAGGCTCGATTTAAACCAGTAAGTTTTCTGTCTAAAGCTTGTAGTTAAAATCCTCTGATGTGTGCATGCAATCTTTCCGCTTCCACCCACAGCTATGTTGGAGACTGAATCAAGTTTATCTAAAGTACAGGTTGTAACTTTTCTGGCTAAGAGAAATGCTAATATTTAATGAAAATCTAGAAAAATGATTCATCCAGAAGATACCAAAAAAATATTTTTCATATATTCCTCCACAATGATGATTCCTTTCCTTTTCAAAAAAACTAAGAGTACTCTGCTCTGCTGGGAAACAAGAGCCGTGTGGCTGTGCTGCGTTTACGGAGGTGAGGTTCTGGGGTTTGCTCCCCTTCTGTCCTCGTCAGCCACATCGTTGGGAAGTTTGCCCAACTCGTGCTAATTGTAAGGAAGAGAGGACAGTTAGGAGGAACGGGGAGAGATTACCGGCTGAGTAAGGACATCCTGGGATCCCTAAGCATGTGGACAGAGAACTCTCAGCCAACACATAATAGTAAGTGTTGTCAGCGAGCAGCTCAGACATTGAGCCTGTTCTGCATCTTCAAGAATTCTGCTAAGTGAGGAAATTCAATGTCTTTCCCCACATGGAAAGAATGTACCTTATGTGTTACAAAACAGCTTCCATAGACAATCTGTATTTCTCAGAACACATATGGACATATTTCTGTAACATTTTATTACATGTAAACTCTAGTTGTCTCTCACAGCCCAACTAGTTGGCAAGCTCCTGGCTAGGAGGGGTCATGTTGTCAACTTTTATGACACAATTAATGGCATTTATGTAGGGCTGGATGCTTAACACAAGATTAATATATGCCAGTTGCATGAATGAATGAATACAGGAGTGAATGCATCGCGTTGCCATGGAGATGGGGCAGCGAGGGCGAAGGATTGCTGGAATTCCTTGATCTATCTTCTTTAAAGAATAAATAATAGCCACATAGCATACAAGCCTATTTATTGTGGTTTTGAAGTATCGACAATATGCAAACCCCTGGAAATGATTCTTACTTGCTGTGAAAATGAGCAAAATAAGGAAAGAAATAATTGAGATTTCTAAGTTTCTGAAACGGCAACATAAGCAGCAGCGTTTGTCAGAAAATTCCAGATGAGCTGGCGATGTAAATTAAGTGATAATTTCAGCTTAAACGATTGAGGTGCGTCCTAGAACAAAGCCATGGAGGAGGAGTGGAAAGCAGGCTTGAAAGGGAGGAAAACACACGTGCACAGCAGGCAACCGAACAGCCTAGAAGGTTGAGGCTCCTTTTCTGTGCACGCTCGGAAAATGAGCCTTTTAATAAAACGTTTGTTTTCATGAGAATTTTGTCCCTGTGGTGATCTGTATAACTTGCTAATATCTACCTATTTGGCAATAAGTCATTCATGAGCAGATGAAAAAGTCTCTCACTAGCCGACACAGACTCCATCGAACCAACTTGCCTCTGTGCCTCACCGTCCTATGTTCTGGAAAGAGTGGAATCTCCCGTGTCACACGTGGGCTCCGTGTGAACACTGCTGGCCCAGTTGTCTGAATCTGGCAGTGCGGAGGGCAACCTGAAAGTCACCTGAGAATGAGAATTAAAGACACCAGACACCAGAGTAAACACAACTTAGGAATCTCAAAACAACACAAATACAAACAAAATAAAATAAAAGCAGAAGACAAGCAGAAGACATGAGGGTGTGGAACCCTTACGCCACCTGGAAATGACTCTCACTCACTCAGGTCCCACCCGTGATCCCCGCAGACATCTGCTGGTGGGCGAGGACGGAGCAGGTTCACACACAGCATCCTCCGTGGCTGGAGCTGCTCTCGCCTGGGTGGGTGAGGCCGGAGCCCTCTGCAGCCTAGTCTATGAGTCCACGTGTCTTCTCTTAACCTTAGTTCTTTTATCTCTAGATTGAAGATAAAAATGCCTGCTTGCCTCATTTTTTTGTGGGAGAATAAATGAGGAAATGCATGTGAACATGCCATAGAGGTGGTCTGGGAGGTAGACGACGGCAGGAACTCTGAGCTGAGGAGGGAAGAGATAGAGGATCATACGGAATCGGCAGAAACCGCCAAGATGGAACCTCATTGGTGGCTGTCACAGAGTCGCTGGGTTTCATTAGCGTACCCAGAGGTGACTGGGCTCAACGTGGATAGACTCATGCTAAGAAAACTTACAGGAGACCAATGCATGAATCAGAGCATCAATGTATTAACATACAGTGGGGGACATCCCTTTACAGTGACAGGAATGTTTGAATCTGCTACCCAAGGAATCCTCTTCCTTTATTATGGCAGCCAGAGGCTGTTTTATCGAAAGGATTGATTAAGGTTCTTAGTTATATGCAGTATCAAACACCTATCATGGATTTAAGTAGAAAAGGAATTAATTAAAATTATATTGGCTGACATTTGGAGTCGTAAATGGCTATACAATCGAGTTTGAGTACATAGCCAAGAGCAGGGCCCCAGATCATGCCTTGGAACTGGTATGATGAAGTCACCCTGCTTCAGCCAAGGGACATCAGTTACTGCAGTTTGCACTGAGACACGTAAGGGGTTTGAGATACCGTGGGGTTAGCAGGAATAACGAATGCCTCCTGCACAGTCCCAAAGGCTGCCCAACATCGCCACTCTTCTTCATCCCCTAAGTGCTCCCGCCTAACAAAATGTAGCCATCCCTTATAAAATCGTACGATTTCTCACTCCCTCCTGAAACAGACAACCCCAAACCCCATCAGGTACTGCACCCATCTGCATGTCCTGGATCTCTGAATGAGGCCCTTCTCTACTGCTAAAAGAGTATCTGTCTTCATATTTTTTAAATTTTTATGTTTAATTATGAATTGATAAATTATAGTTATATACATTTATGGCACACAAAGCGATGTTATGATTTATGAATATAATGTATAATAACTATATTAAGTTAATTAACATATCCATCACCTCAAATACTTATCATTCTTTGTACCCTTGGGCCACCATCTCCCCGTCCCTCCACCCCCAGCCTCCACCCTCCTACTCTCTGCCTCTTTGAGTGGGATTGTTTTAGATTCCACACATAAGTGAAAACACGTGGTATAAGGTTCGACAGTTCCGTCCAAATGACAAAACTGTTTTTTTCTTAAGGCTGAATAGTATCCCATAATGTGTACGTATCACATTTTCTTTACCCATGCATCTGTTGGTGGACACTTAGGTCGATTCCATGACTTGGCTATTGTGAATCGTGCTTCAGTGAACGTGAGTGTGCAGATATCTCTTCAACGTACTGATTTCAAATCTTTGGGGTAAATACCCAAAAGCGAGATTGCTGGATCATATGATAATTCTATTTTTAGTTTTTTTGAGGAATTTCTGTAATGGTTGTACTAATTTATATTCCCCCCAACAGTGCATAAGGGTCCCCTTTTCTCCACATCCTTGCCAACACTTATCTTTCACGTTTTTGATAGTAGCCATTCTGACAAGTGTAGGGTGATACCTCATTGTGGCTTTAATTTGCATTTCCCTAATAATTAGTGGTGTTGAACATTTTTTCATGTATCTGTTGGCCATTTGTATGTCTTCTTGTCTTCATATTCTATCATTTCTATAATATTCTGCATATTAAATTATAAAATAAATAACTATCAATTCATCCTGTATAAAATAATGAGAGAAAGAGAAAAGAAGAAAAACAGTTAAAATACAAACATGACACTATCAGAAAATATAGTTAGATGACATAGTCTTTTTTTTTTTTTTGTATAATTCGTCCCAGGTACAACAGGTATTTATGGCTTTCCTCCCCCACTGTCCATTCCACTTTCTCTTTGCCATGGCGTTATGCAAAACTGCATTCCCAAAGGGTCTGATCTCTGGGTGGACCCGCATGTAGCCTTGGTAAAGTCTTCCTTTAACTTTTACCATTGAACACGGCAGTTTTAAGAGGAGTCCGTGGGGTCCAGTGAATCCCAGGAATACTCATCCTTGCCCCATTGTGTAGCAGCAACCAATTTCCTCTTTACAGTTAGGGTCAATCACCCTCGCTAACATATCAAGCCTCCTTTTTTTACTTACTCACCCAGTGGTAGGAGAGGCCTGAAATGACCATGTGGCAGTCCCAGCTTTCAGTTCAAAGGGACTATTGTTGTGTTGTCGTATGTAAGCATGCCTGCTTTGGATGTCAATACTTCTACACCAGGAGTACTTGCTGGGACAAGAAGCAAAAATAATTGCTAGTTGGTCTTTGGGCATAGTAGTGAGATTTACGAGCACACATATTATCCCATATTTATTCCTGCCAATGAGATAAATAGCACCACTGCTTCAGAGTGTATGTTGCACCCTGTAAGAAAGTACTACAACCTTGCAAGGTACTGCCTCTCTGCTGCCAATATAACTGACTATTTGATAGATCATTCTACTGTTCTCTAAATCTAGCTACTTCTAAGCAATTAGACATATGGTAAAATAAGTTTAAAAAAACACACATGGAATTCAGCCACTTACCTTCTTCCTTCTTTTGCTGTAAAATGAATTCCTTGCTCAAAATCAAGGTTGTGTGGGATACTAGGATACATGAAAAGACATTTAGTAAGCCTATGGATGGGGCGATTGGGAAACCATAGCAGCTATGGAAAATAAATCCAAATCCAGATCTCTTTGGGATATTGAAGCTTATATGGGGTTCTGGTTTGGTTGATGTAGTGAGCAAGTTAGCAAGGGTTGTAACCAGGGTAGCCTTGGTGAAGAGAAGTCCATCTTGTTGAGCCCATAATTAGCCTTGGCCCTACCACCCCAACCACTATGTTTATGAGCCCATTGAACAAAAATCAGGATAGGTGTAAAAAGTGGTTGATGACACGCATATCTATACATGTTGGTACAGATGCAATTTTTTTTTTAATATTCTTGATCTGTGGTTTGTTGAATCCATGGATGCAGATAGGGAGGACCAACCGTATGTCTTTTCAGGGCCATAATGATGGCATTTATATCTTCAATTTTACCAGTGCTATGGACTGAATAGTGTTTCCCCCCAAATTCCTATGTTAAAGCCCTAACCCTCAATGTGACTGCATCTGAAGATATGTTCTTTAGGAAGATACTAAGGTTAAGTGAGGTCATAAGGATGGGGCCTTCATCCTATAGAACTAGTGGCTTTATAGGAAGAGGAAACAGGCCAGGCGTGGTGGCTCAGACCTGTAATCCTAGCACTTTGGGATGCTGAGGCAGGAGGATCACTGGAATCCAGGAGTTTGAGGTTGCTGTGACCTATGATAATGCCACTGTACTCTAACCTGGGTGACAGAGTGAGACCCCCATCTCAAAAAAAAAAAAAAAATACAATCTATTCTTTTAGATGACGTCTACAGACACCTGATCTTACCTATCCAGTGTTCATTTTACTTCTTTGGTCTCCCAGGACACCTCACCTCAACCCTCTGTGTTCCCTGCAATGATGTTTACTACATTTGGCCTTGGTGACCTCCTCTAGTCTCCTTGAATAGGATGTCAGCACAGATTGGTTCAACAGCATTGGAAGGTGTAATCTTAAACATTAGAGAAGGACTTGCTTCTAGCCCAGGGTTTCTCAACCTTGGCATCACTGACATTTTGGGCCATACAATTCTATACTGTGGGGTGCTGTCCTCTGCATTGCAGGATGTTTAGCAGCTACCCTGGCTCTACCCACAAGATGCCGGGAGCACCTGCCTACACCCTGCCATTTGTGACAACCAGAAATATCTCCAGACATTGCCAAATAGCCCCTGGACAGCAAAATTGCCCCTAGGTGAGAACCACTGCTCTAGTGTAATTGATGCTTCATTAAAGATGAATGAACAGCATAAAGCCTAGAAATTGAAAGCCCAAAGAGTCCAGGAGGATTATCTAGTCCAGCAGTCCTCAACTGGGCATGATTTTGCTGCCTAGGGGAAAGTTGGCAATGTCCAGAGACATTTTTGGTTGTCATAACTTGGGGAGGTGGTATAGACCCTATTGAGTAGGGGCCAGGGCTCTTGCTGAACATCCTACAATGCACAGGACGACCCCACAATAAAGAATTATCCAGCCCAAAATGTTGGTGGCGCCAAGGTTGAGAAGCCCTCGCTGAGATGTGACCTGGGAGAATGCTAAGGGAGAATGGTAACCACAGAACCGGGGCCCAGTGTGCAATGTTGGTACCAGAGAGGGACAGTGGACTTGTCTGGGGAGGGTGTCCTCACATGGCCCCGGAGCCCTATAAGCTGAGGGGGATTTGAGGGGAGGAGGCAGCAATATGCAAATTGCGAGAGTGCAAAAGGAGACGGGAGAGCAGAAGTCAATGTCACGTCCCCGTCACTTCTCCCAGGGTGGAGAGTGGTGGGCAGCATGGAAGCATGGGAGAGGCCGGGTTCTGTTAGAAGCCCGGCTCCTTCCCTGGCAGGGCCCTCAGTTGCTGGCACCTGCCTCTCAGTGATGAGGGTTGGGCTGAAATAACATTTGTGCTGTGGATTCTGTCCCTGTTCCAGTCAACTCACGCTAATTGAATGAGCACCCACGATGGGACTCCATAGACCTTGGGGAACTTGGGGTTAAAGAAGACACAGCCCTGCCCCAGGAAGCTTGGACTCCAGAAGGCAAGCGAAGGCAAGCACACAGGTGCCTCCCACGCGCAGCCGAAAGCATCACCCTAAAGGCTCAGGTAGCCATGGGAACACCAAGGAGGGCAGGAGAGTGAGCAAGGAAGACATTTCTGTCTAAGAGAGGCTGCAGAACAGCAGTCTGCCAGCAAGGGAAGGTGCTAAGTGGATTCCCGCCTGCGTGCCAAGCACTCAGGTTAAAGAGCCAGTGACCAGGCTTGTCTTTGGAAACATACATTCTCCTGCTCTGAAAGCAAGATGAGGTATCTGACACAAGCCAAAGGAATCATTGGTTTTCCCACTGCTTCAATACATGTGAATTCTAATGTGAGAAGGTAACGGGCCTTACCGTGCATTCACCAAGTCCACGTCAGCGGGAGGCCTATCTCAAGGCACACTTCAGTGATTCCATTCTTGCCGCGTCATAGGGCCTTGTTCAGGTACGCCAGCTGTGCACTGCACAACTGCAGGGGCACCGTGCAAGCTGTGTGATGCAACGGCTTCATCTACTGGAAAGAGCCCTGGATATGGAGGGGTATAGACTGAGGTTCAAGCCCCGGCACTGGTGCATGTGACCTGGGCGGATCTAGACACAGCCTTTCATGACTTTATGCCTCAATTTCCTCTTCTGCAAAATGGGAGTCCCATCTACCCCTTGTAAGGGGCTCCAGTAAGAGAAAGCATGTGCAAGTGCATTCTGAAATGTATAGCACTGGGGACATGCAGGGTCTTATTATCATTATTTCATCTACCAGCGTAGCTGCAGTGCTCACTGAAGGCTCACAAATATCCTGAACCCCTCCCTCCACATTGATGCCACCCAGATGTTTCCAGATCTCACCAGACTGGGGTTCAGGTGGAATCACATTAACATTCACCGTATAACTGCAGGCCCTCGCTCCCCCGCCATCCCCCTCACAGCCTTCCCATTTATTTGGGAAGCATTTACGGTGTCTCTTACGTGTGCTCAGGGACAGTCAGGGACCCCAGCTCTGGGACTCCAGACTCTCACCAGGGTCGGCTGCCTGCGGTAGGCCCCTCCCCATCACAGCTGCTGGGTCCTCGGGAGAACAGGACTCAGAGCCCAGCACCTCCCACTGCCTCCTGGGCATTGCACGGAGTCTCAGGACAGCAGAGCTCCACGGCATCGGTGCCCCTCTCCCCAGCTCTGTGTTGTGCTTTGTCACCTGGACCCTGAAGAAGAACTGTTTGAGCCTCAAGTTTCACAAAGTGCCTCTGCCCAAGCTCCTCTATTTCTGCCCAGACACCCTGCTTCAGAGGGTCAGAGTCAGTCCCCGATGGGGGCTGGGCTGGGAATGGACACTGACTCACCTTTTGTGGGCCCCTCTCCCCATCTCTCCCCCCACACCCCTTCCCACACTCCAGCCTCTCCTTTCCCTCTTCAGCCAAAAAGGACGTCTCCATCCCTCCCACCTTTTGGCTGGGTGGGGGTCCCGGGAGGGACTGTCTGTTCGCACAGGCCTGATTTCCATGCAGGATTGGCCAAGACTACCCAGCTTCGTTTGATTTAGTGAAGTTATAAATAAAGGAACTGGGGAGGTTTTAAATCTTGGAACCATCATGGCCAACAATGACTTTGAGGATGGGAGGGTGAGTGTTTCAATATATCTCGTTCCAGTGGCCTGTCACCATGACTCACACGTAGCAGGCCTCCATTTAGCACTGCATCAGCATAACGTTTTCATCCAGCCAGCGAGTGGACTTTAGTCATTGTCCCAGTGCGACGTAAATAGATGCGTCTTCACTAGCTCGGGGATCAGCTTTTCCTGCCGTCATCAACCCTTGGGAGCTTGTCGCAAAGGTGACGCACACGTTTCCCCCTCCCCCACACCGGAAGTTGTGCTCGGGGGCCTGGTTCCGGAGGCTCATACCCCGCCTGATGTGAGGATGTGTCCCCTAACTCTCCCTGAGAATGTCCCAGGCCTGAGTCCCCTTAACAGCACTGTGACACACTCCTCTGTAGTGAACATGGCTTTCTTTGGGGTCCTGGTGGTCTCATGAGGGATACTCAGTGGCACTTCTGTGAATGAAGAGGTATGTTCTGACAACACCCTTTGTGACCAGGAACTGTGTGGCCAGGGTTAGAAATAAACAATAGAGACGCACCCTTGAGACCTGTAAGGTTCCCAGCAACCTCCTAATGGCCAGATTCAGTGGATGCTTTTTCATCATCCTTTTGATCTCTCTTCCACCTGTGACAGCGCTGACTCAGGGAGGCAGGAGAGAGAAACACACAAATGGGGTTCAAGCCCTCGCTCTCGTCTTACTTGCTACGGGACCCGGGGTGGGTTATTGAACTCTCCGAGCCTGACTTTTCTTCTTCAGCAAAAGAAGCAAAGCGATGCAGAAGGGATTTCTGAGGAGGATCATAATATATACAAAGCTATTGGGACACAGTAGGTCTGCAATAACTAATAGCTATCGTTACTCTTACTGACCAGTTTTCATTCTTAAACTCTTTTTTATTGTTTTGGATATTGTGACACGTCTGTACCGAGCTTCTCTTTCTGCCTCATTTTCCAGCCCTCATTCACTCACTCAACAATATTTATGAAACGCTTACTGTATGCCAGGCACTGCACTAGGCACTGGGGTTACAAAAAGTAATAGTGCACAGGGTGTACCTAGTGGAGCTCTCAGTCTAGTGTGGGGAGAGAGACAGACAGACATCAATTGTGACTCAACATGATCACTGCCATAGCGGAGGCCCACACAACCGCGGTCTGGACACAGTGGCCTAACCTGTCAAGGGGAACTTGGGAAGCCTTCAGGCTTGAGCTTAGCATTGAAGGATGAGCCTAAATTTTCCAGGCAAACAAAGAGAAGGTGTCCTGATCAGAGAGATACCGTCTACAAGTACCAGTGAGAATCCCTTAACTAATAGCAATAGCAATGCCACAAGCCTCGACAGAAAAATGTTGAATGATACTATTTACTTCCCTTTCAGACCAAATTTGATGTGGTCATTTGCGTCCACAAAGTTTGGGATATGAAGGCAGTCTTGCACATGATCAAAATTATCCTTGAATATTGCTTATACATGCAGACACAACAACTCTCAAAATGGCCAACAGTGCCAGCGTTGTCCTGGATCTAGGTGGCGCGAGGTATGAAAACCATACTAAAACTTACCATCATGGTCAGCATGAGACATTCACTCCAGAAAAGGCATGCTTAAACTCAGACGAGCTGAGGAGAAGCAGGTTCGATTTTCCATCTCAAACTCACACACATTCATCACTGTAGGTTTAAATATAGTAATTTTTCCTCTCTCACCCTTTCCTCTTCCCACCTTCCGGAGGGTATAATTGATTTTTTTTTTTTTTGAGACAGAGTCTCACTCTGTTCCCCAGGCTAGAGTGAGTGCCGTGGCGTCAGCCTAGCTCACAGCAACCTCCAACTCCTGAGCTCAAGCAATCCTTCTGCCTCAGCCTCCCGAGTAGCTGGGACCACAGGCATGTGCCACCGTGCCCAGCTAATTTTTTTTTCCATATATTTTTAGCTGTCCAGATCATTTCTTTCTATTTTTAGTAGAGACGGGGTCTCGCTCTTGCTCAGGCTGGGGTATAATTGATTTTGCACAAATTGACTTTGTATATGATGTGACTGCCCTATTTGAAGCCTTTATATCAAAATTTGCTAGTAATTTGCTAAGAGTTTCCTTGTATAGGCTGGAACATTAACAATGTAGTCCTGTGGTCCATGATTTTATTGCAAAATCTCTACAGGCATTCAATGGAATATTGTTTAAGAGCCTTTTAAAATATGCGACTGGGTTTGGTTGGCAAAGTGGTGTTTACACGGACATCCTCATGAGTTGCTCTTGGCATTGAAGTTGATCCCCGTTTGGAAAGCAACTTGGCAATCGTGGCAGGTGATGATAGTGAGAATATTTATTGACTGCTAATTTATTGTGTGTCAGTCACTGTGCACGTATTAATCCACACCCCTCCCCTCAGTAACACTACTATTATTATCCCTATTTCACAGATGAGGAAACCAGAACACAGAGTTTAAGAAAACTTGCCCAAGGTCACCCAACTAGTAAATGGCAGAGCAGGGATCCAAACAAAAGCTCTCTGCCCCTGCCTCCACAGACTACGTTCTGAACTACACTGCCTTTCATTATATCAAATGCTAATACCTTTCAGCACAGTTATTGCACTTCTGGGAATCAATCCACAGCCAAAAATAAAAATCTTAATCATGGACAATGTTATATGCAAGAAGATTTATATCATAGTTTTATATGTCATTGGAACCAACCCAAATGTCCAAACATTGGGGAACAATTAATAAAATGATGTATATTCAAGCAGTTGACAACTTCATGCCATTAAAAATGACAGTCATGGCTTCCAGGTAAAGACGGTAGATTGGACACTTGCATCTACTATTCCTCCCTCCCTAAATGACAAAAAGAGGATTTTTTTCTTTTAAGGTTTAAAGCCACAAGGACTGGAAAAAGAGAAGAAAAAACAATAGCAATTTTAATTTCAAAGCTTGAAAAGTGCATGATTTTTAAAGTAGTGTATAATTTAACAGATCTAAGAAGGTTGACTCCTAAATTGGCAGTGAGGAAAGGCATGAATCCATCTGATTTATATGACAGGATTCTTCAAAGTCTCATAAATTTGTGGTATCAATTTAAAAGTGGAGTGAAGGCAGGGGAACTAAAATAAGAGGAAGAGGCTGAAAGTCTAAGAAGCAATTAGATGCCCCATTATCTCCTCTCCTCTTCTGCACAACCGAGAGATTATGCTTTGCCTAATCTCAGCCAAAAGCAGGGGTTTTGCTCCTGGAAAGGTTAAGACAGATGTTCTTTGGACTGGGTGACTTAAACGGTGTCAGAGTGCTCTTTCAGCAGCACTTGAGAAGGTTGATTACTCTCTCTTCCTTGAGATATTTTTCCTGTTGGCTTCCTGTTAGTTCTTTCTCTTGATTCTCTACCTTCCTCACTGGGACTCCTTCTCAGTCTTCTTTGCTGGTACTTCCTCATCTCCTCAAACTCTAAATGTTGTGGTACCCCAGGATTCCATCCTTGGGCCACTTTACCAACACTATCCATCAACATTATTCCCTAGGCAGTCGCACTCAACCTCATGACCATAAATACCATCTCCAGGCTTTTCCCTGAATACCAAACTCATATGCCCATGCATTACGCTATACATATGTTCCATACGTGTCTCAACGAGCACAAAACCAAACCTGCTTCCCCCGCAATCTTTCCTATCTCAGTAAATGGCAATTCCATTCTTCCAGTTATTCAGGCCAAGAGCCTTGGAGTCATCCTTGATTATTCTTTTTCTCTGTCACCTCATAACCAATTCATTAGCAACCCCAGAAAATATATCTAGAATTTAACTACATCTCAGGATCCATTTGGCTCCACCTGGTCCAGGACACCACCATGATGACTTGACCGGAGTGCCACAATACCCCCTTACTGGACTCGTTGCCTTTGTCCTTCCCCTCCAGCCTCTTCCCCACGGCAATTCAAATGGCTGTTCTCCCTTTACTCGCTAGCTCATCATGCTACCTCCATGCCCTGCTTGATCTTCTCCAGAGATATCAGGCACATTCTTGCCTCGGGGACTTTGCCTGTTCCCTGTCCATGGGAGGCTCTTGCCTCTGACTACCTCACTTATACCCGTCAGGTCGTTATTCACCGGCACCTTCTCAGTACGGTCTTCTTGGACCACTCTATTTAAAATATTTATCATCGACCTTCCTAGTGCTTCACAAAGGCAGAAACTTTTATGTTGTATTCAATTCTGCCTCCCCATTACTTAAAACAGTGCTTGACACATGACAGACATTCAGTAAATAGTGAATGAATGGGAAAAACCAGCCATAATTAAAGTGGGATTAGAGGATAAGAATTCTGTCACATTCCCCAATCCTAGCCCAAGAATGTTCACAGGCAAGGCTTTGACCTCCAGGCAGGAAATTGGAATAGCATTGTCCGGGGAATCTGTCAGCTCAAGGCAAAAGAATTAAAGGCACTGACATTGGGTTCCCAATGAAAATTTCTAGACAGTTCACTCTATAAAGATGATCACAACTGGGATGACCTCAGCCTAGAACTAAGGGGTTTCCTGGTGCAGGGACTTTCTGTACTAAAACTGGGACAGAACTGGGCAAACTAGGGTGGTTGGTCACTCTACCACAATCAGTAAACTCCACCCACATGCTCAGAGTTCCCTGTCACTCAGCTACCCTCAAACTAACTCGGATATAATCAAGATTACCAGACATCTGAGCAAAGTCATTAGCTTGAAAGACTGAGAACAAAACCAATACCCAGTAAAAAGCAACATGGAGAAAACAAAGACCACCCATGGAAAAGGAGAAGAATCATTGATCTCTTCAGGGAGATAAGAGAATATTACAACCATGAAAAGGAACAGGAAATTGGAGATTAAAGATGGGAAAATTAAAGAATTAATCTAAGATAT
>CM052445.1:16103567-16119703 GCA_028533085.1 Varecia variegata
ACACACATATGCACACAATCACACTTTTTGTTTCTGACTTCATTTGCTAATACATTTGTGAGATTCATCCATGTTGTTGTGTGTAGCAAGACTTACAATATTACTGTACAATATACCATTTAATGAAAATACCACAATTTATTTATCCATTCTCCTGTTGATGGACCTTTGGGTTATTTTACATGTAGGCATGCATAATTTTGATAAAAGTAAAAATTATAATGCAGCATCATGGAGGTATGCATCTGGTATGAAAAAGCAGGATAAACAATTGTATATATACCATAACTGCAACTATTAATAAATTCATCTAACAACAACAAAAATTATTGGCATCTACTCTGTGCCAGGCACTGTTTTAGGTACTGAGGTTTCAATGGTGAAAACAATTATGGCCTCGCCTTACAGGGACTTTGGAGGTATTTAAAGAGAGAGAGAGAGAGAAGAAACACCAGTAATTGCATGTCTGATGAGTATTTTGAAGCAGAGTTGCTGTGATCTAATCCAACTTCATTTGTGACATTTATGTTAAGACCTGAAAGCACAGAGGCATTAACTGGGTGAAGGGGCAGAGAGAAACTAGGAGGAAGAGCATGCCAAGGAGGAGGTACAGAACGTTCAAAAGGTAAAGAACACAGTGCACACACAGAAATGAGCCAAGCCTGGTGTGCCTGGAACATGCTGAATGAGGAGGAGGGTGCTGCAGGCCTCTGCTATATCCAATGCCAGTGACTGCTGAGAAAACCAAGACTGAGAGGAGCCCATGGGGTTTAGGATGCAGAGGTCATTGGTGACCTTAACAAGAGCAATTTCGGTGTCATGGTGAAGGCAGAACCCAGGATATGGTGGGTTAGGAAAGAGTAGAAGGTAGGACATGAATATAAAAATTCATGGAAAGGCCAGGCACAATGGCTCACGCCTGTAATCCTAGCACTCTGGGAGGCTGAGGCGGGCGGATCGTTTGAGCTCAGGAATTCAAGACCAGCCTGAGCAAGAGCGAGACCCCATCTCTACTAAAAATACAAAGAAATTAACCGGACAACTAAAAATATATAGAAAAAATTAGCTGGGCATGGTGGCACATGCCTATAGTCCCAGCTACCTGGGAGGCTGAGGCAGAAGGATTGCTTGAGCCCAGGAGTTTGAGGTTGCTGTGAGCTAAGGTGATGCCACAGCACTCTAGCCCAGGCAACAGGGTGAGACTCTGTCTCAAAAAAAAAAAAAAAAAAAATTCATAGAAGGACATACACAAAAATATGAAGTTGTATATTAAGTTAGGATGAGATTATGTACGTCCTTTCTCTCCAAACTTTATAAATATTTTATATATAAAATATATGTATAAAATATACATATATTTTTAAGGAAAATTGAACTAAGATATTCAAAATTTAAAAATATTTACAGGAAGGTCAAATTTTGTCTTTAAGAGGGGGATACATGATAATTTTATTCTTAGTCTTTCTGGATTATATTAATGTCCTACATTATAAAAATTCAGAACTTTAAATATATCAGAGACACATTGATTTCACAGCATTGCAAAAACACTGGTAGATGCAGGATAAGAAAGAATATAGGACTCAAGGAATCCTCATTTTCATTTGCTAAACAAATACACACAAATTTTTGATACAACATACATGGTTTGGTGAGGCTGGTCAATCTGAAGATTCACCTTTGGCCCAGAAGCCGAGACAGCTAAGGGTCTGCAAGTGCCTTCATGACCCAGGATGGAAGCAAAATGGAGCTGATGGCCACACACAAGGACAGGCTTACCTTTATGGCAATGGTTTCCTTCTTCAGGAAATGCATACCTTTGCCAGAAATGCTCTCTAAACATTTATTTATACTAAAGGTTGTACTGAAAGATGAAAGGTTTTATTTTATTCAAAAACCCAATAGTAACCAAAACAGCATGGCACAGGCACAAAAACAGAGACATAGACCTATGGTTCAGAACAGAAAACCCAAATATAAAACCATCCTCATATTGTCCTATGATCTTTGACAAAGAAGACAAAAACACTTACGTCCACTCACATCACCTCACGTCCACTAATGTCCACCCACGTCCACTCAGGTCAACCCACATCCACTCGTGTCCACTAATGTCCACTCATGTCCACTCACATCCACCCACGTCCAAGCAGGTGGGAGGAGGGAGGAGGGGACAGGTAAAGTCACACCTAACGGGTACAATGCACACTATCTGGGTGATGGACACACTTATAACTTTGACTCAAACTGTGTAAAAGCAATTCATGTAACCAAAATGTTTGTACCCCCATAATAATCTGAAATTAAAAAAAAAAAACCCAAGGCATACACAATCCAAGTAATAAGCTATATTTTCGGAAAGATTATTCTCCTCCTCATGAATTTTGATATCACTTGAAGACTGTATTTCTTGTGGCCTTTAATACTTTCTTTGTTCTATGTATATGTCCTGTCTCCCTTGATTTAGTAACTTGTCCCTAATATCCTTCAGCACCAGACCTTGAAAAGCAACTTGCTGAGTTTCACTAAATTTATTCATACATACATCCATTCAGCATAGCAATGGATGAGGGGTAGAATCGTTTATTTTTTACAATTGTGTTTGCTTTTCCTCTTCAAACTTGCCTTGGTTCTCAATGTCTTCTTTGGCTACAAGGTCACTGCTGTTACTGAATTTGCAGAAATTGAACACAGCCAGTATTGCGTCAAACTTTGGTCTAAGGTCCTCTGACTCATGAATAATAGTTTTATCCATCCAGAATATTGGCCCAATGTTTGAACCAACGACTCCTATTACATTCCTTTTCTGGGCTAGTTTCATCCACAGCAGCTATGTCTTATAATTAACATTATAATTATAATAACATAAGCCTTTGTAATTAATTTCACTCATGCACCCTCTATTCCCAAGAAACAGTGACTCATTATCCTTAATTTGCAAAACACACTCTACTTTTTAATTTTATATTTAATATAATGAGATACAAAATTAATTTATTCAGGGCTTTACAAAAACCGGAATTGCTGAGACAGGATTAGAACACAATTATCAAGTCCCAGGTCTTAGTATTGTGCCAGGGCCACTCTTCTGATAGTCAAAGTCATCCATCTATCCATTCATGCATCCATCTGTCCATCCACCCATCCAACTATTTATTCATTCAGTATAATTTTATCATGATAGGCATTGTGCTAAACTCAATACAGACACAAAATTAATATCACCACTTTCAGAGAGTTCACAGTTTGGTTGACAAAAACAAGAAAATAGGCAGTTTTTTTGTTTGCTTTAGTTGTTGTTTTAAAGAGCTATGGTTATTTCAATTTAATATATTTTAAGTAATCTTTCTTGTAGTATAGTTGACAAATGGTTAAAATCACCTTTTTAAAAAGCATATAGTTCAGTGAATTTTACCAAATGAATATGGTAGTGAAGCCATGTCACAATCAAAATATATTTCCATCACCCCAAAAGTTCCACCTTGCACTTTGTTCTGTATCTCTTCCCAAACCCCTGGAAATCACTGAACTTATTTGTCTCTATGGTTTTGTCTTTTCCAGTATGTCACATAAATGAACAGACACTTTTAAAAAAAAAAAGAACAATAAATGCAATGATTAGAAATGTGTTATCATTATGCAAACACTTCTGTAGCTTTCTGACATATGACCTAATAAAGATTTTAGTACTTTCTGTGAGACCAAACTGTTCTTTATTATAACTGTTTGAGAACAGTTTTAGGATTGTTACATGGCAGTGGTTTTTTGAAGATTTTTCTCTTTCCTTTTAAGCCATGGAACTTGTCCATCAAAAGAAGTCTTATAGACGTGTAAACAAAACAAATATAAATGAGCATCCCTGGATGAAAGTAGAAGGAATAGATTGGAGTCCCATCCAATTGGCTTGCCAGGGCTTCCATGAAACCCCTAAGGCTCCTGGGAACACTGTTGAAAACCAATGAAGAAAAGTCACCCTCCTTTCAAGTTCAAGTATCAATGTGTCAAATTATTCCAATTCTTGTCGACTGTGAAAATTAACTTGGAGTCTAATAACCTAATCAAATCTGGCTGATCTAAAAGTGATCAGCCTCTGGGTAAGTGCGAACATTAATAAGCCTCAGCAATGCTTCTGTGGCTTTTCAAGTTTATCACCAGCATTATTTTGTTACTGTTTTTGTTTCCTCACTTGTGTCATATGCAGAAGGCTTTCAGAAATTTTGGGTAATTTTGCCTTCCTCTTCTCAAAAACCAAACAACTGTAATATTTTGAAACTTCAGCATGCATCAGGACTGAAGATGCAATAGCTGGCGAGACAGAAGTGGCCCTTCCCTAAAAAGAGTGACACAGGGAAATAAACACTGCAAGGGACGAGCACATAAAGACGAGGCAAGGGCGAGTTCGTCGTGGCCAACATTCGCACGACTGTCTTATAATTTGATTCAACAAATAACTGTTGTTACCTACTAGATGCCACGAACTACATTAGACTGGGGGAGACAAGAAAGGGGTGAAATACTGCCTCCACTCCCAGGAAGCTCACAGTAGAACAAGGAAAAGACGAGGGCACAAACAGCCTGCCACCGAGCACCAGAGTGGCTCACCCCCACAGTTCCTGAGCGGGTGAGATCAGAATGCTCACTGCAGTCCCTGGAACAATCCCTGCAGCTGTTAAGATGATCATTTTCTTTTGGAGAACCCAAAAGACTCTTAGATATTCTCTTTTCCTTGAGAGGGGGGTAGGGAGGAAGAGTGAAGACAGAGAGAGAGAAAGGGAAAGAGGTCAAGTTATGATCAATTCACTCGGAGGTTTCACTTGGATTTAATTTACAAACCTGCTCCTCCTCAGTCTTTCCCATGCAGAAGGTCACCCCACACCTACCCATTCCTTGCCCTTGACTCCCGCTCACCCTCTCTGCCACCTTACGTCTAATAAATCACCAGGCCTGTTGATTCAACTTAACTCGATACATCTTGAAGACATCCGCTTCTGTCTTCCATGCCCAAGCACCTTATTTTTCTACACAGCACTTATAAACATTGTAATTAATTGTCAGCATGATCAGGGGTTTACTATCTGTCTCTGAAATCACCCCATCCACCACAATCCCCCCATCTCAACTGCACTGTCCATGAGGCCAAGGATCATGTCTACCTTGCTCCCCTCTGTATCCCCAGTAGCTCGAGCAGGATCTGACACAGAGTACAGTATGTGTTCAGGGAGGGAGGGAAGGAAAGAAGGAGGAAAGGAAGGAAGGAGGGAAATCAATCAAAACTCAGTTATAATCAGCTCTTCCATTAAACTCCCTTATAACTACATAAAAACAAAATATAGATAAAAATGTATATGTATTTTTCTAATTCAGTAGAAGATAGTATCATTATTTTGCTGAAATAGTCAACTCCTGACAATGTCAACTATATGGGTGCACTGTATATTATGATGTTCGGGTTAAAGATTAAAAAATAGAACCACATATTCCTTTAGGAGTTGATACAATGCAGCAATAGAATCCTGTTGTTCACATTTTGAGTCTTTTAATTAATCTGCTGGTCTGTAAACACTGTATGGCTTGTGCTATTGCACTTGCTATGCTCATATGGTGGCCCTGCCACGCACCCAGGATGTAACTTAGAGTACATCCTAGACATGTGTATGAGTGAATCCAAACTTAGCATCTGTGATAAGCATTATTTAAGTCATCAGTTTATCCTTATGTTTATTTCATTTATAAGGAAATACAATAGCCTCTTGTGTCCACTGTTGGTGTGGGAGCATGTCCTCTGCTTGTCAAGATTGTCTCGTAACATGGTCACAAGGTGTGTGTGACTGGTGCCAACATTTCCCACATCTACACACTTTAAAGCAGAACTCAATTTCAACCATCTTTCTAAGGAGGGAGGGCCCTCCGTCTCACCTTTCAAAGAGTAGAACATCTGCTGTGATTTGGTAAACAGTCATGTTTCATCCCCTGCCCGCCTGCTGCAGGAGGCTGCACATCACAAAACCCTAAATGCCACCGGAGGATTCGGCCTCCGGGCTGGATGCTCTTTATCCAGTCCAACCAGGCAATTCCCACCAAGCAAAGTCAACCTCATTATGGTTTGTTCCATCTGCCTCTAGTCCTGGAAAAGGTTAAAATTTTGCAGAAGCTTAATGAACCATGTCCTGCCCTGAGAAATACAGATTTGTTATTGCTTTGCACAGAAATGAAACAAGTGAAATAAAAACAGGAATGGATCCTGTGAGTCACAGGATGTGGGTGAACAACTCAAATTAAATTGAGAACTTAAGGACTAATTCATTGAACTGAAAGCCAGGAAATTTGAGGTCAAGGTCCTGCTCTGCACCAATGGGCTGTGTGAACTGGAGCAAATCATGAAATATGAGCCTCTTTTTCCACACCTCTAAAATGGGAATAATAGTTTCTGCCCTAACATCCCTTCAAGACTGATAAAAGGATGAGATGATAAGTGCGAGAGCCCTGTATAACATTACAGAATACTATAACTAAAATGTATTCCAAAACAGAGGAAAACCCCAAAAGCCACTCCTACTGGGAACTAGAAGCAAGCAGATGGGTTCCTTTGCAACAAATCTGTTTTTCTAGGTGACTGTTCAATTTATATTCTTGAGTATGCTTCTGTGTTTCAAGAACAAGTTTTTAGAGTTGGGAAGGACAAAAAAGGAAAGACAGCTCATGATTCAAATTTTCCTACAGAAACTCAGATTCATTCATGTTTGTACACTCTTTCTAGAACCAGTTGTTTGAGTCCACAAGTCTTTGTTGAGCACCTACTATGCCCTAATCACTGTGCTAGGCACTGTGAGTACAGCAAGGATAGAAGCAGTCCTGAGATCCCTGCCCTGTGGACCTGACATCAAGGCATTTTTTACAATGAAAGAACGAACCAGATATGATTTCCACCCTGAAGTCATTATAAACTAGTAGAAAAGGCAGTAGCCATAAAATAAAATTGGCTCATTTTCAGAGGACTCTGCTTTTAGGAGCCAGGGGAAGAGATAAATGGTCACATCAATTTTTTCTTTGTCTTGGAGCAGCATGCAGATCAGCTGTAACAGCCCCCTGTCTTAAACCCTCCCTTGAGCCTACTCCCTTTCACAGCAAAACTTCTCACAAGACTTGCCTATGGTCACTGTCACTCCATTTCCTCACCACTCCTGCCCTCTTCAAACCAATTCAGTTAGGATTCTCTCCCCATCATCTTCCTCAGACTGCTCTTGTCAAGGCCCCCAGTGGCCTTCACCTTGCCAAATTAATTGGTCACGTCTCTGTTTGTATCTCATCATAATTTGAAATGATTGACCACTCCCTGCTTCTAGAAAGGAGGTTGGTTTCTTTTTGCTAACTTCCATGACACCATGATCTTCTGATTTTTGGTCCATCTTACTGGCCCCTATAGTCTTGTTTGCCAATTTCACATCCTCTTCTAAACTTTTAGTGTAGGAATGGTCCTGGTGGTCTGTCCTGGGTTTCCTTCTCTACCTGAACACTCTTCTCAAGTGACTTCATCCTGTGTCATGGCTTTAATTATCTGGTAACTCTGTATCTGGTTATAACTCTATACCTACCTATCCATTTATCTATCTTTCTAGATCTATACTTCCATAATTATATGTATATCTGGTTAGTTTATGTCTCCAACACTGACTTTGCTCTGTACTCCAGAACCATGCATCCAACTGCTATTTGACATTTCTACTTACTATTAACAATAAGCGTGTTAAATTTAATGTGGCCAGAACAGAACTCCTGTTTCTACCCCCACTGAAGCCTGCTCCTGCCCCAGCTTCCCTAGCTCAATACTCAAGCTAGAAGCTAGAATTTTCCTTGCTTCTTCTCTTGCACTTGCTCCCCAGCTCCAGCTCGTCAGTAAGTCTTACGGACGCTACCCCCAAAGCCCTTCTTGAATCTGTCCACGGCGCTCCATCTCCACTGACTTCATCTCCCTACTACCTTCTCGCCGCCACACCAGGCTTTGTTCTGTTCCTCAAATGTGCAGATTCATTTCCACTTTTGCGTAAGTGCTTCCTCTGCTTAGCACGTCCGTCCCCTCTGACTTTTGCATGGCTGGCTCCTTCTTTTTACTCAGCTCTCAAATGAGCCATCCAGAGGTGTCTTTGTGAACACAGTATCAAAAGTGGACACTTGTTGTCTGTCACTCTATTTTAACATTACAAAAAATATTTGTCTATTTAATATTATAAAATATTGTATACATTACAAAATATAGAACTAATAAATATTTAATATTTAACAGTCACCCTTATATCTCTTATATCAGCTATTTGTTTATCACCTGCCTCCTTCTACTAGAAGGCAAGCTCTACAAGAAGGGACCTTGCTAGCTTTCTTCACTGCTGTGTCTTTAGTGCCTGGGACAGAACATAGAACAAGCTCACATATACTTATTGAACAAATGGAAAACTTTGGAATGCACACCTGCATTAAGAGAATTGGGTCCCCCAGATTTGGTTATGTGAGTTTATTTCCTGTTGCTGCCACTCAGACCACCTTGTGGTGCCATTTGCCTTTAACGCATTCATTCCTGCTTGCACAACTTGCATTTCCTGTTTTAATATTCAGTGTTGCTTGTAGATAATGAGGTGCACATAAAACAGGAGAAGAGTACAGTTTCCAGTATTTCGTCTTTATGCTGCAAGTCTTTGGGGAGAGTCACAGAAAATCTCTTAAAACGAAGATAAAATGTACAGCTATTTGGATGAAGCCTAATATAATTGCATTCCTAGGGTTTCATGTATTGATATTTTGTTCCATTTGCTTCAAGATTTTGAAATCTGTGGTTGTACCTTAATAACATCTCTTTTTTTATGCAGAGTCAATTTTGCTCCATCTATTGAGCAGTATCTCAGACACTGTGGAGAGTAGCATGGCACACATTCATCTGTTCTGCTTGCCCAGTCCTGTGTCCATGAGAGACACTGATCTTCTTTTCTTCTTTATGGCACTTTTAATTTTTTTTTAAAATTTTAATTAAGTTGTATTTTGGGGGCAGAGACAGGGTCTCGCTGTGTTTCCTAGTCTGGTCTCGAACTCCTGGTCTCAAATGATCCTCCCACCTCAGCCTCCCAAAGTGCTGGGATTACAGGATGAGCCACGGTGCCCAGAACTACTTTTTCCATTAAGCCCAGATAGGGCCTCAGAATCCTTTTCAACACAATGCTCTGGACAGCCACTCCCAATGATCAGAGCTTATAAGCAAAAGGATACTTATTTGCCATCCCTGGTTAGATGAAGTGAAGATCAGATTTAATGAATCTAGATTTAATGAAGTGATTATTAGGTTTAAGTCTTGAGGTGTTGAAAAGATTTGGTCAATAACCTGTGTTGATTTTTCAGAAACTTCTGAGTGGAGAGGAACTAACCTCACAGCCTTGCTGACCTGCACACTTTTTGCTCTTTCCGTGCCTTACAGGAAAGACGTGCTACACTTCTGGTATCGCTGCCTTAGCTGGTTCACCTTGGAGGGCCCACTCACGTCAGCGTGCTTCACGGTATTTTTGCCCTCCTTGAGCTACGTGCAAGATGGTGTGGTGCAGAGGAAGCTGACATCTGGGTGTGAGTCACGGCTCTGCCACTTACCAACCATGGGCCTTGCTTAACTTCTCATGGGCTGTTTTATCATCTTCAATGTGAGAGAAAGAGTAGCTACCTTGCAGGTCATTGTGAGAATCAGAGAGAACACTTAGAGAGTGCCTGGCACGTAGTAGGTATTCAATCAATAGTATAATTATATAAGCTGAGAAGGTATCCAGGATATAGATATAAAAGGAACTCAATTGCCTTGTTCATGATAAATATCAGTTCAATCTCTGGAGGGCACAAATGTCCACAGACTTTGTGAGAACACCAATGGTAAGAAAAGGGCAAGAACATCATCTGAAAGTTGGGGGTGGGGTGGAAAGCAGAGAAAAATTCAGAGATGAAAGAAAACCATGGAAACGCCACCCTTCATTTAAGTGATTGGTGTGCCGCTGCTGTTCACAGACCACTCTAATAAAATGGTGCTATGAATCACAGACAGGGCAATGGGGGGTAGGTGGCGATTGTAGCTCCCACTTTGTTAGTGTCTATTAAGAGCCGTGGGAAATGGTGAGCCTGAACCTCTCTCCCAAGTCGGAGCACGCGAAAGCAGCACCGCTCGCTGACATCATGTCCACCTCCTAGACACCCCCTCAGCCACCAGGATAAAATGTAAAGGTAGATCTTGCTTCTCAGGGAGCTGGTGGAAAAGCAGTCTGATTAGAGGCAAAATAGCATTGTTATCCGCCTTCCGCAGTAGTCAGGGGATGCTGTTTTGGCAGGAGGGGGGATCTCAGTGCAACAGTGAAAAAAAATCAGGCTATGTCACTTATAGCCACAGGGCTCCTGCCAGTCTGACAGGGCCATTATGTAAATCACATCTGCTCCTACCCTGACTACCCTGGTCCTGTCTCGGGCTTTCTCCATCCATAGGAACCAACACTATCTCATATTCTCAGCAGCAACGCGTTGATAACAGAAATATTACATGTGCAGATGATGAGAGAGTTTTACCCACTTTTCCAGAAAATGTACCAGGGGAATAAACCCCTAGGGCAGTTCTTGATCGTATACAATGAATGAAAATAATCTCCGAGGCTGTGATTTAGAAATGATGCCCGTCATGATGGAAAGGAAGCTCCTGAGACTCAGCGAGTGACCTGAGTTTTAAATGGAGACTTCTCTACCTCTGTGCCCATGAGCTGCTCCTGCTTTTTGTAACAGGCTGCACATTGCTGAGAGTGACTCCAACAAAGAACACATTCAGAATTAGAATCAATGGACTCTGATCGCATCAGTATCGCTACAGGTTAGTCGGAGTATTGTAGGTCAGGTCCAAGTACAGGGGTCAGCCAAGAAAAGGAATGTGCACTGTGGTTTCTCTTTGTCCTCCCCATGGCTCTGAGCTGGGCAGTCTATCGTTTTTCTGAGTGTTACATTCACCAGCTTGACCTAAGAATGTAGAAATGAAAAGCTAAATGGGAGAGTCCTGTATAGTCATTGATTTTTCACAAGCAGCCATGACCTTGGGCTTAAAAAATGTTTTTTCAGATCATAGAGCCATAGATCTGGTAGGAACCTGGAGTAAAGGGTTGTCCCTTGGAGAATGCATGCCAATCTTCAGCCTGGTGCCTTTATTGGAAGATATTCTACACCTGCCTCCATGGCGTATTCTAAGGTTTAACAGCTTCTTAATCAAAAGGCACTGCATCATGTCTAATTTAAGTCTCCCTTACCACCATCAACCAAGAAAAAGAACAAAGCAGTAACAGCTGCAGTAACAAGAAAATGAACAATTGACCGGGGTATAATGTGCACAAGTTTTTAAAACGTTTATTCTGTTGATCAAATGCATGTGTCATGACTGCATGCAGCATGTTTCCTTAGTATCTCCTGGTCGTCTGGTGAGAGTTTGTCAGATTTTCCTTGTTTTTCATCACCTTGACCCTGACAATTTTGAGGAGTACTAGTCAGGTATTTTGTAGCATGTCCCCTAACCTGGGTTGATCTGTTGCTTTTCTTATGATAAGACTGTGGGTGTAAGTTATAACAAAGAACACCACGGAGGTGAAGTACCGTTCTCATCATATCATATCAGGGGTACATGGCGGCCACATGACATCACTGATGATTTTAACCTTGGTCACCTGGTTAAGGTCATGTTTGCCAGCCTTCTCCATTGTTTCTATTTTTCCCTTTCCATACTCTGTTCTTTGAAAATTATTCACTATGTCTAGCTCACACTCAAATTACACGCCAAACACACACATACACTTCTTCTTAAACACTTGATTAGTTTGGCTAAAACTTTTGGGGACCTTCCTAAATTCCTCAAAGCTCTTCCCAAAGTTCATCTCTAAAAGGAATATAATCCTTTCATGTGGTGTCTTAGTCAGTATGGGCTGCTCTAACAAAGCACCATAGGCTGGATGGCATATACACAACTTAAATTTATTTCTCACAGACCTGGAAGCTAGAAGCCCAAGGTCAGGGTGTCAGCATAGGCCTTTTGGTGAGAACCCTTTTCCATGTTGCAGACTGTCATTGGGGGTTTCAACATAAGAATTTTGGGGGGGACACAAACATTCAGTCCATAACATATGGATTCGATCAACAGAATAAACGTGTCTATTTTAATTTATTTTTAAACTTTTTGATTGATATATTATAGTTGTATATATTTTGAGGGTACATGTGATATTTTGATAGCTGTATACAATGTGTAATGGCCAAATCAGGGTAATTGGGATATCTATCACCTCAAAAACTTTTCTTTGTGTTGGAAGCATTATGATTCTACTCTTCTAGATATTTTGAAATATACAAATATTTTTTAGTTATAGTTAACAATATAAATTATTGTTAAACATAATTTCCCTATTGTACGATAGAATACTAGAATGTATTCCTTCTATCTAACTGTATTTTTGTACCCATTAACCAGCTTCTCTTCATCACCCCCTACCCCCTTCCCATACCAGCCTCTAGTAACCACCATTCTACCCTCTACCTCCATGAGCTCCACTTGTTAGCTCCCACATATGAGTGAGAACATGTGGTATTTGTCTTTCTGTGCCTGGTTTATTTCACTTAACATAGTGACCTCTTCCTGTTCCATCCACTTTGCTGCAAATGACAGGATTTCATTCTTTTTATGACTGAATAATATTCCATTATGTATGTATGCCACATTTTCTTTATCTATTCATCCATCGATGGACACTTAAATTGGTTCCATATCATGAGTATTGTGAATAGTGCTGCAATAAACAAAGGGATACAGGTATCCGTTTGATATACTGATTTCCTTTCTTTTGGGTATCTACCCAGCGGGGGGATAGCTGGAGCATATGGTAGTTCTCTTTTTAGTTTTCTAAGGAAACTCCATACTGTTTTCCATTATGGCTGTACCACTGTACATTCCCAGCGACACTGTACAAATGTTCCTCTTTCTCCACATCCTCACCCGCAATTGTTATTTTTTTCTCTTTTTGATGATAACCATTCTAACTGGGGTGAGACGATATCTCATTGTGGTTTTGATTTGCATTTCTCTGATGCTTTGTGATGTTGAGCATCTTTTCATGTCTTTTGGCCATTTTTATGTCTTGAGAAATTCAGGTCTTTTGTCCATTTTTAAATCAGATTATTTGTTTTTCTTGCTATTAGTTATTTGAGTTTCTTATATATTCTGATTATTAATCCCTGTGAGATGGATAGTTTGCAAATATTTTCTCTCATTCTGTGGTTGTATCTTCACTTTGTTTCCTTTTCTATGCAGAAGCTTTTTCAGAATAAACATTTTAAAGACTTTGCACATTATATCCCAGTCAATTGTTCCTTTCCTTGTTATACTACCCCACCCCATAATTCTTTTGTAGCTATTAGAAATTCACATAATAAATATTTTTTAATCTGTTTCTCTCAAAATGTATTAAAAATATCTAAAAAGGATGTGATCTTAGATCCTTTAAGAAACAGTTTTGGAAAAAAAATAGGAGACCCAGGCTATGAAATATGAGGTTTATCAATGGAGTATTTTCGGCAACACTGACGCAATGGAAACTTAAAATGGAATTTAGAGTTCAGAGTGAGTGGGTTGAAGCGGGGACACAAATATACTGACGTGTTGGTGCAGGTAGCAGAATGGCCACAGGGAAAGAAAGGCAGCATGTGGACCCTGTTTCCAAAGGTGTTTCCCTTTTGTAGTTGTGCAAGTGAAGAGAAAGGTCAGATGTTTTTATAATTGGATTGACATTGGGTAGAAGGTTGGGACTGAATGACCCATAAGATCAATTAAATCTTTAATAATTTCATGATTCTACAGCTTGCAAGTTAATTGAAAAATTGCCGGATTTATGCTGTTGTTAATACTGTGTCCATCCAGCCCAGGCCAGTGCTTGCTGGTGTTTGTGCTGCAGAACACTAACACCACAAGATCTTCCTCTGCCCAAGGGTTCTGGGATCGATATAATTTTGGACACCTTGTGTAGTATAGACTAACGATCGACAAACTTTTTTGTGAAGGATCAGATAGTAAATATTTTACACTTTGTGGGTTACATATGGTCTCTCTTACATATTCTTCTTCTTTTTTTTTTTCATAACAACCCTTTACAAATGTAATAAACATTCTTAGCTTGAGGGTTTTACAAAAACAGGCTGTGGCCAGATTTTGCCCATGGACTGGCAGTTTGCTCACTCCTACTCTGGACTTTTCCTGAATATGCAAAATGTATATTAGCACATTAAAGACTCTGAAAAGATCTATAAGATAAAAACCTGTTTACCTCTGTTTAACCAGATTTATCTCAAACTTATTTGGAACTCTTTTTTCTCTTACCCATTTAATATCTCACATAGTTTTCTATGGAAAATATTTGGGGAAATTCTGGCCTTTTCCATATATGGAGAATAATAAAGTTTATCTCTACTCACCCTATATACAAAGAAATACTCCTGATGGCTTAAAGACATGAATAGAAAAACTACCAGACGCTATCTCTGTGAACTTGGAGTGTGAATAGATTTCCAAACAAGGTTTCAAAAGTATTAAGCATGAAGCAAAAATCATGGATTCCACTACATCAAAGTTAAGAATTTCAGGCCGGGTATGGTGGCTCACGCCTGTAATCCTAGCACCCTGGGAGGCCAAGGTGGGAGGATCGCTTGAGGTCAGGAGTTCGAGACCAGCCTGAGCAAGAGCGAGACCCCATCTCTACTAAAAATAGAAACAAATGATCTGGACAACTAAAAATATATACAGAAAAAATTAGCCGGGCATGGTGGCACATGCCTGTAGTCCCAGCTACTCGGGAGGCTGGGGCAGTAGGATCGCTTGAGCCCAGGAGTTTGAGGTTACTGTGAGCTAGGCTGACGCCACGGCACTCTAGCCCAGGCAACAGAGCGAGACTCTGTCTCAAAAAAAAAAAAAAAAAAAAATTCTGTTCTACAAATAGCATGACAGAAAAGCTTAACAAGTAAAAGACTAGGAGAAAATATTTGCAATGTTATAAACCATAAAGGATTAATATCATAAGGAACTTTTGGTAATTAATAAGAAAAAGATGAGGACCCCAATAGAAATAAAGGCAAAATGATATGAATAAACAATGTATAGAAAGGAAAATAAGATTGGGTAACAGATATATGATATTTGACCTCATTAGCAATTATAGCAATGCAAGTTGAAAGAGGAATAAAATATCCCTTTATCCTATAGATAAATGGGAAAATATTTTAAAAATTAGGTGATAGCCGATGTTGGCAAAGAGGTAGGAAAATGATTTTTCTCATGCACTTCTGGTGGAAGCATAAGATAAGTGCGGTTGCACTTATCACATTCTGGAGAAAAAAATGGCAAAACTTAATGAAATTCAGTACACATATGCTCATTCTTGGGTATAAACACAGAGAAAAATATCCAAATATCTAAGGATGACAAATGCAAGAAAGTTCATCACAGCATTTTATTTTGTGGGTGTAGGGGCAATGCTGGGACCCCAAATAGCTGCCTACCACTAGGGGAATGGCTCATTACAGAGTACTATACAGCAGCCAGAATCAATAAACTAGAGGTACATGGAGCAACATGAATGGAGCTTTCAAAAATACTGTTAAGTAAAAAAAAGAAAGAGTGAGATCTATAGCATAATGTCAATCACATAAACTTAAAATATGTACATATAAAATATGTGCTACACACACACACACACCCCAAACATAATGGTGGGGTGTCACAAATAAAGAGGAAAAATAAAATAAGATATGAATAATATTAGTGTGCCATGAACAGAAAAGTGCAATCAACTCAACTTTTGGCAACTGATATTAAACTAAAGGTATTATTTATATCAATACTATTAGTATTGTACTTTCCCTCAGACGCCTCCTCTGTCAAAGAGAAGAATTAAGTTGATCCTATGTCCTCCCCCCCCCCCCCACCCCCCCCCCGGCACTGATCTATTGATCAGTACCCAATAGAAAGCAACTTGGTTTGAACATATTAAAAGGAGAATTTTTTTATTGTGGTAAAATATGCATAACTTAAAAATTTACCATCTTAACCATTT
>CM052445.1:16119803-16283739 GCA_028533085.1 Varecia variegata
CTATAATTATCCTATGGTGCAGTAAAACACTAGAACTTATTCCTCCTATCTAGCAATAATTTTGTATCTTTCAAAAAATCTCTTCCCATACTCCCTTCACCCACCCTTTCCAGCCTCTAGTATCCTCTGTTCTACTTTTAACTTCTATGAGGTCAGCCTTTTTTTTTTTTTTTTCAGTTTCCACATATGAGAACATGTAGTATTTAACTTTCTGTTCCTGGCTTATTTTACTTAACATAAAGTCCTCCAGTTCCGTGACATTAAGTACATTCACATTGTTGTGCTACTATCACTGCCATACATCTCCAGAATTCTTTTCATCTTCACAAACTGAAACTTCATACCCGTTAAACAATAACTCCCCATTCCCTCCTTCTCCTAGCCCCTGGCAATCTCCATTTTACCCTTTGTCTCTATGAATTTCACTACTCTAGATACCTCCTATAAATAGATTTATACAATATTTGTCCTTTTGTGACTGGCTTATTTCACTTAGCGTAATATCTTCAAGGTTCATCCATGTTGGGTCAGAATTTCCTTCTTCTTAAAGTCTGAATGATATTCTATTATATGTGTATGCCACATTTTGTTTATCTATTCATTCATCAATGAACACTTAGGTTGCATCCACTGTGAATAAATGCTACTATGAACATGGGTGTACAAATATCTGTTCGAGTCTCTGCTTTCAATTCTTTTGGGGTATATATACCCAAAAGTGGAGTTAACAGATTATATGATAATTCTGTGCTTAATTTTTTAGGAACTGCCATACTATCATCTGTAGTGGCTATACCATTTTACATTCACACCAGCAATGCATAAGGGTTCCAGTTTCTCCATGTCCTTGCCAACATTTGTTATTTTCTGTTGGGCTTTGTTTTTTTCTAGTAGACATTCTAATGTGTGCAAAGTGGTATTTTATTGTGGTTTTAATTTGTATTTCCCTATTGATTAGTGATGTTGAGAATCTTTTCACATGCTTATTGGCCAAGAAGAAACATTTTTTTTTTTTTTTGAGACAGAGTCTCACTCTGTTACCCTGGCTAGAGTGCCATGGCGTCAGCCTAGCTCACAGCAACCTCAAACTCCTGGGCTCAAGCAATCCTTCTTCCTCAGCCTCCCGAGTAGCTGGAACTATAGGCATGCACCACCATGCCCGGCTAATTTTTTCTATATATATTTTTAGTTGTCCATATAATTTCTTTCTATTTTTTAGGAGAGATGGGGTCTCGCTCTTGCTCAGGCTGGTCTCAAACTCCTGAACTCAAACAATCCACCTGCCTCGTAGGATTATAGGCGTGAGCCACCGCGCCCAGCCAAGAAGAAACATTTTTAAATTCTATAATAAATAATTATATCATTCATTTTACCTATGTCTCTGAATAGTTTCTTCCATAGAGTCTTAAACACTGACACATTGATTGTAGTCTTTGTTATGGGATAGGAAAAAAAAAAAAAAAGAGAAAACAAAACAAACCTCAAAACCTTTATGGATGCCTAAAACTGTCAGTCAGTTAATCAGCATTCACAATAATTTTTCTGAGCGAGTATTAATGGTTATTCAATGTCTTAATTAGGGCAGATTAACTGCATTTATGACCTTAACATCTTAGTGACTTAACACAACAGACGTTATTATTGTTCACGTCATACTCCAAAGAGTGTCAGCAGGGAGCTTTGCTCCACACGGCCATTCAGAGACCCAGGTTCCTCCTGGCTAGTGGTTTTGCCATTTTAGGAAGGGCTTGGAGTCCACCACTGGATCCTCTGCCATCAGCCTGCTGCTGAAGAAAAGAGAGCATGTAATACACCCTTACTCTTAACTGCCTGGTCTGCAAATAACATGCATCACTCCCTCTCAAATGCCACTAGTCACACAGCCCCATTTAGATGCAAAGAGGCTAAGAGATGTAGCCAAGGAAGAAGAGAACCTGACTTTTAGTGAAAAGTCTTTGCCACAGCTAAAAACGAGAGGTTGAATAGAAAAAAAACTTTAGGTTTGAGGACATCGTTTTAAAATATAGATTTCCTTATCTGTCAAGACCATTAAATTATTTACTAGGTATAATTCTTAAATTTTATATCAAAAGTACATGGTTTTCCCAAAGAATACAGTCCCCTAAGTACCTGGAGTGATAATTTCGTTAGTGTGGCTCTTGAACTATTCATGTCCCCTATGCAAACAAAAGCTCTCTGTGAAAAAGCAATTCATTTTGAGATGTACAATAATATATGTGTGAGTATCTTGAGTGTGTGGAAATAATGTGGATTGATTTTCCCGAGATGGAGAAGCCGGATGAAGTAAATACATCTAATACCTCCCCCCTACATTTGCATATTTTGTATCAATTTCAAGTGAGATTGCAACTATAATCTTCCTGTGATAGGACGCTATAAAGTCAGAGCAAATTATCACGAAATAGTCAAGGCAAAAAAAGAAAATACAAACACACAGGAGAAACTTAGCAAAATGGGCTAAATGGGCTTTTCAGCACACACTGTGCAAAACATAAACACAAAGTGACCACAGGCAGGCTATAAATTGTCCTGAGTTACACAATGGAGTAATAAGACAGATGACCTGGAAAATGTGGGCTGGCGGGGCTGTCTGAGATTGATTAGTTGGCTGCCCTAATGCTCAGGTAATAGGATGCCTTTCAGCTCCGTTCTGCCTATTTTAGTCCAAATTTGTTTTTCCTGCTGCCTTAAAAATTAGAAGAGACCCTGTCACTTCAGCTCTGCAATTATATGGTAGCTCATTCCTCTTGCAATACTCCAAAATACACAAATGCCATCCTTTTTGGCTCTGCAACACAAAATGCAGTGCACTTTTATCTAATGCCATCAACACGCAATCCCACAAAGTACGTCCTAAGAGACTGATTCCAAAACAAAGCAAAATGTCAAGGATTGGACAGGAGATGAAAAAAAGAGCAACATTCTACCAGATGCAAAGAAGAAAGTCATGAGCAAGCCACGGAATTGAAGATATAGATGTGAAAGTGAATCTATCTCTATACTACAGATGTCATAGGAAAACTGAAACATAAACAATGATTCCAAGCCCCACAGTGGAGCACACGTGTCGTGAAAGGCATCACAGGTTATATCAATGGGAAAGTGGAGAATTTCAGAGCCTGGTTTTGGAAGTAGCCAGAAAACCAACCAAACAAATTGACTTGGAAAAAAAAAAACAGCTACGGAGTGACTTGAGGAGGATGTGACAGTGGTAAGGATGAAGGCAGCTTAAGAGTAGATATATGACTTTCAGCATGCCAAGAGTCTCCTATATGAAAAGTCATATTTTGGGCAGCCTTCTCTAAACCTCCATCAACATGATCTTAGTAAATTGCTTTCTTGTGGGGAGAACTCTAGCCTAATCCAGCCTGGAACTTTCACATATAGGTGTGTGAGCTGTCAGTGTGAGTATTCTGATATCTGAGGGGGGCTATCCACAGAAAACACTATTTACAGTTATCAGGTTTGAAATTAAATGAGTTGATTAAATAATAAGTTTAAAACCTTGTTTACCTTCAAGTTTGAGGTCCAACTTATAAATCTTATTAGACTATTTATAAATCTGGTAAATTTTATAAAATAAAAGCAAGAGGGCCTTTGACTGGTATCTGATCCATTCACATTGAACATCTGTAACAATGAAACCCCATTTACAAATTTAATCAAATCCCTTTTAATGTTTTAAATTTCATTAATAAAAATAATTCACTGAATTTCTTTTTAAGTCCTTCCAATGCCTAAATGGGCAGGTTACAACCAGAAGAAGCAATACCTTTCTCAAATACTTAGAAACTTGTAAAATCTAATGAATTAAAATTTTAAGTTCTTTTAAACAATATAGTACTGTTTATAGGCCACGGCCATTTTTCTTGTGCCTTTTTTGCTTAAATGAGAAGCCTAAATTCAAATACCCATTTTAAATGGAATGCACAAGACTAATCTGTCAGTTTCCCCAATATTCTCTAAGATGTGACTTTTAGTATCAAGCATTCATTGAATATTCCTACACTTGACACAGAAGTGTTAATCCTATGGGTTTGTTATGCTTCGTATCTCTGTATTCAATTCCTCTTATCTTATATTTCATATCTTAGGCGAGTTGAGGTTAGTGCCTTAACAGCGACCACAATAGGATCATTATTTCAGGCTGCCTCGTATTGCTTATTGTTCAGAGATCTGAGGCCAGAACACAGGCCTGAGAGATGAACAAATCCAAGGGGATTCTGTCTGAGCCTTTTTGGAATATTCTCTATGACAATAAAGAACGTGAAATCCCAGACCCTTTAGGGGGGTTGCTCCTGGTTTGAAGTTATACACCAATATAGAATCCTTTCCACTGATAATCTGAAGTTTTCAACCCCTTAACCAGGCTAAGCTATTTTCTCTTGTACCTCATTGAGTTGTAGATTCTTTTCTTAATATTCATGTTGTGTAGACCACAACACTTCTAGGCTCTTTGATGAAATCCAGTTGGATTCTGCATAGCTCTCCCATCTTTTTCAGACTGTGTGGTTGCAACTCTTGGGCTGAGCTACAGACAGGAGGAAACGCAGCAGGTGGGGTGGGCTTGCATGCGGATTCTGTCACTGACGAGAGACTGGGCAAGTCAAGGCTAGAGAGGCAAAAGGCAATGTTTTCTCCACAATACCTGCTGCCTCTGAATGAGAGACCCATTCAAACTTTCTTCTCTTCTGTGATGCTGATTCCCCAGCCATACAGTACAATGCAAAGTGCACAAGTCTTATTTTATTGTGTCAAATAGACAATCAGGACACAAGCTGTAAATCAGTTTCCTGTTCCCAATCCCAAGTAATAGCGTGCCATTCAACTCAGCTACAACGATCTGCCACGTGGTAGACTGAATAATGGCTCTCCAAAGATGTTCATGTCTTAATCCCCGGCACCTGTGAATACAGTACCGTTTACGGCAAAAGGGACTTTGAGGATGTGATTACATTTAGCGTCTTGAAATGGAGTGATTGTCCTGGATTACCCAAGTGGGCTCCGTGTAATTACAAAGAGTCCTTGTAAGAGGGAGGCAGAAAGTGGGAGTCAGAAAAGAAGCTATAACAACCGACACAAGAGATTGGAGTGATCTGAGGAAGGGGCCACTAACCAAGGAGTGCAGGCAGCCTCTAGAAGCTTAAGACAGCAAGGAAACAGATTCTCCTCTGAAGCCTCTAAGGAACCAGCCCTGATGACACCCTGACTTTAGCTCAGTGGAATCAATTTTAGACTTCTGACCTCCAGAGCTGTGAGATAAATTTGTGTTGTTTTAAGCCAATACATCTGCAATAATTTGTTGCAGCAGCAACAGGAAATTACTACAACCAGTCTTTTCCAGGAAGCTATGGTTTTAGTCATGCCATTTAGCTCCTCCTTGGATCTGACCTTGAATATCACAGTGCCCTTTCTGGCTAGGTTGCCTCTGTCTCAGAGCTGTGGGGTCGTTTGCCTGTTTGTTCTCACATGCATGCCCCTGTGGGCTGCAATTCCCATCACTGAGCTTCCAGCAGGGGCCAGCCATGAGGAGCACCAGGAGGCTGGCAACAGGTGGAAGGAGAGCCAGTGTATTTCTCACCCCCCTCTGTGTCCTGGCAGTGGCACTTCCAGGACTCCCTGCGTCTCCTCCACATTTCCAGCTCCCACCAGTCAGGATGTCCCTCCCTGGTTCCGGCTCACAAAGGGCAGAACCCCCACAACAACTACCACTGTAATTCTAGCACCTCGTCTCTTTGTCTTTCCAGCCAGGGGTGGGGAGGTAACTACGTTCTGTGTCTGCTTACCTCTGTGGTGCCTCACCTTCTCCTGTTTGCTGTTTCAATTCTTCTAAATACCATTGATCCAATTTTCCACCCTAAATTTCCACTATTAAAAAACTCGAGTCTGTTTCATATTGCTGCCAAAGTCATGCCGTTTTTCTCTATGCCTTTAGTCCTTAAGGGGAAAATGCTGCTCTTTTCTGTCTGATTCTGAGCTCTACCTGGGAATCTGAAAAGTTCCACACACCTCGGTTCCCTCAGTCTCCTGAATCCTGACTCAGAAACATCCTCGGACTCTGGCTCAGAATTTCCCAAGCCCAGAATTTCCCAAGCCCTTCCCAAGCCAGGCCAAGTGTATGCCTTTGAATACTTTTTATTTTCATATCCTTTCAACAGCCACCTTCATACTAATTTACTATTTGTAGATTAGTCACCAACCCTGGCTGTCTTAAGCCAAAGGAATTTGCTGGAAGGACACAAGGGCTCAGAGAATCGACAGGAGGCTAGAGGGATGGGCAACAAACCACTAAAACCAGCTGCAACCAAGGGCACCCAGAGGACCAGGCAGCAAGAACAGAGCCACAGCCGCAGCCACACAGCAGGGTGAGTTGGTCAGCTGCTGTCCCTGCCCCGAGACAAAAGCCTGTTTCTTCTCATGTCCTTTCAGCACTTGCTCAAGATTCAAATTTCCAAGACAGTGATTTCAATTGGGTGAGCCCAAATCACTTGCCCACAAGGGATGTGCTCTAGCTGCCATTAGGATGACACTTGTGGGAGAAAGTTAATCCCCTTAAATGAAATCAAGATGCTATGGGAGGGCCATTGATGATGGGCTGCCAAAAGCAACAAATGACCACCATTTCCTACCCATTATCTTGTGTTTCATAATCCATGACTGATCCTTTTGATACTACCCTTCTCATAACCCCACATCTTTATTTCATCTCATAAACCCCCACTTACCTTGATTTCACCTTTCAATCCACATCTTTTGAAGGGATATTAATCTTGGGCTGAATTACCAATGATTTGAGATTTTTTAAACACTATTTTTCAAATTAATTTCATAACCAACCAAATATTTAATGAACGTGAAGTGTGAAATCAGTCTATCACCATCCCCGGTAAAGCAACTCCAAATGAAACATTACCTTTCCAACCATGGAGTTGGTTCCCCAGTTTAGGACATTGGGTTTCCTCCAGTAGCCATCTGGGACAAATAAGGGTTTTGTATTTTTTCCTAAGCTTCTGGTTTACCAGTCAACAAAACAGCATGTCCTCCATAAAAATGCTCTTAAGATGTATGGCATTTCTCCACTGAGACAAACATGCCACTCAATAGCCATCAGATATTTATAAGGTGAGTCCTCACTGCACTGTTGCCCTGCTGTGGGTCAGGAAAGGCTTTATGGCCCAGCCTTCATTCTGGGCTCTTCTGTGCCAGCCTGCCCTCCTTGCCAGGAGTCCTCACTGAGGTTAATCTTCACAGTGCCTGCTGTGGCAAACGAGACCATGGTGTGGCACATGGCACCTATCAGTGACCCGGTGCTAGGACCAAGTTAACGTTTGGTAAACAAGTCTGCTGCCTTAAATTCCCCTTGAATCACTTTTCCTGTTACACAACCATTTGGTAAGGAAATGAAGTCCACACAGATGAGTGGTGAAAACAGTGGCATTTCTCTAAACCAGCCTCAGTCTGCAGAACAAGAATGGGGCTCCTGCTTCTTCCGTTTTGTGCCACAGGCCTACAGATGCTAACCCTGCCCAGAATGGCTACAGCCATGCTGTCTCCTGGAGACAGAAACTTACACCAGCTTGTGCTGACGGCCTGGGATGTGTTATGTAATGCTTACTCTGTATTACCTGTGGTGAGTCACCATGTCATTTTGCAATTGTCTAGAACAGAGAAATCCTTAACAAAAGTACACAAAGTCGCTGATGGAAGAGGAAGCTGCTAATAACTTTCCTTCCATCATTTGGAGCTATATCACGTAACTTGTCCTGTTATTTTTGGAAGTGATTTCATGCCTTGCCTGTTTGGTCTCTGTCTTACTCTAGCATATCTCATTAGAAGATGAAGAATATCAGTCTCCTTTTGTTGTGCCCTATTTGTCTTCCTTAGAATCACAGAACAGCAGTCACATACCACATACCATGGGACTATTAAAAAAATATAAAAACAAACTCTCTCCTCTGCCTCATCCAAGCTCAATAAATATTTGTTGATGAACTGCCAAACCCCATCCAAAAAGAGAAGAAATGCCAATTATGCAATGATTACTCTTTATAACAAATGCAAGGACATTCATTAATTCACTCATTAAATTTATTGAGTGCCTACCATGCCAGGCACTAGGCTAGACGCAGGGGAAATAATAGTAAGCAAAATAAGACATCATCCCTGCTCTCCTAGAACAGATATTAATAATAACTACACAGATATGCAAACTGCAGTGGTAGCCAATGTTAGAGGGAGACACAAAATGCCATAAAAGCCTTTACTAATGGAAGCTGATTTGTTAGACAGGTCAGTAACATCTTCCTGAAGAAATGGTACTTGAGCTGAGATGAGAAAGATGACAGGAGGTTATCTTGCTGAAAAGAGGAGAGAAGTGCACCCCGGGCTAAGAGAACAGGGCAGCAGGGAGCGTAGGTGGCAAGTATATAATACAAAGAACTAGAAGGTCTTTGCATCTGCTCAGAGAGAGTGAGGGGAAGTGGCAAGACAGGAGCACTGGAAACCTAGCCAGGCGTGGTGCCAGTTTGTCGTATCCTAAGATCTATGGATTGAAAGGTCTCTTAGGCCCTGGAACAAGAAGACCAGGATTGGGTTTGAGGATGGGAAGCAGGAAACCTGTGGACACAAATCATTTCCCCTCACAAGTTTTTTGGAGCATCAACATGGACATGAGAATAGCATGGACAAAAGACACCATTGAGGGCACAAGGCCGTTCAGGTGCCCCTGCGGGTTCTCGTGGGTCTCAGCTGTCAGCACTGGCCAGTGCATTGCCAGAGTGGCTGAGCCTTTAAACATGGAAGTCCCTGTACCATGGAGTTTCCAGGACTTATTCTCCCACCCCATGGGAGGCAGCCGTTCTGCCCCTCAGCAGTCCACATTTCCTGGGCCTACAGTCCAATTTCTGAGTGGTGAAATTATTGCTGCACTATATTGAAGAATTGTCTGGGTCTTGGTTGCAGAACGTGGGAATTCTCTGTTTACATCCAGGTAGGGGCTTCCCATCGGCAGGCCTAGCTGTGGCTGACCACAAGGATTTAGAAAGAGGGTTTAGTAATATAAGGAGGTTTTTGTTTTGAAAGTACCACTCTGGCTCCAGTATGGAGGACAGATTACGGGGGACCCCCAATGGGGTGGTGAGACCAATTAGCAGATGATGGTGGCTTAGACCAGGGTGGAGATGAGAGAGATGAAGTGTGCAGAAACATGAGATATTTAGGAGACAAATGTAAACACAGCTCAGTAGCTGGTGTAGGGGTGAGATTCTACGCTTACGATTCGTACAACTAGATGGGGCCCCAAACTCATAATAAACTCTTAACTGTGCTCTTTGTGAAGGTAGGGTACATGGGAAGAGATGCTGTGTATATACGTCATCAAAAGAAAAAACTTTTGAAGGTGAAATGCTCTCCGTGCTGAGAAGGAACCATGGCACCTGTGCCATCCACAGAGAGAAGAATGTAGGGGAGAAAACGGGAAAAGCCCGGGCCAGTGAGGAAAGCACAGCTGCAATGGAAACCACAGTGGTTATTATTTTCCACACAATTGTATTACGACCACAGGATAAACTGCATGAAGAAGCTATGCACAGTGGCTCAGGCCTGTAATCCTAGCACTCTGGGAGACCGTGGTGGGAGGATCGCTTGAGCCCAGGAGTTGGAGGCTGCAGTGAGCTATGACGGTGCCACTGCACTCTAGCTGGGACAACAGAGTGAGACTCTGTCTCAAAAAAAAAAAAGAAGAAGAAGAAGAAGAACCTATGCAGATAAACATGGGAGAGACACTAAGTTGGAAAGAACTTCCTAAGTATTCATCATTGATCAATTTTAAAAGTTTTTGCTCTGACACCAAGTAAGACAGAGAAACTAGGGGACTCGAACAGATGACAGTTGGTGCTCAGAGGTCAGGCTCCACAGAACACCAGGGCTGCTCCAGGAAGGGTTGATTAGGTTCTTATTTTGTGGGAACGCACCCAATCCCTCCAGCATTTCTGGGGGCTGTTCCATTCCTAAAATTTGGCAACACTGAATTCACTCCAAACAGGACTCAAAATACAGTCCGACTGAGTATCTCTGGTGGCTCTGTATGATTCTGATCTAGCAAGTATGCATCACATCTTCCTTCTTAAGTCTACTTGCTTAAGTAGAATTGGGGTTCTGGGTACATACAGCTGGAAATCCGAGGAAAACTGTGCAATTCAAGAGCTGATGGTGGGGCAGAGGGGAAGAGCAGCAAGGGAGGCCGCAGAAGTGCAGGACGCAGCACGGGCTGCCCACGCTCCCAGACTGAGACTCCGCCACCCCACGCCGGGTGTGCCCTCAGCACCGATGCCACGCCTGGCCCGGGAACAGACAGAAATGTAATTTGGGGGCACAAATTCCAACTATTTCTAGCAAGTTATTATCAGCCCCCTCATTTCTACTAAATTAATCGGAGATGAACTATTTTTATTCAGTAGTCGTACTCTGATCTCAAATAGTTACTAGAAGCTAAAATTTGACTTGTAGTTCAGAGTGATTCTGTGTTGTGAATTTTTAGTCTGCTACGTTAGTGTGCCCATTTCCAGACGACAGATCGTTAAAAGAGTAACATGTTTGTTTATATGTTTGTGTTTGTGCATGTATGTCTACAAAGAAGGAATAAAGTAAACTTACTCACTGAGAAGCAGAAGGATTTGTCCTTTTTTCCATTTTGACACAAGCAGTACAATCTCATGGGTGGACAAGGTTCTGACACAGACCTCAGGATAGAGAAGACGGGCACTGGACTGGTACGGGTCCTGGCACAGTAGTGCCAACCCTGCCCTATCTCACTATTCATTGCAATGCACCAACGTAAGGGGCACCCTAGAAGGGACCACAACGACGCTGTTCAGCTGTAGACTGCTGAATAACACTAAGTTTGGCCTGAGGATGCCTCCGTACTTGAGCCCTTGCATAACAAACTGCAACCTAACTTAGTACACAAACTCACCCAATACCTAACAGAGGAACTGAGTCTCAGCCAATCACAGCGGCTGAGCCTGATTCCATCAACAGCTGATTGATCAGACCATGTTCCAGTGAGGCAAACGCTGAGCTGCAACCAATCAAGCTGCTTCTGTACCTCACTTCCGTTTCCGTTCATAAATGCTGTCTGCCCACCTCCCAAGGCAGAGCTCTGAGCCTCTTCTGGATCTGAGGGCTGCCCAATTTGCGAATCAGTCTTTGCTCAATTAAACTCTGTTAAATTTAATTTTTCTAAAGTTTTTCTTTTAACACTGAAGAATCTAAGATATAATAATTTTAGCAGAAAAAATATATATAAGGTGTTTTATTCCTTAATGCAAGTTTCAAAAAATGAAATTAAGATGAGGCTATAGCTGGCATGATACTCAAAAATATGGGATTGTTGGAAGTTGGGAAGAACAGCCAAGAGAGTGGGTGAGAGAATTATTTAATAGAAAACAAAAGCATCTTGGCAAACTGGAATGATGGATTCCATCAAGTCGATGCATAATGAGGACAATATAAGGAATTTCTCTTGCAGCAAAAAAACAATTCCACAAGTGTAGGTTGAAGGATACGTGGTTTAGCAACAACACAGGGAAAGAAGTTTTAGAATTTTAGATTATTTTAAAGTCAATATGATATGACAGCACAAGAATAATTAGTCTTGGATTCCATTTATAAAATATAATAGTGTCCAGCAAAAGGTAAGTGTTCTGCTCTAGAGAAACCACAGCACCACTTGATCATCCTCCCATTTCTGAGGAACATCTTAGGAGGACCTGTTTTAGTTAGAGTAAGTCTAGGCTGCTGATACAATGAGATCCATTGATACAGTGGCTTAAAGAGCAAAGAAGCTTGATTCTCTCTTATATAACAGTTCCGGGTGGTGTTCTAGGCTGGCTGGTGGCTCTGTTCCATGAAGCCATTCAGAGAATCAGATCCTTTCCATCTGCATTGCCTCATCATTCACCAGGGCATTGCTGTCTATCACAAGGTTAAAACAGGAGCACCACTGTGACCAGTGAGAGGTTGAGGGAAGGACTTGCAGGAGACATTTCCACTTCTTAGGTGCTGGGCAAGAATTGGCAGTCATCACTTCTGTTCACATTCCACTGTCACCCACAATGTGCTTGCTCATATTTAATTGCAAAGGTGGCTGGAAATGGTAGTTCAGCTATCTTTAGTAAAGGTAAGTCTACCTGACTTTAATTCTATAATAACAAAGGAAAGGGAGAATGAATAGTTTTGGTGGCTAGAGTGCAATCTCTGGTACAACCTCTTGGAGAAACAGCAGTCAGAATGATAAGGGAGAGCTGCATATCGTGTTAGGAACATATTACATCAGAAGAGAAAAAACAGTATTCTGTTTGCCATGGAAGTGATTAGACTAGTTCTGTGTGGCTCTAGGGGCTCAACCCAAGACAAATAGGTAAAGGACTTTGTAACACAATTAGCAGAAGATAAGAGGGACTCCTTCTAGAGGTGGAAATTCCCTCTTACTAGAGATATTTGAGCAGAAGCTGGAAGACCTTTGTACCTCCTTCAGAGGCTTTAGCATGTCTTCAAGCATTCTGAATGGCCAAGTTAGATTGTCAATGCTTCCTTCCAGCACTGGAATTCTATGATCCTATCTAAATTTGTGTTTATAGGTCATAGAGTAAGGGCAGGGAATCCAAAAATTTCTTAGGTGTCTGCTGTAGGCAAGTCCTCTGAACAACCTCGGCATTATTCTCATATTGCCGATGCTCATAAAGGTCAATGTTATTTGTCTAAGACCTCAGAGCTATTAAGCAGTGTTGCTGGGATTGCATTGATCTGATTGCTAAATCCATGATGTTTCCACCATGTTGCTGCCTCCCAGAAAGAAGGTCAAGAATAATTAAGTGTTCCCTCTTGTTTCATCCTCTCCTCCCAACCCCCAAATCCCTTATCTTATCAGGGTTGGCTGCCCGGATGGAACTGTCTGTTCTGCAGGATTTAGCACAACAACAAGATAGGATCACTTTAGCAATCCAGCCCCCTTTTCAGCTCTTTCTCCTGGGCCAAATGACTGATTTATCACCCATGCTTTTCCTGGCCCAGAGGCAGAGCTGCCTATTCATTTGGAAGCTTCTGTCTCTCTCACTCCTTCCCTAAGAAGAATGCAGAGATTCTGTGTAGCTTCAGCCCATACAGGACAGCAGTGGATCATTTTCTGCTGTTACCTGCCAGTCTGCTGCCTAAACCTTTTCCATCCTTGTTCTGAGTGTCGTGGGAAAAAAATAAGATTTAATTTGAAATTAATTCTATAGCCCTTATGCTAGAGAAATGGACGTCAAAAATGAAGTAATCACCAACGAAGCTTTCACGGTAGAAAATTTACCCAGATTTCCACCCCCCCAAACAGAGGCTGACTCACACTAGCACCTGTTTTGTCTCCTTAGTAACTGGTCTCTTAGATTTCCCTCTTGTATTTGCATGCAGGCGAGCACAGCAAATTGACTGGGGGAAGGGAAGAGGTTCACAGCATACAGAGTGTGCTCTGGGCAGAATGTCACCTGTAACACTGTTTGCAAACCATCTTGTGCTTTATGTACTTGCTTTGTGTCTCCGTTATAACCACAGCATTGATTCAACTGCAGACTCAGAGATAAGTCTGGAAAATTACTAATGGCCTCAGGGAAGGTTTGATGACGCACAATAGAAATTGATGCTGGTGATATTCTGTATTGCGAAGATGGATTCGTCTCTGTATTAGAAACGTGTCTCTTGACTTCAACCTTTGCCACGAATGGAGGCGGACGCACAGCTCTGCCAGACAGAAGTGGGCGGCGTAGAAGAGAGAGGTTCAATTATTATAAACCACTTATCTGGATTTACTGCAGGAAAGAATTGACTAAGAATTGGTTTTATGTGGATCTGTGTGGTTTTATCTATCTCTTTCACAAAGCCCTCCCTTGCTGGCATTGTGGTTAAATAAAAAAATATGTATATTTGGATCAAGAGCTGGAAACCCATGTCTCTGTATGTTCTCAGCTACTAATGAGCTGGTGACTATGAGCAAATCCCTTAGCTGCCTGGGGTTTTCTCCTAGAAACTGATGGACCTAACTAGATGACACTATTATCCCTTGTAATTATGAAATTTGAACTCCATCCATTTCCTGAGATCTTACTGAATTTGAAAGTTAGAACTAGGTAGCTTAACACTTAAATGTAGTGGGGCAGGGGGCATCCAAAATGAAAAGTGACTTACCCTTCTCTTTATTTTACAAATAATGTCCAGAGAGATTAACTTCTTTGTCCAAGATCACAGAAATTCAAGTATTTTCATATTTTTATTTTTTGGTTTCTATTTTTATCATATTTCAACATGATACTGTTGCAGTCAAACAGCTCTACAAGATTTGTTATGAAAAATAGCGGTTTCCTACCTACTCTTTTCCTACTTCCCAAAGGCATCTGCTTTAAAACGTGTTTAGCTGACTCTTTTGATTATTTACCTCAATATCTCTAAATATTACATTGTTTCAACTATAGGTATTATCTCAACCACAAAGCACAAGGTTTTCATCCCCTTCTTCTCTCAATGTAGTTACATAATAATTTTGTTTAGATCAGTAACCAATATTTATTTGAGGATATAAATATTATTCACAGTTGAGCTATGCAATATGTTATGATTACTTTTTTCTGTTTTCTTTTCCCTGGAGTTAATAATTACCCTGCTTTTATTTTGCTTAATTCCCTATGAATAATCACAAATTGAACCCAAACTCTCTGTAGTTGTGTCTATCCTATACAGACATAACTTGTCTTATTGCACTTTGCTTCATTGTGCTTGGCAGATCCTGCCTTTCTTACACATTGAAGGTTTGTGGCAACCCTGCGTTGAGCAAGTCTATCAGCCCCATTTTTTCCAACAGCACATGCTCACTTCATGTCTCTGTGTCACATTTTGGTAATTCTCACAATATTTCAAACTTTTTTATTATTATGTCTGTCATGGTGATCTGTGATCTGTGATCTGTGATCTTTGATGTTACTATTGTAGTTGTTTGGGGTCACCACAAAGCATGCCTGTGTGAGACAGAGAACTTAATAAATACTGTGTGTGTTCTGACAGCTCCACCAAGACCCTCCACCAGCAAAAAAGATTATGACCCGCTGAAAGATCAGATGATTACTACCATTTTTTTGGCAATAAGCTATTTTAAAAACAATGAAGTATACATTGTTTTTTTAGACATAATGCTATTGCACACTAATATACAACAGTATAGTATAACTTTTATATGTACTGGGAAATAAAAAAATTCGTGTGACTTGGGTTACTCTGATATTCGTTTTATTGCAGTGGTCTGATACTGAACCCGCAATATCTATGAGGTATGCCAGTATGTTTAAACACATTTAGGTGTGGCACAAATGTTATCTTCTTGAAGAAATATCTCCTGGGACTGTCTGATCTGCTTCAGTCTGGACCTGTGTTCTCAAAGCCAACTACAGAGTGATCAGCTTGGACTCTCCGTTGACCATTCTCCTGTGAATACCTTTCACCTCCTTCTTGTGATCAATCTTCAGTTCCCTGGATGCCACACCTTCTTCTTTCTTGGTTTAATCCCTAATTTTGGCAGAATACTTCCTCCAGTAAATTCCTAAGAAAAGATACGTGGGAGGTAAATTTTTTGAGGTCTTGCATGTCTGAAATGTTTTTATTCTATCTCCACAAATGGTTGGTAGTTTTTCTGGGTTTAGAATTCTAAATTAAAAATTGCGGATTTTTTCCTCAGAATTGTGAAAGCACTTGTGCATGTTAACATGATCCAGTGTTGCTGTTGGGAGGGGTACCACTCTTTAATTATTCGTGAAGAAATGCTCTCTGATTTTGTGCAGAGATTCACAGGGTCTCTAGGACATCACCAGGCTCTTTTGTGTATGTCACCTTGACTCATCTGCATCTTTTCTGGTACCTGCCACTAACTGCTTGTTTGTCAAAGGGCTCTTGGTTCATAAATCCCTTATTTCTCTTCAGCTTCATTTACAATAAAAACATGACTGACATATGGACTTATTACTTTCACAGTGATGTGAGTCTGAATGAAATAACAAACATGCCCTGTGGAAGCATTTGCTTGATAAATAGTATCTGGACACTCACAAAAATCTGACAGGAATTTTCTTTCCCTAATTCTGCTAGTTTCCTTCACAAGAGCTTTAATAATAAAATAACAAGTAGCCAATGACAATAATTTCTGATGAGAGTTTTCATCAAGGATCTATTAATAGCACTAAAATACTATTGGTTATAGCTTTATACATTGTTTTAATATATGTAAATAGCAGATGCCCCAAAAAGATGCTTGTTGAGGGAATAGTGGATAAAAAGACAATTATCTATTTTCCTTTTTCCCAAAATCCCTTGAAATGACAAAAAAAGACTTTTAAGGGGATAAAAGAGGAATAAATTTATCATGTCACTGGAAAACAGAAGAAGGTTGCCACAGTGGTCCAGAGTGTTAAGGAATTCTTGGAGGTGAGAAATCAGTTGGAAACTGCAGCTACAATAGCAACTTTAAAACCCTTAAGAGATTACTATAATTAACTTTATGCCAATAAAGTTGAAAGCAAATGATTTTTAGGAAAATATAAATTATCAAAATTTACATAAAAAGAAATAGAAAGGCTGAATAAATCAGCAATGTTAAAGAAATTGAATCAGTAATCAATAACTCCCCCATCCACTACTCCTTTTATTTCTGGCTTCATTGCTTAACATTATGTTTGGGGGATTTATTTATGTTGCCTGTAAAAGTAAATTGTTATTTTTATTGCTGCATGGTATCCATTTTATGAATATACCCAAACTTCTTTGTCTATTATACTATTGAGGGCATTGGTGTTGTTTCCAATTTGGGACTATCATAAATATTTCTGAAATGAACACTCTCACATCCAACATCTTAAAGGACAAACAGATGCATTTCTGTATATACACAGTAGTGAGACTGTTAATTCCAGTAGTAAAATTAGAGTATATACATGTGTTCAATTTTAGTAGATACTGCGTAACAGTTTTCTAAAGGGGTATACCAATTTATATTTTTACCAACAGTGTGTGATCCCAATTGCTCCACATCCTCATCAACACGTGGTGTTATCTATTTTTAAAATTTTAGGCATTCCTGGTGAGTGTGTAGTGTGATCTTATCGTGACTCTAATTTGCATTTACCTGATGCTAACGATGTTGAGCACAGTTTCATGCGTCTTTTGGCCATTTGGATATCGTCTTTGGTGAAATGCCTGATGAAAATTTTTGTCCATTTTGGGGGAAAGGGCAAGTCATAGCTATCTTTTCTTACTGATTTATAAGAGTTATACATATATTCTGGATCTATCAAATATGTATTAAATATATTACAAATATACCTCTCTGAAGCTTGCTTTTTCATTCTTATCGTTTGTGATGAAGAAAAGATCTTTATTTTAATAAAGTCCAATTTATCAAATTTTTCTTTATTCTTTTTTTTTTTGAGATAGAGTCTCACTCTGTTGCCTGGGCTAGAGTACAGTGGCATCATCCTAGCTCACGGCAACCTCAAACTCCTGGGCTCCATGAATCTTCCTGCCTCAGCCTCCCAAGTAGCTGAGACTATAGACATGCACCACTGCGCCTGGCTCATTTCTTTCTATTTTTAGTAGAGACGGGGTCTCACTCTTGCTGAGGCTGGTCTCAAACTCCTCAAGTGATCCTCCCACTTCGGCCTCCTTGAGTGCTAGGATTACAGGTGTGAGCCACCACGCCTGGCCAAATTTTTCTTTATTCTTAATGCTTTTGGTGTCCTATGAAAGGTATCTTTCCATATTCCAATTTCACATTCCTATATTATCTTCACATTTACGTCCACGATCAATTTGGAATTGGTCTTAATGAATGGTGCAAAGAAGAAATCAATATTTGTTTTTTCCATATAGATATCCAATTGACTGACTCAGTATCATCTATTGAAAAGGCTATACATTCTCCACTGCTTTACAGTAGCAATCTTTCTTGTAAATCAAATGGCATAATATATGTTGGTCTATTTCTGAATTCTCTGGGTTTTTATTAAATAATTGATCTATTTCTTTCTCTTTTTACCAATATCACACTTTTAATTACTGTAGCATAGTATAAGTATTGATGTCTGTCAGTGTTAAGTTTCCTACTTAGTTCTTCAATTGTCTTGAGTATTCTTGACCCTTAGTTGTTCTATGTAAAATTTAGAAGTAACCTGTCAATTCACACAGACACACACACACAGACTGTGGGGTTTTGATTGGAGTTGTGTTAAATTTATGGGTCAGTGTAGGGAAAATTGACAACTTTTAAATATTGAGTTTTCCAATTCATGGGTATGGTATATTTATCTGTTACTTACGTCTTCTTTAATTTCTTTCCATAATGTTTTGTAGTTTTCAGTGTAGAGGTCTTACATATAGTTTATTAGATAAGTATTTAATGTTTTGTGCTAATATAAATGGTATTATAAAATTCTACTTCTAGTATATGGATGTACAATGATTTTTGTATATTGACTTTGTGTCCAGTGATCTTGTTGAATTCACTTTTTATTTGTAATAGTTAATTTTAATGGCTTTTCCATGTACTCAATCATATTGTCTGCAAATTATAATGATTTTTATGTTTTTCTTTCCAATCTTTATGATATTTCTTTATTTTCTGTCTTATTTTATTTCCTGGAACTGCCAGTACAATATTGATCAGAACGGGTGATAGCAGAGATCTCTGTCTTATTACTTATCTCAGGAGAAAAGTTTTTAGTATTTCCTATTAAATATAATGTCTGCTGTAGATTTTTGCAGAAACTTTTAAAAATTTTAGATCTAAGAAGTCTGTTTTTAGCTTTCTATAATTTCTTAAGATGCTGAATTTTATCAAATAATTATGCTGCATCATTAAGAAGATCATATAATTTTTTTATTCCGTTAAGGTAGAAAATTGCACTGATTGATTTTTCTAATGTTAAGCAAACTTGCCTTCTTGGACTAAACTCAACTTGGTCATGATGCATTTTATATATTACACAGAATTCTGTTTGTAAATATGTTGTATATGATTTTTGCATCTATGCTCATGAATGTGAATAAGCTGCAATGTTTCTTTCTTGTTCTATTCTTATCAGGTTTTTATATCAAGGGATATCTCTGGAATCTTGATCTTTAAAGTCCCAGCTGCCTTGGTTGTTCTCTGATATCTTCAGATAGCTGGATTTTTTTAAAAAATGGTATTGAGCTTTTTGAATTATTCTCAGGTTGGTGTTTGTGTAATACAAGCTACTCATTCATAGCCAGAAGCATAACTTTTACAAACCTGATGAGCAAAGAAAACTTCAAACAAATTTCTAACCTTTAGTTAACCTTCTGACCTGTTTCAGTTCCTGAAAAATTCTTGGGTTACCAAAAGTAGAGTTTTGACTTTCAGTGTCATTTAGTGCCATCATCTTTTAAACAGAATAGTAGGGAAATAAATAAAATTAATTAAAGTCAGAATATTCCTTCTCTTTAAGGTAAAAAAAAAGTAATTCAGTTGGAAAATGTTAATGTGGCCATGTCTGTGATATTTTTCAAATATCAATCAATTATTATAGTAAAGGACACTGTAGCACCCTCAATGATGGCACTCGAAAATTTCCTTGGATGAAAAAGAAGGAGGACTTGACTATTCATATCCTATGACAATTCTCAGTAAGAAAAAATATTATCTGGGCAGAAGGATGGTCACATTATATCCATTAATTTTAGATGGAGGGTAAATAAATATCTTTGACCTGGCTAAGGAATATAAGATGCATCCTATAGTAATAAAATATATGGTAAAGTCAATCTGAAATTAGTATAAGAATAAAAAACAGGGACGGGTGAGGTGAGGGTAGAGAAGTTGAGATAACAGAATCATTTGTTGAACTCCTACTATGTGCTAAGTGCTTTGCCTGGAGCTTTGCTGGCATTATCTCACTTAATCCCTGCAATGTAATAAGGTATTTTTAATCCCCATTTTACAAAAGAGGAAATTGAGGCTCTATAAAAATAAATGACTTTCCAAACATTACACAAATAGTGGGATTCAAATCTAACTCTGATCCTAGAACCCCTACTCTTTCTACTAAACCAGGCTGAGATTAAACAGAAAAGAAGTGGGGAATGGTGGCTATGCCTATAATCCCAGCACTTTGGGAGGCTGAGGCAGGAGGATCCCTTGAGCCCAGGAGTTCACTGCTGCAGTGAGCTGTGACTTCTGCCACTGCACCCCACCCTGAGCAAAAGAGCAAGACCCCGTCTCAGAAAAAAAAAAAGAAGAAGAAGGAGAGGAAGAAAAACCAAGTATTCTTATTAGTAAAGACTAGATTCTTTATTAGTTAACCCTGCAAAAGGGGTTCCAGGAAGGAAGAATCTAGTTACATTTTTATGGTTTGTTGGGTGAAGATTTTATTTTGGGTGTGTATTTCCTTTGTCTCTGGAGTACTTAAATAATCTCAAACAAAAACATTTCCTGTTTACTACTGACTAGGCTAACATCCAATAATCAAGCAATATAAACAAACTCCAGCATTTTTCTATCTTATGTAGGGTTAGAATCTGTTGACCTGCTCGGTGGTTTAGGAAATAGTGCAATTAAGTCCAAGTGATGGATTAGATCTGCATTTCCTAAATGTGTTTTACAGAACATACTAATTCTACATATTGATATTATTCAGGAAAAAAGTGTCGGGAATGGTTCATAGCAAAATATGTTTAATAAACTCTGGATTAAACACAGTTAAACACATTTCTTTATTTTAGACTCCTCTAAACTTTAAAATATTAATATGTTCTGTGAATCTTCAAGGGTAAGTGTAATATAAGTGTTTTACAAATTTATTTGGCTTCAGAGCACTGTTCAAGAATCATCTTCTAGAAGGTCTTATGTAGACCATATTTTGGGCAAGGATGGATTAGATGCTTTATTGGCCAATTAGCTTTACAACAACATACTACACCACCAGTCACAAGAGGGAAGATATAAGAGTATAAACAAAGCAGCCCCAAGGACTGGCCCTCCTAGTAAAGTGGCATAGACCCCACCACAAAAGATTTGGGGCAGAGCCTGGGAGACTTCCTGAAGAGCTATTGTGGAGGGGATTCCTACATGGGAGAGAATTTGGACAAGATGGCCTTTAACTTTTTTTTCTTACATTCTAAGTTTCTTTGAAAACCATAATTCCTTTTAGAAAAACAAATAAAAAGTGGTGTGATATTGTGATTTATAATAAGAAATACATATTTGGTCTTTGTCCTGTTTCCTGGCATACAGCTCCTAAAACCCCTGGTATCTCCAAAGTAAGTGATAAGTATGTTTTTGTATGCTAATGAGATCACTGGTAGGAGGGGCCTCTGGATAGGCTGGGCTGGTGGGGCTGTTGCCAGGGGAAACCAACCCTGTGATTGGAGGGTTGGAACTTAGTCCCATGCCCAAACCTACTTGGGAGAGTAGAGGAGCTATAGGTTGAGTTGATCACTAATGGCCAATGATTTAATCAGTCATGCCTGCATAATGAAGTCTCCATAAAACCCCAAAACGATGGGGTTTACAGAGCTTCCAGGTTGCTGAACACGTGGAGGCGTAGGATGGTCGCACACCAGGGAGGGCGTGGAAGCTCTGTCCCTTCCCCCATAACTAGCCCTATACCTCTTTTCCATCTGGCTGTTTATCTGTATCCTTTATAATATCCTTGATAATCAACTAGTAAAGTAAATAAGTGTTTCCCTGACTTCTGTGAGCCATTCTAGCAAATGATTGAGCCCAGAGAACGGGTAGTAGAAACCTCCAATTTATAACTGGTTGGTCAGAAACACCGGTGACAACCTGGGTCTTGCTGTTGGCATTTGAAGTGGAGTGGAGACAGCCTTGTGGGACTGAGCCTTTAACCTGTGGAGTCTGCGCTAACTGCAGTTAGTGTCAGAATTGAATTAAATTGCTGGACACCCTGTTGATATCCGCTGAAGAATTACTAGTTTTAGGGGGGGAAAAAAACCACACATCTGGTGCCAGAATTCTGTTGTGTTGAGAGTTGCCATAAAGGAATACCTGAGGCTGGGTGATGTAGAGAGAAAAGAAGTTTATTTGGCTCGTGGTTCTGCAGGCTGCACAGGCAGCATGGAGCCAGGACCTACAACTGGTAAGGGACGCAGGCTGCTTCCACTCTTGGTGGACGGCAAAGAGGGAGATCACATGGTGAGAGAGGAGGAGAAAAAGAAAGAGACAGAGAGATGGAGACACAGAGATAGAGACAGAGACAAAGAGCGAAGGAAGGTGCCAGGCTCTTTTCAACAACCAGTTCTGGGAACTACCAGTGAGAACTCACTCATTACTGTGAGGACAGCACCAAGCCATTGAGGAGGGATCCACTCCCATGACCCAAACACCTCCGACCAGGCCCCACCTCCAACAGTGGAGATCAAATTTCAACATGAGACTTGGCCAGGCCAAACAAACTGCATTCAAACCATAGCAAGAGTATAGTAGGAAAAAATAGTTTGTTTAGTTTTTTTTTTTCCCTATCTCATACAACTGGCATCTTGTAATGAAACCACCCTTCAATAACGAGGTACAAGGCGAGAACAATTGTAAAGGCCTAGCTAAAAATAATGATAATAATTAGTCACTGTCGCCCTGTTTGCTTCTCTGTAATTGCCACTCCAGAGCCTCACAGCTGGTGGTCATAAAAATTCTTAACTTTCTCCTCATAGCTGGTGTCCATAAAGATTCTTAGCTTTCTCTATAGATAACATCACCTTTTTGAAACCTAGGAGTAATTTCTGAGATATCTTCCAGGTCTTGCATTCCAGTGGAATGGCTGACCCACCCAGACTGGTGGCCCATCCCAAGGAACTGACTCAACTGGTCTTGTGACCCCCACCCAAGAACCTGGTCAGCAAAGAAGAAAATTTCTACAACCCTGTGGTTCCACCCCAAACCCAGCCAATTAGCAGATTCAATCGCCTCCAAACTATCTTTAAAAACCCTGTATCCCAAATTCTCGGGAAGGCGGATTTGAGAAATTTCTCTCGTCTTCTCGCCTTGTGCTATACAGAATAAACTCTTTCTCTGCCATACATCCTGCTGACTCAGTGTATTGGCTTCTGTTTGGGCATTGGGCCAATGAACATAGTTGGGCAGCAACAGTAACTATGTGTATTAATTAGGTAAAGTCCCAGCAGCCATAACAAAGAGACACACAATGCAAACGCTTAAATAGAATAGAAGTTTATTTCTTCTGCTAAAGGCCTAAGGTGAGCATTTCAGGTTGGCAGGTTGGCAGGTTCGCAGGTTGGCTCCATTTCATGAGATTCTTCAGGGCCCCAGTTTCCCTCCTCATTGTTTTGTTCCCTCGGGCATTATCCTCTTCTATGGGGCTCAGCTGACTCACTAGTCGCCTGTTTTCTACTTCCCAATAAAAAGGAGTCCAGGGCAAGTGATTTTTTAAAAAAAATAGGTAAGGCTAAAGTTACCTACATCAATTTTCTCACATTTCATTGGGACAATTTAATCACGTGGTCAAACCTAGCTACAGAATTGATTGGGAAGCCCATTCTCTAGCTAGGCAGTTATATGCACAAGAAGAAGGGGAGGAGAGATTTTGGAAGAACAACTAAGACTCTGCCACACTGTTGTTGGGACAAACACTAGTTGGTAACAGTTACTTGGGCATTAGTAACATTTACCAATGAACAGCCAGTTCAGAAGGACCACATCCTTCCCAGAAGAATACTGAGATCTTGTCAATATGACACTCAAGTACTCTAATTTATGAAGCATGGAATTCTCAGAAGAGCTCTACTTATCTGTCAGGGCTGGAGGTTCAGTGCCACAAGTCCAAGGGAGGCACAGGGGTCAATATACAATTCATAGTTAATATCCTTTGCAGGCTCAATTCTTATTGTCCTTCAGGTTGCTTACTCGATTTTTTTAAAATGGCTCCAAGAGGGGAGGAAAATGTTGCTACCCAACCAGGTTCATTTGCTGGCAGCCCATGAAGCAGCCAATAGGCTGAGTCAGCAGGATATATGGCAGAGAAAGAGTTTATTCCACATAGCACTAGGCAGGGAGACAGGAGAAATTTCTCAAATCTGCCTCCCTGAGCATTTGGGAGACAGGGTTTTTAAAGATAGTTTGGCAGGCAAAGGGCTAGGCTATTGAGTCTGCTGATTGGCTGGGTTTAGGGCAGAACCACAGGGTTACAGAAATTGTTTCTTTGCTGACCAGGTTCTTGGGTGGGGGTCACAAGACCAGTTGAGTCAGTTCCTTGGTATGGGCCACTGGTCTGGGTAGGTCAACTGTTCCACTGGAATGCAGGACCTGGAATATATCTCAGAAACTACCCCTAGGTTTCAAAAAGATGATATTATCTATGGAGACAGCTAAGAATCTTTATGGAACCAGCTATGGGGAGAAAGTTAAGAATCTTTATGACCACCACCAGCTGCCAGGCTCCGGGCTGGCAATTACAGAGAAATAAACAGGGGGACAGCAACTAATCATTATCATTATTTTTAGCTAGGCCTTTACTATAGTTCTCGCCTTGTACCCCATTATTCAAGGGTGGTTTTAAAAACTGGCAGATCTCCTAAATTTTATACAACTTCAACTTCAGTAATGTGTGCTGCAGAGACAAGCCCATGGGGTAAAACAACAACAAAAAAAGCCCAGATAGGAATCCGATCTTTAGATAGGAAATTTTCTACTCAAACACTTCTCTTTCCAATTTCCAGCTAGAAATGCAATCGAGAGCAGTGTGTACATGCACAGCCAATGGAGAGCCTGAAAGCAGATCTGCTGGTTTATCAGCCTTAGCTTCAGAATGCTGCCACAGGTCCTCGGTATTTGGGGTTCTGCTCCTTTCCTTAGAGTTTCTCCCAGGCAATGGCAACACTTCCCTTTGCAAAGCCAAAGATACCCTCAAGTCTGTAGAGTAAGTGGAGTCCATATGAAACAATTTGGGGTATGAAACTCCCAAAATTATTTCTCTGACCACCTATGTCAGAAATTCCACCATTTCAGATACAGTGTCTGGGGGTTTGAAAGTTTCAGAAGTTTTCAAGAGACTCCTGTTAGGTAAAACTACGTCCGGGAGAGAAAAATATCATAAGCTAATTGTCCTCAAACGTGGGCTTTGGAATCACCTCAAGAGCTTTTTCAAAACTGCAAAGGCTTGGGTCCTGCTCCTCACCTGGTAAGTCAGAATCTCTGGACTGGGTCCTGGAATTTTCTATCTTATTTTCAACTTTCCAGATGATCCAATGCCCGAGTTTGGAAACCCGGGACTTATGCCATTCTCAGTTAATCATTCAGAGATTCATGAGCAACTGAGAGTTGTTTTCAGGGGTGATGATTTGGGTGGGGAGAAGGAGAAGGAGAGAGTAGGAATGGAAGGATCTGGAAACCCCATGGAAAAGCTCAAAAGACAGACCTGGGTCCTTCTCAATTTTGCTTAGCCTTGACCCAAAAATGGCTATTTGTAAAACAATATACAGTACTTCATTAGCTCTCATCTCATGGAAATGTCCGATCTCATTCTCTTTCTAATCACCAGGAAATATTTTGTCACATTTATTTTTATTTTTTGTTTTCCTCTAATTTATAAGATCAACAGAGCATGGGTATTGGAGTTGGAATAATCTTCTGAATTCTTGGGAGAAATCCTCAAAAAGCCTTGGGCGCCATCCTCACTTCAGGCAGGGGACAGAACTTCAGGGAGAGGTGACTCCCCTAAAGTCCCCAGGAACAAGATGGAAAGGGCAAGACCATGTCCAGTGCTCTGCAGCTTCCTTTGTCTGTGTGTATCAGACCTTCAGAGCAGGGACCTTTTCCTGACATCCAACCTCATCTTTTCTGCTTGATATTCAAGTCTATTTTCTCTGGTTTCCTGCAGCCTGGAGAGATGGAGAACAGCTGCTTGGGGACCTCCCAATCCCTGAAGCTAAAGAATTCCCCCATTAACATTTTTTTTCAAATGAAATAGCTCTGATTTCCATAACCTTTCTAACGGTCTTATTTCCTAGTCCTTTATTTTCATAGCTCTCCTTTGGATGTAATTCTTCCAACGAGAAATGAATCAATGCCAAATATAACCAAAGAATTCGTTCTTGTTTTTTCTGTGACATTCTCCAATTAATATGACCATCTTAGTTTTTAAAAACAGCTTTGCTAGCTATTGCTAATTTATATTCAATGTGTGGTCCCCATGTTCTTGGGTTATTGAGGAAAGTTATTTGTACAGAGAAAATATTAATAGCGCCAGGGTAAAAAACCTGAGACCTGTGTCCTAGACCCCATTTTTTGACAATTAAACTGTAACTTCTTATTTATTAAAACTTATTTGGGTCTGTTTGTTTCATCTGTAAAGTGAATCAGATGGACTAGTTGACCTTTATATTCACTCCCACTCTAAAATTCTTATTTCCACTTATTTTATTTTGATTCGTATCTGATTTCTCAGTAACAAAGCAATCTGAACTCCCATGTAAGAGTGAAACATTTCTCATAGCTGACTCACTCTCAAACCTATAATAATCATTTCTATTATATCATGCCTGCCACAGCTTTCCTACTAGATCAAAAACTCCTTAAAGGCAGGACCCAAGGAACTATATGACTGGCTTTAGCACAGTGCATTACCAATAAACATTTGTTGAATGAGACTTTGCATGAATATTTAATGTTCCTCTGCCAAGTCAAGAGTAACAATTTTAGGACTAGGAAAAATGCTACTGACAATTTTGTCCTCCGTGCCCCTGTAGTTCCATTTCTGCCTCCTATAGTGAGATGCCTACACTATTTATACTGGCCTCATGTGGATAATCTATTGCATGTAAATGAGGTTGTTTTCCCCAGGAGAAATTACGAGACTTTAAAAGATTTGCAGTACAAAAAGAGCAAAAACTCTAGATTGCAGGTTAGAAACAAAGAAAGGCTACAAAAGCAGAGAAGAGTTTGAGTTGAGAAAGAAGCATTTGAAACAAGAAAACAATAGATTTTACTGAGCAGCCTAAAACCAAGAGATTAAACTCTGCCCAGAAGGTTGAGAAGCGAAGTGCAGTATTTGGACTCAAGGAAATTGGTGAAAAAAGTCTCCAAAGCTGGACCTTATCAGCTGTGGGCACCTGTGATTTCCCAACTTGTAAATACTTTGAACTTCTATTGACTCACTGCTTGAGAGAGCCCATATTACTGTAGACCAGAGAACCAAAGGCCATGGCGGTGTTGCCATGGTGACAACTTAACCACGAAAAATGGTACAAATTGGAGTCAAGGGGGTACATGTGAGAGATTGGAGGGATTTTAGGTCTGAAAGCACAACCAAGAGGTCCAAGCTCTGGGGAGGAGATTAATGATGAGCTGACTGCTGCTCCTACCTCCAGCCCAGAAAGAAGGCCAGCTTTTGGCACAGCTAATCCACTGTTGACTGTTCTTATTCTCCTCTTGCCCTGGAAGAAATCTGGTAGGCATAGTTTTAAAAAAAAGTTTTGGCTGGGTGCAGTGGCTCACGCCTGTAATCCTAGCACTCTGGGAGGCTGAGGTGGGAGGATCGCTCAAGGTCAGGAGTTCAAGACCAGCCTGAGCAAGAGCAAGACCCCATTTCTACTAAAAAATAGAAAGAAATTAACCGGACAACTAAAAATATATAGAAAAAATCAGCCGGGCACAGTGGCACGTGCCTGTAGTCCCAGCTACCCGGGAGGCTGAGGCAGGAGGATCGCTTGAGCCCAGGAGTTTGAGGTTGCTGTGAGCTAGGCTGACGCCACAGCACTCTAGCCCAGGCAACAGAGTGAGACTCTGTCTCAAAAAAAAAAAAAAAAAAAAAAGTTTGCAGTTTATTTTTATCTTTCCTAGGTCTTTGACTCAGTGGAATAGAATCTGATTTGGACCAAGACACCAGAACTCCATAGACACTGTAGACAAGTATGTTCATGCAGAGATCACTGCCCCCTGCCTTCCATGAGCCAGGGATCCAAGAGTGACCGACCTCCTAGCCAAGCCAATAAAATTTTGTATATAGAATAAGAATATGTTCTGAGCCCCAGAGTCACACTCCACACCCCATGCTCCTTGTTTTTACTCATATTGAAACAATTCAATGCTGCTTCTAGATGAGTTAAAAGCCAAGGACTCTAGAGAACAGAACAATAAGCACCCTTTTATCTGAAGATGATATGATTTTATTCTTACAGGCTGAGAGTGGCCTTCCAAGAAAACAGTCTTGTGATCTGGTTACTTTCAGAAAAAATGGTCACAAAGTAACTATTCTAAGACCAAGGGCACCGTTTCTGGTAGCCACCTCCCAACTCTGTCCAGGCTTCTCTCCAGGCAAGGAGTCGGTGGAGCCTCTTGCTATGAATGTGGTCTCTGGGGTCGCTTTGCTTGGTTCCAGCTCTTAGTAGTTCAGTAACATTTACTTAACAATTCTTGGTCTCATTTTTTTTTCATCTGAAAATGGGTTAATAATAGTTCTTACCTCATAAGGTTGTTTTGAAGAATGAATATGCTTACATGTAAAATGCTTAGAATAGTACTCAATACATGTTAAGTATTTGTGTATGGCTACTAATCCCACCCACCAGATGATGTCACCCATTTCCAAGATGTAGTTGTTAATCTTTCAAGAAACAAGAAAGTGCAATTACTCAAAGCCAACTATTCCATAGGCATTATTACTGTGTTGTTTTTGTTCAGAGTTTTTGATTGCTGTTGTTTAATGATCAACATGGACACTTAGTTATATCTATTTAAAGTGCTCTGAGGTTAGAATTATTGTGGCAGTGCTCAATAGTATAAAACTTGGGAATCTCTCTCATCCTTTTGTCCTTAAGTTAGTGGACATCCAAAATAACTTCCTGAGGACACTCTTGGCCCTGCCTTCCCTGATTCAACTCAGGGGGACAGTGGGTTGGCTTCTACTTAGACATCACCCTTGTCTGGTCTCTAAATTTTTATAACGGTATACCAGTTCTACCCCAGACTAAGTTTTTAAATATATGGTTTTATATTAAACTTGTAACATGAGAGAGCTGCATTCCAGATATTTGTCAGAGAGTATAATTTCTATCATATTGCTGCAAGTTATAAAGATATTGAAGTCCTGCTGAGAAAAATAATATTCATAGAGGACTGCGTGTCTTTCCATTCTCCTAGGTCAGTGAGTTCCCAGATTTTTATATTTCACAGACTGGTTTTAAAACAGTTTTTTTATGATGGTTACTGAATAGGTTGCTAACTTATTTTACCAAATAAGGATGTAATAAAAAGATAGTCTTTTCAATTGAAGTTTTGTGGAAATTTAATTTTATGGAAAATTCCCTGTTCACTGTACTGGGTTTTTTTAAATTTTTTTACCATGAACCCATGAAAATTTCATCACTCACTGCCAGAATGACACTTGAGAACAACTGGAGAATTTATAACTTATCCCTAGATGAATCCTGATCACTAGTGACTTCACACCTGGGAGGCATCATCAGGGGTACCTGCAGAAGTGCTTCTACTGGATTGTACTTTGATCTAATGCCCTTGACTAAATGAGGAGTGTTATGGAAAAGGGCCTTCGAAGCTTGTCACTTCATTTATTCCAAAGCTGTTGCAAAAACATTATTGTTTACATTACCCAATATTCTCTCTTGGAAGACTTGCTAAAGAAATCTCACTCTGGTCTTAATAACAGAAGCAATTGGACTTACCTAAGGAGTGAATTTATTGTTTATCTTCTATATTAGTGAATCATTTTACCCTCCTTTTTCATACAATCCACTTAAAATTTTTAACTCGACCACATGGCTCATCTCTAATAAGCAATTTCAAGAAGCGTAATTTGTATATTCCTAGCTCCATCCTATGCTCCCACCATCATTTTCCCTTTGTCTCATTTTTTTTTCCTACCTATTTGACCTTGCTACATACTACATATTTCTTTGTAAGCTATCTTAAATTGTTTCTAGAGCTAGCAGGGATATACTTAAGTACGTAAATTAGTCAACGGAGGCCCACCTGTGACCTAGACATGGCTTCATGAGGGCCCCTCGCTGCCCAGGGGGGCCAATAACGTATTTCGAACTTGTCTGCACAGATTTCCCCACGCTGACTGGATAGAAACTCTGCATTATGTATCCCATTAAGATGACAGCAGCTGCTGTTGCCCTGCTCCCTACTGTGACAGGAGCCACCAAGGCCTTCCCTTATGTGAGTGAAGTGAGAATTTTAAGTGCCATAGAAAAGCCAGTAGGAAGAGAAAGGCCATTAAATCAGGATTTGTCCAACAGTAGACCCTAACCAAACTGTTAGGAAGTTGTAAAATTAGGACGGTAACTAACACTTTCTGAAATAAAAAATTTCTGTTTTATGGAAAAGAAATATAACATAAACAACAGAGTGCATTGTATGTAATAAGGGTAAGGATAAAACTTTGGTGTTGTTTGTGTGTGCTGAGTTGCAATGAAAAATATATTTCTTACTGTGGCTGATGAAAACTGCCTTAAATGATACCACATGAGGGGGTGCCTATTCTGTGTAGACATCAAACAGGCCTTGCGTCTGCCCCATACTCAATGCTCGCTCAGAAACTGTATGACACAAAATGCCACACAGCAAATAACCACTTTCCTAGCAGAATGTCTTCTCACTGATGTCTTATTAATAAGGTTTTGTGCACTGTGTTATTCAGGGTTTTCTAGAAAAACAGAACCAACAGGATGTGTGTGTGTGTGTGTGTTAATCTCATCCAAAAAATACCGGCACAGAAACATCCAGAATAATGTTTGACCAAATATCTGGCCCCGTGGCCCAGCCAAGTTGACACATGACATTAACCATTATATGCCCCTTAGTTTAGATTCACAGAGTCGAAGAAAAATAGTGGGTTTTGCCCAAACTACCCAAGTGACTGTGGCTGTGAAGAGTGGATCCTGAACCGTCTGTGCCAGTGGTGTGCCGGAGCTGGCTGCGAGTGGCGGTGGACTGTTGACTGTGCTCATCTCTTCCCAAGTCTGTGTTCAGTGGCATCACCCTGGTGGCCAGAAATCAGCCACAGAGGAGTGTTTACACCACAGACATGCTATAAATCGCATGTGCAGTGGGTGGGTGGGGTGTCCCTTGAAGAGCTGGCTTACCATTGCACCACGGGGCATGTCAGCTTTCCAACAGTGTTCAGTGTGTAATTTGGTTTAACAGGCATGCTATCAAGTCTGAAAATGGAATATTTCTAATTCTAATAACAAAAATAAAGTTTACAAATTTCTAAAACATACCTAATTTTCTTAATCACATTTTCCAGCTACCGAAACAAACATAACCAATACTGTCGATTGATAGTGGTCCATCATGCTGACTTTTCAATATATTATATAAGTAAATTGATCCACATGGAGTGAGCATACGCACTATTTGTTTTCTTTTAGAAATAATTATCAAATTATCATAAGAATGCAATGAACAAGATCCAGACTAATGGGAAACTGTATAGGACATACGATCAATTTCTTAACAAATACGTTTCAAGGATGAGAGACAGAGAAAGAGAGGGGGGAGGAGGAGGTGAACCCAAAGATTAAAGTGGTGCTTCCCAAACTTCAGTGTACGCCATAGTCACCAGAGGGTTGCCTGGGGAGTCCCAACCCCAGACTTTCTGAGTCGGTTGGTCTTGCCGATGCCAGAGAATTTGCATTTAGAAATAAGTTCCCAGGTGATACCGATGCTCTTGGCCTGGGGACCACACTTTGAGAAACACTGGATAAGAAATTTGTGAGAAAAATTTACAAATTACAATGTATGGATCCTATTTGGACTGTAAAATCTAAATAATTGGGAGGCTTTACTGACTATTTGTTGATTGATATTAAGGATTATTTTTGTTTTCTTTTTAGGCATGATAATTGTCATATAGTTGCCCTTTTGTTGAAAAGTACTTATATTTTAGAGATGTATACTAAAACATTACAGATGAAATGATGCAATGTCTGTGATTGACTGCAAAATCATCTGCAAGGTGGTGGTGAGTAGTAATACTACAAATGAAATGAGATTAGTCAAAGTGCTAATTGTTGAAAATTGTTGATAGGTATGTGGGGCTTTGTTATATTATTCTCTCTACTTTTGTGTGTTTCATAATAAAAAGTTTAAAAAATAAAGAATTGAACCCAAATCCTTTAAAATGTCCGCTTCACGTCTACAGAAACGAGTCATCTTTCTTTTTTAATCACTTCCCATTACAAAAAGAAAGGCAGAGGTATCATTCATTAAAAGGGCAAAGCTTTCATTAATATTTTTTTAACCAGAAAGGGCTCTAAATTTGATCGATTCCATCGTAACTCAGATGTCAAGGATAAAGAATGTTTCCAGCATTTCTATCTGTCAGTGTGCATGTGGGAGCATCTTCCACCCAGTGCAGACACTGCCCTTCCTCTTCCTCTCCTCTCGTCTGTCCTTCACAGCTATCCTGTCCTTCTCTATGATAACATCTAGGAGCCAAAGAGCCTGGAGGTTGCTTCCCACCAATTTTCAAAGCTTGTAGGAGGGAAGCACCCAAGGGTAGATGCCCCCTTCTTCTATGAATCACAGCTGAGACTGAGTCAGAGTTCCGAATATCTACCACTATATCACAAATACTCAAAACAGGAATAGAAGGATGTAATGAAAAGAAATTATATCTAAACAGATGGTGGCTTTTCTTTGTATGAGTGTGTTTCCTGCTCCCCCTGAGGTAACGCCTGATCACTGCATTTTAGAACCAGAGGAAACCTTTAGAATCTCTGCAATCCATCCCCTCCACTTAACAAAGGAGGAAATTAATACCTAGATAAGCCAGATGACTCAGCCAGAGTGAAAAAACTTGCTATTGACAGAAACTTACCTGTATTTTTAAAACATTCTGGTTAAATGAAAGTAAGAAAGGAAAGAAGGGAGGGAGGGAGAGAAAACTGATGCACAGAACAGCTGATTTCAGCAAAGTTGTCCATACAGTAACATTATTAAATAAAATTTGATGTACCTATTGGTTTTTGTCCTAAAATTGGAAATACAGTTGGGGGTATAGTCTATGGATGAGCTCAGTTGAAAAAAGTTGGTAATTCAAGAGTTAAAGAGGGAGCCTGGAATGCCACTGCTATTGGGCTACAGTACTAGAAACAACAGGACTTGGGACACTTTTCAGCCAATAAAAACAATGAACACATTTGTAAACACCACGCACTAGAGACTTTAAATGCCTTATTCCTCATTCCATACCTTGTCCCCATGACAACTGCAAAAGGTAAACTCTACAGATCTCCTCATAGTGTATCTGTGGAAACACAGGCTCAGAGAGGTTCATAAATCACTCAAGTGTATGTAGAGGGATGGATCTAGGCTATCCTCCCCAATTCGCACTACTAACACCTTCGCTAAGACCACTGGGCACAGTTCTCCAGGTTGATTCTAGCAAAGGAGCCCCAGGTGGAGGAGGTGGGGGCAAGGGAAGGCTGAAATGCAGCCTAGACCTGGCTGACCAAGCATTGGGCTGCCTCTTTGTGGAGGAGGCAGCTTCTTAAAATCCACACAAAGATACTTTTGTGAGCCAGTGGTGGCCTAAGTCCTTCCCCAGCCAGTTTCCATGCTCTGGGAACTCTTACTCCAAGGAGCCAACAGTCCCAGAATTTTGCCCTGTGTCTGAATTGCTAGTTGCCCAATAGAACCAGAAACGTCATCGTGCATGCTTTCCACAGGGCTTGCTGTGGACTGTGTCGTGATCAGCAGTGTTGCCCGGGCTGGGGTGGGAATGGGCAGTAACTGTAAGTGGGCATGACGCAACGTGTTGGGTTTATGAAAGTCTTCTAAAACTGGAATGAGGTGAAGGGGGCACAACTGAACAAATTTCATAAAAATAATTCAACTGTTTATTTACAATGAGTGAATTGTACATATATAAATTATATTTCCATAAAGCTAATCTTAAAAATGCCATGATCGGATCAGCAATTCCTGAAGTTGGAGTCATTCTATCAAGTCACTCTATAAAGATAAAACATGCCCAAGAATGAATAAGGTCATGACATAATTACGTCGGTGTATGGGATCTCGAGGTTTAAACATCAGATCTGGCTTCATGGGCTTAGGAGTCCCGTGCAGTCACAGAGCCCTGAGCTCAGGACCCTGCCCTAAGTCAATGACGTGTTGCCGTCCATTTTGAAATTCTTAATGATTTCATCTTTGAACTTGTGTTCTGTCACTGAAGACGAACAGGACAATGAGGCATGTGTATGTGCAGAGGAGATACATGCAACATGTGTCCACATCTTGCCACTCCATTGGCTTATGGCATTTAGTGCTCAACATGTGTCCCATGAGCACAGAATTCCGGTGACCCATGATGTGTGGGAGTTCAGCAAGATTCAAAGCCAGTGCAAGGTAAGTGTGTTACTTCTACCACTAAGTAGGGGCAAGGAGGGGAACAACAAGCCCCCAAGAGGCCATACTTTGTATTTGAAGCAGAACTTGCTTCAAAAGCAGACATAAGGCAATGGCGCTCTAGTAAACACAAATGACCAAGGGAACCTAACGTTCATTTCCTTCTTGGCTCATGTTACTTTCCTGCATTAGCCAACCACTAACCGTGAAAATGATGACATCAAAGGAAAGAAAAGATAAAGCAACCTATATAGGTCCTCTTCCTTTCAGGCCTTCCTTCCTTATCAGTAAACTGAAGGTAGAAGCGTTGGTAGAAAGTGCCCAAGAAGTGAATGAAAACAGCTGAGTTAGCTTTGTGCGGTGTTTCCACTGTTCTAAGAGAGAAGTACATATGCATGTAAGAGCTCTGAAATGCAAACTGTGTATCAGTGATTCCACCCACGTGAATTAAACACTCTTACATGTGCATTTAAAGCTGATGCTGTAAGAGATAAAGATGAATGGTAAATTCATGCTAATTTAAAATTTTATATTTTTTCTTTACTTAGAATGGTATTAAATAGCAAATAAAGAAACCACCATAACAAGTTGAAAGACTATGGAAGATAGGAAAAAGTGTTATATTACAGTACCTGTAACAGTACTTTTTTTTTCCGCGATTTGAACGAGGGGTACCACATTCTCATTTTGCACCAGGCCTCACAAATTCTGAAGCCAGCCCTTTTAAACATAACTGTTCAACTTCCTCATTTTACATACGGCAAAACTGAGGCTGGAAGAGATTGCACGGCTTGACCAAGATCACAGTTAGAAGCAGACCCAGCTCCTTCACCCAGGCCAGTGGTCTTTCTATCCTTCTTGCTTCTGTTAAAAGTCCCAAGAAATAAAGTGGCTTAAAACCTTGGATTCCTATGCAGGATCTCCATTCAGCAAGGTCAAGGAATGATCAAATTAGACATATTCACTACAAACGGCTCACAGAGGCTTTGAAAGGTGGCATTATGGAATTTTGTTTTAAGCAAGTAAACATATTTTCTGAGCCTAGAATTTTCTCCCATCACTAGAGAGCTTAAATAGATTATAAATACAGCATAGAGAGTATTCATGGAAAACCATTACAGTTAAATGTCTATTTGTAAAGCCAGCTGGTTACCAGTTAAATTTTTAAACGAAGGAAAAATAATATGCTTTCTTTAAATATGAGCAGAGAAGGGCCTAGGTCCTGCCCCTTTCCTGATTATGAAAAGCTCTGGGCCCATAATGGATACAGGAATCAGATGAGCACACTGGACAGCAAGATCCAAAAGACTTGCTCCTCCTTTGATGTGAGCAACATCTTGGTAATTGTTGACAGAGAAGTAAATACGGCCTGGCCTCTAGTTTTTGAATTCACAAGTAGTAATTATTGTAAGCAAGCTCTTAACCACCTTAAGAGAAATCTGTTTAAAATCATAAGATGTGATATGCAAAAAGAATAAAATAAAAACCTAAATCAATCTGGTTTGGCTTAAAAAGAATCTTCTTGGTTAAACGTGTGCCACTGATTAAATCTCCATGTTGCTCTTAATGCTTCGAGTCCCCTCCATATGTGGTTTGTTCATTACCCACACTCTAGTTTCTCTTCTTCCTCTAAACCCTCTCCTTCTGCAGTGCCACAGGACCCATCATCAGCTCCCACAAAGTGGCCGGTAAAATAAACACTAAGTTTTAGGGCCAGGGTGCAGAGAGGGAGTGACAAGCATAATAATTATAGCTAACATTAATTGAGCCCTTTCTATTTGCTGGGCACTGGGCAAAGAGCTTTATGTTCATGATCTCAATGAATCTTCACCACAATTCTATAAGGTAGGATTATCCCATTTCAAGACAAGAATACAAAATCCCAGAGAGGTAAGGACTTGCCCCCTAGGTCACACCAAATCTGGAATTCAAAGCCAATCTCACATCAGATACTGAAATGTCTGTGCATATATTTTTCCCTTCCCCTCTGCCTTTGTCTTCTTACCCTTTTCCCCATCTTGCCCGTGCTCATAGCATCCTGATGCTGAGACGTGGTTCATTCAGGCAGTCAAGTGTGGATAGCGATACACTGAAAGCACTTTATCCAGGGCCACCATTGGCCAGGGTCTTTGTGGGACTTAGAAAAAGGCGCCCTCCTTGGAGCTGATACTGAACAGGATGGATTTACTCCCACTCTCCACTGGACATCCTGTGGCTGGGCACAACCTCTTCGGTATACACTGAGACCCTGAGCTCATCCCAGTCATTTAGAATAATGGTCATTTGAATGTCTAGTCATTTTGTATGACAGTGATATGATGATACTTCACGTGATTACTCATGGTCTATTACGTGTTCCTGGGAGGATAAACGTGTCATTAAATGGAAATATAAGGTTATTCAGCAAATTCATAGGCTTGTTTCCACAGTCCTTTCTCTGAGCCCCAACTCCCAGGAAATTGACTGAATAAAGATAGGAGATTTGGGTGCTGTTGAATAGACTCATTAAACTCAATAACCCTTAATTGGCAGACACGCAGGAGAATGTTCCATGTGTCTTACATATTAGTGTTCCTGAGAGGGAACAGAATGCAACCATTAGGAAAATAAATCGAATCAATAACACTTTACCTGAACACAATACAAGCCAGTGGGTAAAGACAAGAACTAAGTCTGCTTTCAAAACACTGTACTGATTCTGACTCCGATGGTAACTTTCCCATCCAGTCAAGAACTACGCTGCATTCAACTTGTCTGAATCTCCATATAGCCATTCCTGTAGGAAACTGAGTAGTTTCCTTTGTTGTGGGGGATGCCTGCATCACTATGGAAGTCTCTAGAATTTACAGCAGGGAATCAAATGTTTCTGTTCACTGAGAGGACAAAAAAGAAGCTAGCTATTTGGTATGGCTTGAAATTCTAACATTTCCAGGCAGGCACAATACATATTCTCATTTCAAGGGCAGATTGTTGATATTCATATATTAAATTATATTAGAATCTTGACTTTCAAAAAGTAACAGGTGAAGCTGTCTTATCACACCATCAAAATTTGGCACAGTGCCAAATCAGTGCTTCATAGTCATGGACTGTAGCAGGTTTCCTACCAGTGTTACCCCTGTGAAACCAGCAGCCCTTTTGAGGCTGAATCTCAGAGGCCCACATCATAACAATGGCTGCTGCCATTCTGAATGACATAAATTTGGACTGTGTAAATCCTAGATCAGAAAAAACCCGGGTGAACCATCACCGTCTTGCTAGTCTCCAATAAATGGATAATAGAGCTATAATTTAGTTTGTAGTGTGTACAGTGAGAATTCCTGGTGGGAATCTGAGCCTCAGAGAATGCAAAGTCAACTCGCTCCTAATAGGAAGTCACATCGGTGGCAGCAAATCCTCTGTAGTAGCAAGTTTCTTTCAGGATATACTGTGCTAAGATTAAAGGAAAAAGTTTGTGAGAAAAGGAAGCAAGTGTCAAACACACAGCAGATTTATTTTCAGGATTATGTAAAGCACAAAAATAAAAGGACTTCCACCGTGCAGTGTTGTCATGGTTACCTGATCTCTTATCAAAAAGCAGAATCAAGCAGGGAAGGGAAACATAGAAAAGGCAGTAACCAGAGAGGCCTGCACCTCCACAAGGGCTTTTCATCCAATTGAGGTTGTTTATGACGGTATAAAATAAGAGATGACATTTTGCTGTTCTAGATAATTTTTAAAGGAGCTTATTTTGCTATGCAGAATAAGGATTACATTCTGCTGCGCTTTCTAAAACATGAAAATACGATGGCTAAAACATCATTGTTCACAAGAATTTCTAAATGAACAGAAAAAAGAATGTACCTTTCAAATTTCCTCTCAATGTACTAAAAATAAAAAATATATATATTTTCCCAAACTACACATTTAGTATATAGGTTGAGTTATTTTCTTAAGAAAGCTTCATTTTTCTCCTCCCAAATATTTTAGAGGATTTTATTTGGAAGCTACCAGTTTAAAGGAGATATTGGCAAATTCCTTTTAGAGATTAAAAAGAAAATCCCCTTGGTTTCCACTTTATAATTAGCACAGAATGGAGGACAATTTGCCACTTCTGTCCTTCCCCCCAGCACCACCTGCCTCCACAAGTGCCATTCCCTTCCCACCATCACCTCCCCTAACCCTCATAAACCACTGTCCCGGATAAACATTGCTGGGCACAAGCTCTCGCTTTTCCAAATCACAGTCCTATTCTCAACACACCTAACAACAGCTTGCAAAGTGCCCTTTTCTCCAGTGACAGGTAGTCAGAATAGGTACAAGGCCACTAGCTTGAAAAGACCCAGGTTTGGAGAAGAAATGGAAATTTGACCCTGTTTATTTCATCTACTTGGAAAAGAGAGTTGGGGGGAGAAAGCAATAAAACTCAGTCATTTCTTTAACAGCTCAGTCTCTGAATTACTCCCACTTCTCATTTCCCCTGCTAGAAAGACACTAAGCCTAACTGGGTAAACCTTGCAAACGGGGCAAACAAGTCTTAGACACACAGTGACTTTTGGCTTTTCTCGTAAAGCAAATGAGTGCTCGTTGAGACGCTGCTATAAACTAGACATTATTCTAGCTGCATTAGATATAATATTTTATGTTATAGAAATAGCATCCCTGTGAAATAGTGTCCTCATTAAATACGAAAAGGTCCAGAGAAGATAATAACGTGCGCCAGGTCACAAAGAGCTCACTTCTAAACTCACTTACTGCACCACCCAACACTAGCGAAGGCAGAGCATGAAGTGGTTTTCATCCAGATTGGTTCTACTCTCTATGAAATGCTTTGGAAATTTGTAGAATTTATCTTCCAGTTTTATCATTTACATATTAAAACACATTATTTTAGGTTACATCCCTTAAATTTCTATTTTGTATTGCAATTCGTATTTCATATTTTTTGTGTGATTATGTGGATAGATAGGTTACATTACCGACAAACAACATTTCAGAATAGTAAAGAGGTATCTCAAAATATGTGTTATATAAAGGGAGGCTTTGAGCCTAAATTGTTACTCCCAGAATAATTGAGAGTCGACTCTAATTTTTCTTTAAAATTGAGACGCGAGCATTTCTCAAGTCTAAACAGAGAAGCCCTTGTTACTAGCTTATAACTACAAGTTTCTTAAAATAAATGAAGCATATTTCTAAACAGTCAATGACAGGGGAGAGGAAAGAAGAATCCAAATTTATTTGTAAGGTGATATCCCTATCTTTTCACCTGAAAGTCAATTTCTTTGATACATGAACTACTCACCTCTCAAACATTTGTTTAGGGCCAGGTCCTGAGCCTAGGGCCCTTGGCTCAGGGAGCGAGAGGGTAGACTGCAAAGGGAAGCAATGATTTCAATGCTCGTCCTATGCACAGAGCTAGAAATATGGAATAATTGAGGCTTCATTTAGCCACTAGAGAATGGGACAAGAGGTGGCTTCTCATTCGCGTTTCTGAGTCCCATGCGGCCAAAACCACGAGAGGGAAATCCCCAGGTTATAGTACTTGAAGAGTCTCTAGAATGCTGGCCTATTCTCTGGAATATACACTCACTTGGGAATTGCTCCAGGGCAACCTGGAGTTTGGCTATTTTAACTAGCAAGCATGTGCAACCAACCCACTTATTCAGTTTTATGTGTGATACAGAGATACTGCCCCTTCCTTCAACTTTTTTGGAAAGAAGAGCTAAAGATAATACCAGAAATAATAAATTCTCCCCCATCTTTCCTTTGTTATTTTGGATCTAATATCGTTCGGCAAGTGCCCTTATTCAATGTGTACACAATATAAGAAGAAACCACAGGATATCTCTAGAACTAAACTGACTTCTCAAAGTTTATTTCTTTTGATAAGAAACCATGTTTTAATGGAGGGAGGAAAATTTATGGTGGGAAGCTGAGGTTTCAAATTTTATTCAGGCTGTATTTTCACTAGAAACAGTATTGTTTTTTCTTTGTAGAATACCAAAAGATTAAATTTCATATTTCAACTCTTGTGGAGACTCGAAGCTCCAAATCCAACATTAGATGTGTGTTTGACCCCGTATCCTTCTTACATTAACAACAAGCTTATACATAAGCATGAAGCGACACACAACCACCCACCGCCAGCATGAATGACACATGGGACTTACACGCTGTAGAATGGAGTTCCTTAATATTTTCAGCACATTCAAATAGGAGAGAATATTAGAAATAAAATATGGGTCACAATAAGTAATGAGGATGAGATTAGTCTTTAATACATCTCTATTTTATCCAATTATGGATTTAGACCATTATTCTCGGTTCTGTCCTTATTGAATAAAATCCAAGTGTTTAAAACTGAAATGTAGAAGCTGTATAATTGTTTACACTTAGGAACTTTTTAAATAAATTCATTTTCCATAAAAGAGGCAGTATGGAGTGATAAATTGTGGGTTAAATAAAAACCCTATCAGGTATGTTTTTAAGGGATTTGATTAGGATGGCCACATCAAAGAACATTTAGTTATCATAAATATAAAATCTTCTTGGGTCAGCTGGGCAAATTTTAGATAAGCAGTAGCAATCACAGGGTATCCCTGTGACATGACTGGAATCCAAAGAAAGCTCTGTGCAGACTAAGTCATCTGAACGACCCCTTCAAGGGCACCTCTTTTTACCCTAAGAATTCTCTCCTTTGAAACTGAGAGGGCTCAAGGTCGACATGAAGTAGTCCAAATGATTTACCTTAAGTGACAAAATAAGTCATTCCCTACAGAAACCTGCTAAGTACCCGATAACCTATTGATGAATTCAGGATGGGATCTAAAAACTGCTAGAACTTCATGAATTCACCTTAACCATGGAAAACCCATGCTTGTCTTTGGTGGCCTCCAAATGTGCCCTTTTTGTTTTCTAATTGCAAAAACTATGCAGACTCAAGTATATGAAGGATGACCACAAAATAATGAAACCAACTGTCATGCATGGCTCATATACACTTAGTTCCTGTAGAGATTCGTGGTTATGGTTAGATAAGACCGAGAACAAAATTAACTTGACAAAGAGCATTTTTTTTTTTTTTTTTGAGACAGAGTTTCACTCTGTTGCCCTGAGTAGAGTGCCATGGCGTCAGCCTAGCTCACAGCAACCTCAAACTCCTGGGCCCAACCAATCCTTCTGCCTCAGCCTCCCGAGTAGCTGGGACTACAGGCATGCACCACCGTGCCTGGTTAATTGTTTCTATATATATTTTTAGCTGTCCATATAATTTCTTTCTATTTTTAGTAGACATGGGGTCTTGCTCTTGCTCAGGCTGGTCTTGAACTCCTGAGCTCAAACAATCTGCCCGCCTTGGCCTCCCAGAGTGCTAGGATTACAGGTGTGAGCCACCATGCCCAGCCATGAGCATTTTAAAAATTAATACATTTATATCCTATCCTATTCCAGAAAAGATTTGAAATAGTTTATAACAATGTATATATTCTTATAAATATTCTGTATAAATGTATATTCAGTTGACCCTCAAACAACACATGAGTTAAGGACACCAAACCCTGATGCTGTCAAAAATCTATGTATCCCATTTGACTCCCCCCAAACTTAGCCTACTATTGCCTGGAAGCCTTACCAATAACATAAAGTCGACTAACACATATTCTGTATGTTATATGTATTACATACTGTATTCTTAAAATAAAGTAAGCAAGAGAAAAGAAATTGTTATTAAGAAAATCATAAGGAAGAGAAAATCTATTTGCTATTCATTAAGTGGAAGTGGATCATCATAAAGGTCTTCACCCTCATCATCTTCACATTGAGAAACATGAGGAAGAAGAGGAGGAGGGGTTGGTCTTTCTGCCTCAGGGATGGAGAGAGATAGAGAGACATTTAAATAAGCAATTAAATCACAATATATTGACTATTGTAGATAGTATAACTATTTCAGATAGTATAATAGTCGTATCGATGACTATTATACATAGATGGTATTATAGAGTACCATGAATAAGGTGTAGTGCCTCCATAAATGTTTCTACGTGACCAAACCAAATTTTGTTTTCATTCTCTTACTATTTTGTGTGTTTTCCAGAACCCAAGATCAACATGCAGCATGCAGTCCAACATTTTTACCGTGAAATCAGTAGCACCCTTGTAACAAGCACCATTACCTCAAGCACAGCCAAACTTTCCGTGTTCCTGCCCACACATCTAGGCCTCCAGTCCTCTTTCTGGTCCTCTCTCCTTCTATCTTTGCCACCCCTCACCCCTCTACTTGTCCTTGAGCAGTTATATAATTGCCCACTTCAACTTGGGTGAAGTGCTAAAAGACCTGAGGCCAAGGAAAATCTGTGATTTGAGGTTTGGGATTATTTACCAGGATTCTCAGCAGGAGTCTCATGTTGAAGGGAAAGAAAGAGACACCCAGGGGGGAAAGAGGGCTGAGTAACGTTGGCTCTGGATCCTGAGGACATGAGGAGTCTTGGGCATAGGGGGTGGAAGGGGACACAACGGGGCCAGTCCTTCTAGTTCAGCATCACAAGCCAATAATAATAATATCTGTCTGATGCTTCATAAATGACATGTGTTCAACAGTAAAGCAGGTTTACCTCAGGTGTAAGATAATTTCAAGGTCAAGAAGAAGGTTTCTGGGCTTTCTGAGTAAATCTCCACTGAGCTTCTTGATATCACATGCAATTCCTTTAACACAGGGACAAAGATTTTTTGTTGTTTTTTTTTAACTATCACAGCTATAAACAAAAGTCTTAAAAATGTAAATGTGAAGGAAAGGTGACACAATGGCATTGATTTGCTTCAGTCAATGTGCAAGTGATAAGTATCAGGAGCTTTCTCAACTCCCTACTCTGTCCTGCCCCCTAAAATAAGAATGTATTAATAGGATTTTTTGCATCTGTCCCCTTGCCCATGCTCCCTAGACTCCAGCCCCCTCTGAACCTTGAGGCATCAATCATCCCTCTGCTCTCTGATGTTATCAATTTCATTCATTCAGCGTCCTAAGTGCCAAGCACTGTCCCAGGCACCAGGATACTGCAGTGGATAAAACAGACAAAAATCTTTGTCATAAGGGAAAAGATAAGGCAGGGAAGAGGCAATTACGTGTCAAGGAGACAATGATGACATTTTAAATAGGGTGGTCAGAGAAAGTGTCCCTAAGAAGGTGAAATTTGAGCAAAAACTTGCAGGAGGTGAGGGAGGATGCATTCCAGGCAGAGGAGCCAGTGCAAAGGCCCTGAGGTGTGACATGCCTGGAACAGCATGTGTGTGTCCAAGAGATGGACAACAAGAAAGTCAGTGAAATGACTAAAGAAGAGAACCAGGAAATGGCTCAAGAGTGAAATGTAAGTTCAAGAAGATTTCTTGTTTGCTTATTTGTTTTTAAGATGGAAGAGATCTTAGTGGGTTTATATGCTGATGGGAAAGATCTAGCAGAAAGGGAAAAAACTGAGAGGAAGAAAAGTGCTGGAGCATGGCCTGGAGCAGACAGAAGTGATGGGCTTGAATGGGAAAGAAGGGATTGGCCTTAGCTAGGGGTATGGACAGTGACCCCCCCTTTCCACTGACTCTTCCCCCAAACCTCTTTTAGCATCATTTGTCTTTCCTATAGCAAAACTAAATGCAATAGACTGAATGTGTCCCCCAAAATTCATAGGTTAAAAGCTAATACCTAATGTGACAGCATTTGGGCTGGGTCCTTAGGGAGAAAATTAGGGTGGAGCCCTCATAAAAAAGGATTAGTGCCCTTATAAAAGAGACCCCAGAGAGATCCTCTGCCCCTCTGCCATGGGAGGACACAGCAAGAAGTGGCCATGTGTGAACCAGGAAGTGAGCCCTCACCAGGGGCTGTCATAGCAGCCTGAACAGAACAGGACAGTGTTGCTATAAAGGAAAACTTGAGGTTGGGTAATTGATAAAGGAAAGAGGTTTATTTGGCTCATGGTTCTGCAGGCTGTGCAAGAAGCATGGCACCAGCATCTGCTTCTGGCGAGGGCTTCAGGAAGATTCCACTCATGGCAGAAGGCGAAGGGCAGCCAGCGTGTGCAGATCACATGGTGATGGAGCAAGAGAGAGGGGGAGAAGGTGCCAAGCTCTTTTCAACAGCCAGCTCTTGGGGGAACTCTCATGGGAACCAATAGAGCAAGAACCCACTCCTTACTATGAGGACAACACCAAGCCATTCATGAGGGATCCGCCCTCACTACCAAAACACCTCCCACTAGACCCCACCTCCAACATTGGAAATCAAATTTCAAACATCCAAACCATAGCAGATAGTAAGCAATTTTCAATGCATCTAGTTGTGCTCTATGTCTCTCCTTCCTTAATAGTCTGGTGTCTTTAAAACATTGTTCACATTTGTTCTGCTCCCTTGGTTCCTTTTCACTTGAGACAATCTGGCTTCTGTGCACCGGAACTGCCACTAGTCAAGGGACTGTTTCCTCTCTTTTTTCTTACTGAACCCATCTGACCCTTGACTGCTTTCCCTTCTAGAAATCCTTTACCCTTTACTGTATTGTGTACCTCTGTTTCTGGGCTAGCCTCTTGGACCTCTCCCCCAGACTCCTATTCCTCTGTCTGACACTTCAATTGTTGAGTGCTCAGTTGGGTTTTCTCAACCACCTTCTCATCTGACAAAAGAATATCACTGATGTCAACCCAGTGGAGATTCCAGAATTTCCATCTAGGAAGAGCTAGGAGATTTGTCTTAATGCTGAGCTTGCAGAGCAGGCTGGCCTCTTTTACTTGCATTCTCTATTTGTTTGGGGAGGCTTAGGGGGTGGTGATGTGTAATAGATTACAGGGGGACTTAATCCTCCCCCATCTCCAGTCACCCTTTGTTCCTTTGCAGCCAGGGCTTCAACTGACACTTACACATGTGCCTGTTTTACCCAATAAGTACTAAAGGCAAAGTATATTTTCAAAGGTCAGAGAAAATGTTTGAGAAAGGAGGGAGGAAAAGAAAGGCAAAGGAAGGGAAGGAGGAAAAGAGAGAGAGAGGGAGGAAAACTGCAAAAGGAAACGAATAGATGTTTAATCAACCGCCTACACATTATGTCCAATGTCAACTACAAATTAACTCGTATATGAGTCATACCTTGTACATAAAGTATTTTAATATGTTTTTATTCGCTGTGAGGAGGAGCCTCTGAAAGTAAGAGTGATTAGGGTCTACCAAACAGTTCTTTACTGAAAATCCAACCAAAAACTTCTTCCTGAGTCCCACACTCTTCCTTCCAGTTGCCTACACAGTCACTCCAATGGCCGCCAGAATCTCAAACACTACACATCCCCAAATAAAATCACCTTTTTTCCCCAGTGTGCTTCTACAGTTTATGCAATAGAAATGGCATGGGCTTGAGTATCAGCCATTTTTTTGAGGTTCAAATGTCAACTCTTTGAGTTAGCCATTTTGTGGAAAATAAGAATTTAAAACAGGGTTTTGCCATTTACTAGGAATTGCATTGCAAGAAGGCAAGGAAAAGAGTGCTCACCAGCCAGAGATGTGAGCACATGAAGGCAATAAACTCTGGTGGGGGCTGTGACAGAAGGTCATAGGATATAATGAAGAACAAGAGAAAGACAAGGTCAAAAATGCCTTTGGTGAGGGAACCGGAGAGACTTCTCCCAGAGGGTAATAGTAGAGCTTTGTCCAGAACAAGAATGATCCAGGCAGCCCAGGGTGAGAGGAGGAAAGGGGAAGGGGAGGAGCATTAGCATGAATTAGCTCGATCTCCCAGGACCACCCACAGATTTCTGGGCACCACAGAGGAGATTGAGAGAGGGGCTTGCATCTGGTCAGGGATGATGGAAGATCTTGTTTACCTGGAGCCAGAATTTCGATTTTATCCTGAGGCTAAAAGGCAGTCACAGAGAAAATTCAAGCAAAGTACTAAAAATGATCAGATTTGCATTTGAGAAAAATAACTTTGGCAGCCACAGGGGGCATCAATTAAGACCAGATTAGAGGTGGAGAGAATCCTAATAGACCACTGCAAATATTTGGACCAGAGGTGATGAGACTGAATTAAGACAGAAGCAGGGAGAAGGAAAGAAAGGGCTAGTTAGGGTGGTGTTAAAGGCGAAACCTGACAGCCACGCCTGATGTGAAACAAGAGGAAGTTGGACAACAGGACTTCTGGGTCCCCAGCTCAGAGGCTCATCAGACTATTGAGAGGATGAAACGGAATAATGTGTGCCTGGCACATGGGAGAAGCTTAGCAACATGTTCCTTTCCCTCTAGAGCTGGCACCATCACCTACCCAGCAACTGAAGCCGGAAATATGCGAATAATTCTAGTCTCTTCTGTCCTTTACCCTCCACATCCAGAGTCACCCAGAATTTTAGCCACTGAGCGACAAAAGGGAAAAACAGAGACCAAAAGAGGGAAATAATCCTCATGGAGTTTGCAATTCACCTGTGACCTGAGTTTATGGTTTGGAGGCATGGGCAAGCAGGAGCCCTGGTTCAAGGTGCTTTGTGGCTTGCTCACCTCCAGGGCTTGCTTAGCAGTGAGTGCTGGGCGAGCTGCAACACCCCCCCCCACCCCCCGCTGTCATGCCAGCCCCCTCCCCTTCCAGCTGGTTCTCTTCCCAATTCCTCAACTCCATTCACTGGCTTCTAAGTTACCAGGTGCTTGCTTGGCTAGCTGCCTAAACTAGAAATAAATCTGAAAAGGTTGGTTACCCATTGCCTCCCCAAGGGAAAGGGTTATCAAACGAGATTTTAAACAGAGCTGAGTACAGTTTGGGGTTGTTTTTTGAGAAGGGGGTGTTTTATTTTTATAAATAGTAAGGGCTGGAAAAAGCAAGAGTATGGGGACAGAAAACGAATCCATAGTTCCATGGACTGGAGGTGTACTGAAGTGGGTTTGAGGGAACTTTAGGGGGTGACGGAAATGTTCTATAGCTTCGTTGCAGGGTTAGTTACACAGTTGCCACCATTTTTTCCAGAAAGCATGAAACTGTACACTAAAAAGCGTAAATTTGACTGTATGTAAATTATACCTCATAAACCTGACTTTAATTAAACAAAGGAACAAAGAAATAAATCCATAAGTAGGTAGTAAGGGCTCAGGAAATGTTTGCTATGGTGATAGTGAAGGGTAGTGATAAGGCATTAGCTACCAAGGCTGCAGAGAGAATGTTTGCATTTTAATAAAGGAGTCTTAAAGCTGGAAAAAGCCTTTAAGGCCCCAAGAAGTTAGTCTCTAATAGGATGAATTTTTGTCAAATGCAAAATATTTTATTACAGTCCAGAGGGAGTGTTCTAGATGAAAGGAAAGGCTAGTAGGAGAGCTAGAAGGCAAGAAGTAAGGCCACTTTACCTGTTTCTAAATGTACACACCTCAGAAAGGAGGTAGGCACTCTAAGTGAAGGCGCCCTCCTCTTCTGCCATTTACCCCATTTCCATCACAGGAATTTCCGGGATTATCGTCCTGGCCCGCAATGTTTGATTCTTATTGGAAAAACAATCCATGTTGACCAGAGGTAAAAAGGTACTACATTTACGTTCAGATTGGAGAATGAGAATGAGAATCAGTGCCCCGCGGTGCCCGGCGGCAGGAATAGGGGCCATATAAAGTCACCCCAGGCTGAAATCTGTCCCTACCCCATCCTACATGGACCAAGCCAATGCCAGCTTTGAGCTGACCGACTTTCTCCTCTCCTGTACCTGCCAGGCAGGTGCCAGAGGAGTAGAACTGCTGTCAGCCTCCTTTTCCCACTCAGGTCCGCTGACAACTGGGGAACCACCTGGCTGTCTTTGGAAGGGATAGTCTGTCCTGCGTCTCTGTAAATGATCACTTTCCGATCTTAGAATACCAAAGCATCTCAATTTTCTTTTTAGTTCCAATTCCTCCATCTGACAGGACAAAGATTTTCTTTTATAGGCTACTCAGGGAACTAATTTCTTTCTAAGCCATTCAAAGCCCGATATGTCAAAGTTTTTATTTTTCTCCTGTCACCTTGGACATTGTTCCCTGTCTCATTTCCCCGGAGTGCGTGTGAGCACCTGTTTGAACCGATGAGATAGCATCTGTCATCCTTGGCAGCAAAAAGTGGAGGAGTGGGGAGAGTGGGAAGAGTCATTTTCCGCACTTGCCACCCAGGAGGGGGTGGGGGGCGGCGGTACCGCTTTTTCCTCTGGTTACCTTCATCAGCGTTGCCAGAACTGTCCATTCCTCACCCTCCCTGGCTGGTCGTTTAGGAGAAGGAGGCATTTGACTGCTGACCGAGGCCTCCTCCCCTGCAGCTCAGAGGTAGCTGCGGCTCCCCGCGTTCCCTCAATCAACTGCCCTAAGACAGTCATTATCCAGCTCTTTCCTCTGCCCCCAGACCGCCCCTCCACAACTGAACCCTCTCTCACAACCCTTGAGTTTCCCTGGCACAGCCCTTCTGGGGCTCTCTGAGCCCCTCCCGCTCCTCGCCCCAACAGCAACAAAACACAAGACTCAGCCTGTTAATTGCTTCCTTCCGACCCAGAAGGTAGCGAGTTGACTACACCTGCGGAGATTGTTCTGCCTTCTGCCTGCAGAGTTGATGAAAGGGCTGGACTTCTTTTGAAGTTCAGTAAGAGCTAACTTTTATTGAGTGCTTACTATGGGGTCAGGCAGGTTGGTGCTAACCTCAGTTGTGTCAGTTAATCCACATGTGCAAACTAAGCAGCAGAGAGGGAGCAGCTAGTGAGAGACCCGGCTGCCAGTGACACCTGTGAGGGACACATAACCAGGACCACACTAAACTGCCCTAAGCAGCTCACTAGTCCTCCCCACCCTCCCTGCCCCAAATCCCAGGCTGTTCTATTTGTAATTAAGCAGGACCCAATGATGGGGGACACCAAATGCATTTTACTAGTCTGCAGGATGTAGGGAACTCTTCTAGAAAGTTGTGTTGCCTGCATAGTCATGTGATCGTATGGACCTACAAAATCAAGGAAATAAAATTGCATAGGAAGGAGTCCAGGACAGATTACAGACTGTGGAGCTCTGGTGCCCGAGTCTCTTATTTTCATTCTTTGAAGTTGGTAGAAATATCACACTTTAAATGGGCCATGATGATGCAAAAAATTGGCACTGTAATAACTGTGAATAGTACTTTTTTGATTGTAAAATTCAAACATCCTTAATGAAGGAAATTTAGGAAATGCAAAAGAGTTAAAAATAAATCTTATATATATTTCTATCACCCATAGGTAACCTCAATGAACATACTGGTGGGTTTCCCTTCAGTCTCCTTTCTATATAAATATGTATATATTTTCTAAGTGGGATGTCTGTGATATAAAAATATTTATACCTGGTTTTCATGTACTTACATTTTTTAAAAATACCATTTTTAATGGTAGCAAATTATTCAATGAACAATAATTTATTGAATCCTCTCGCCAAAGTTAGACCTTTGAGTTTTTCCCAATTTTTCACTGTTATAAGAAAAGTCATCTTTCTCACTATTTCCTCAAGATTGTTTATCAGAAATGGAATTACTGTGTCAAAAAGAACTTCTAAAAATTTTTGAAACATTTTTCCCTATATACAATTTAATGGTTCTAAGTATTAGTATAGTTTTTCATATGATTGGATAAAGAAAATGTTGACCTTATACTATTAATAAATATTTAATAAAATATGTTCTTTTTAGCTTCTGATGGCTAAAGCTCTCTTGGTACAATTATACCATTGACTTGAATGAACAAATCTTTAAACATATAAGAAGAGAAAAAGAAAACAGCCAGAAATCATATCCAACTTTACATGGTATTAGATGTTTGAAGGCTTCAGAAAACCTTTAGCTGAATTTGTTATGATTGAAGATAAGGTCTTCAGGAATAGAAAAAGATTTTTTCCCCCAAATGAGGAATTTCATAATAAGAAAAAATAAGAGGAAGAGAATGTTGAATTTGAAGTGAATGTTAAATTTGAAGAGATTCTTGAATTCTTGATGCATTATTTTCTAAAAGCTTTTTAAGATGTCAGCTTCCTGAGGTTTTTATGTTCTGTGCTGCATTTAGCAGGCCAGGTTAAATGCGAATGTTAAAGACTGCCAGGAAGAACATAGTGCTTTGATGAGTCACTGTACTTAACTTTCAATGGTTAGGGAGCCAATTATAAGCTGTGTAGACACTTTCTTTTCTCTTCCTAATAGTTACCCAGATTTATACTCATTGAACATCTCCTTAGGACTTAGAGCAAACGTGGGCAGAAGACATGAAAGAATATAAACCTCAGATCTATTGATTTTGTTATAGTCAACACTAAATGAAGCAGATTATCTGCACGACATGGGCAATACTGATTAGTAGCCCCTAGTACCCTGAAGGAACACAGCTGGGTGCTGCAGAGGCAAATCAGTTAGACAACAGCCACCTGGTCCCTGGATGCTGTGAGGCTGGGCCAGGGAAGACACAGTATCAGCAGCTGACTTTGGAAACAGTAGCAATACTCACCATATACTTCACAGTTAGGTAATGTATTCTATAAGTCTCAAAGGGTCTTTACATCCACGTGGTCATTTAGACCTCTTAACACTATAAAGAAGTAATCACCCATGTTCCACAGACAGGGGCACAGACCCCAGAGAGTTTAAATGCCTTGCCCAGTATCACAAAGCCTGTGAGTGGCAAGATTAAATATCAAAGCCAGGGTATTCTAACTGCAATACTTGTGAACTCCCCCACTGCCTTCTTACAACAAAATTTTATTGAATACTACTGTGTGCCAGATCCTCCACTAGATAATAGAGGATGGGGGAAAAAGCATAGATCTTTTGTTCAAGGAGCTTAAGACACATCAATGGGGACAGACACAAACTGAAGCTATAATCCTGAATAACAAAGCCACAGCTGAGATATAAATGGTAGGAAGGCACTTCTGGACTTCAAGTGTAGCCAAACTGTTTTATGAGGAAGCAGCCACTTACGCAGTGGTAAGAAGGGACTTTAGACTTATCATGTCTTCTACCCTCCAGTTCTTGCCTTAAACTCCATGACTATAGACTAATTTTTTTGATAGTACAACATAGGAGATTAAGAACTTGGGCTTCAGGTCAGACAGGTCTAGGTTTAAAACCTGGCTCTGCCTCTTACTAGCCCTTAAGCAAGTTGACCTTGAACAGGTGGCTAGCCCACATGTGGCCTTCTAGGTCCTTAAGTGAGGCCTTTTGACTGAATCCAAATTTTACAGAACAAATCCTTTTATTCTTACCAATACATTCTTTGTTCATCTTTTATATTTTTATTTTATTTTTAAAATGAATGTATTTCAAAAACCAAAGAATAAAATGTTTCAATAAAATAATCCTCCCAGATTGACCGGCACAATTAGAACATTAGTAAGCCATAAAGGCTAAATTAATTGACAGCTGCTGGACTCATGATTTAGTTCTAACTTCCCCCACCTGACTGGCACACTATCGCACAAGGCTGGTTGGCAAGAATTTATGGGGGTCGAGCACACCAATCTGTTATCAGCTTTTGACAACAGTGCACTATGTTTCTGTTTGAAGAGGAATTTGTAAATAGTTGCACAGCTTGACAGCATTTTTTTAATTCTGTCTGCTTAACAGCCCATCATGTCAAAGAAGACCAAGAGAACACTGAAGGAAGAGAACAGATTTTTTAATGAGGATTGGGAATTGCCATATTATCTTGTTTCTGCTAAAGAGAGGATGATTTACTTGCTTTGAGATACTGCAATATCAACATTAAAGAAATTCAATGCTCATCAGCATTATAACACTCCTAAGGACCACAAATATTTTAAATTAGAGGGAGAGACACGAAAGGTTGTTTTTCAGAAATTAAAAGATGAAAAGCAAAAGCAAAGATAATTCTTTCAAGCAGCAATAAGACCTAGAAATAATGCCACTGAAGTAACTTATAAAGTAGCTTATATACTTGGGGAAAAAAGGAAGCCATTCAGTGATGTAGAAATTGTGAAAGAACGCATTGTCAAAGTTGTAGGATGCTTAGACCCTGATAACATTTAAATGCAAACAACTGCCTCTTTCAAGGAGAACCATAACTGATTGGCAGCAAGAATTAGCCTTCAACTTAACAGAACAACTTCATGCACTACTTCAAAGGAAAATATGTATTATTCAATCCCTTTGGATGAATCAACTGATACTACTGACTCAGCACAGGTTTTATACTTCATTCAGATTGTAACAAAAGATTTTCTTTGCTACAAAGAGTTACTTGCTTTGGGGTACTCTTGCCAATAGAACACAGGGAATAGATATTTTCAACAACCTTCAAGATAAATGTCCAGAGGTTGGACTGAATTTGGTAAATTTAGTGAGTATATGTACAGATGGTGCACCTTCCATGACAGGAAAACATGAAGGGTTTATTGCACAGATTTTAAAAAAGTATTAACAGATCTAGATGCTCTCATTTATTTTCATTGTATCTTGAATCAGCAAAATCTCTGTGCTAAAGCTGCTATTTTACGTGACACTTTGCAACATGTTATAACTGTTGTTAGCCATATTTGAGCAAATGCAACACAGTATTATCAGTTTTGTAACATGCTAAAGTTGAACAATGAGGTATTCAGTGTGGATTTGCTGTATCATTCTCAAGTGAATTGGCTATTGCAGGGACAGTTATTACCCAAAATTTTATCTCTGTGAGAACAGATAGTTAAATTTTTATGAAGAACAGAATCAGTAATGTGAATTATTAAAAGAAGATTTCTATAGGAATATAGCATTTCTGTGTGATATCATGTCTAATCAAAATGACCTGAATATTTCTTTGCAAGGTAGAATAAAGTCTATATATGATATGTGGCAAAAAATCCAAGCATTTGGAAAAAAGCTATTTTTTTTCCCAAAAAACTCCCAGGCAGAGCACCCTGCATCTCCCAGGCCCTCCCTGCTGCAACATACATTGGTGTCTACCCATTGGAAGAAGTAGGGACTATTCTAGTCTTTGTAGACTGGCTTTGGCTGGGATCACCAATCAGCCTATCCAGAGATTCTGGGCAGGCCCCCTGGTATGGTCCACATGCAAGGCTGCTGAGTCCTTGGGTAGACTGCCTTGGATCTGTGGGGTTGGTTGAGCCTGGAGTCTGGAACCACTAGGGAAGACCTGGGGCTTGAGTTGCTGGGATGGACCTGTTGACTGGGTCTACAGGAGCTTGCCTGGAGCCTGTATCCACAGGGACTTGCCTGAAGCCTAAGTCCACGGGAGCCAAACTGGTACTGGGTGAGCCTTGAGCCTGAGTCTGCAAGGGTAGGTCTGGTGCCTGGTGCCATGGGGGCCAGCCTGGTGCTAGGGTGGGCCTAGAGTCTGTATCTACAGTCCTACATTTATGGGGGCCAGCCTGAAGCCTGGGTTTGCAGGGGTAGGCCTGGAGCCTCTGTCCATGGGGCCTAGCCTGGTGCCAGGGTCCTCTGGGCTCTCGTTGAGAATGAAAAAATGAGTCAACATTTTTCCTGAGACCCTAGCCAGTAAAATACAAAAAAAAAAAAAAAAAAAAAAAAATTAAAAAGGCAAAGGTTTATAAAGATAGAAATACAACCATCATTATTGGCAGACGACATGATTATGCACACATAAAATCCCAAAGAATCTCAAACTATTAGAACCAATCGGTTAACTTAACAAAGTTAAATGGATTCAAATTTAACAGACAAAAATCTATTGCATTATAGATACCACCAAAAAAGGCTAATTATATAAAACATAAAACCTTCTACAGTAATATCAACTACTTGAAATCAATCTAAAAGACATAAGAGACATCTATACTGAAAACTACAAAACATTATTGAGAGAAATTTTAAAAGGCCTAAATCTATGGTAAGATAGCTCTTAATTATGAACTGAAGTTGTGACTATGCCAGCTCTCCCCAAAATTGATCTTTATATTTAAAACAGTCTCAATATCAATCCGTGTAGGGTTACATACATATGCATAAATTTACAAGCTGATTCTAAAATTTATATGGAAATGCAAAAAATTGAGAACACAAAAGTCATTCTGAAAAAGAAGAATAAAGCTAGAGGACTTATACTATTAAATAGCAAATATCAAGACTTATTTTGAAGTTCTAGTAATTGCAACAGTGTGGTACTGAGACAAGAATAGGCAAATAGATCAAGGGAACAGAATAGAATCTAAAAACACATAAAGTTACCAAATTTAAAACAAAGGTGACTCTGGAGAAAGGAAAAATGGTGCTGGGTCAATTGGATATACATATGGAAAAGAAATTAATCTTGACTACTATCTCACACCATACCAAAAAAAAAATCAATTTCAGATGGATTATAGACCTAAATGTCAAATGATTTAGCTTTTTAAACAACATAGAAAAATATCATCATGATAAGCAAAGATTTCTTAAGTAGATCACAGGAAGCACTAGCCATAAAGGAAAAAACTGGTGAGTTGAAGTCGTGGAAGAAGGATAAGCCGCTGAGAGCTAGAGTGTTGGGCCAGAGCAGGAATGGCATGTTCGTGGCTGGATCAGAGGCAGATTTACTGGGAAGCTAAGAAAGCTTAAGCTTTAGGGCCCCTCCTTTCCACAGGCCTTTTCCAAGTCCCTGGCAATCTGTTCCTATGGCAAACAATTTTTATGAATTGTACAAATCTTAGGCTTCGTACATCCTGGTTCCCTCCCAGGTGATGCTGGCTGCAGTCCCTGTTCCTGCCCCCTGCCATTCTGTCCCTCTGCGCCTAGGCCCAGACTCTATTCACTCTGAGCTGTTGGCAGCCACTGCCAGTCAAGCAGAGCAGGCATCCCCTGAAATCTATTCGCCATCTTTGCCATTCCTTTTGCCCAAAGTTGGGATTGATGCAAACACTGGGGACTGCCAGCAGGTATGGGGTAAGAAGCTTGTGGCAAGTGAAAGAAGGGATATAGAGGGTGACAAAGACTCTCTCCTTGACCATCTTTGTCCAGGCTCCTCTGAGCCTGCTTCTCAACCATACCCCAACCTTTGGACCCCCATGCCCAGTTTTGCAATGCCCACTTTTAGCAAAAAATTCTGCTGGGTGACTTTAGCAAGAATCCTCACCTTTGCTATCTAATCAAATTCCTCATCCCCCACTCCTGGTATCCAATCCCCCTGGCCTGCCTTCAGTAAGGACCCTATCGTCAGTCTAGCTAGAGCCACTTGACCCCTGATGTTTCCTCTTAGTGATTTTCCATCCACTGACCCCGCCCTGCTCCTTGGCTATAAATCCCCACTTGTCCGTGCTGTATTTGGAATTGAGCTCAGTTAGATACTGAGTCTGTTTTCCCCTGCTGCCATAGTTTGTTTGTTTTTAATAAAATTTATCTTCACCACTTTAATTAGTGTCCAGCTCTGGTCCTCTTTGACAGGAGTCAGGCAGGACCTGACACCACCAGAATTCTAGAAATGCTTGTGACAAATGCTTGTGACAAATGGTTGTGACAAAACAAACTCACATGCAGGACTGGATACTATTGATACCTAATTATCATTCAACACAATACCAATTACATATATTACTATTAAACACGTGTCCAATTAACTTTGATGACAACCCTGAACTTGCTTGAGGTGGGAGTCCTCTTCAGGGTCTTACTCACTCACTTTGGGAACCCAGTCGTAACTGTCAAAACAGAGAATGTTGCTTTCAAGCTACTTGTTTAAAGTAAGCTGTGTTACTACGGTGTCAGTTCCCACGCGGCGCTGGAAGTGATTCATTTTCTCGTTAGCGTGCGCTATATATACTCCAGAAAAATGAGTTGGCATTCCTAAGAATACCTGATAGAAAAGGACAGAAGTTTTTCTTTCTCTTCCTGTCATCTGAAACTCTTAAATCATAGACAGTGCAACGTGTAGGAAGCTAAAATACATACTCATGCTTAGAAGCACCTGGCACAACAGGGTTGGGTTTTTGGTTTTTTTCCTGGTATCAAATAGTTAGTCTCACTCTGAAGAAATTTTCTTTATAAAAATAAAACAGTGGTTGGATATCCTTCATCATGCAAGCCAACAAAGAATTACTAAATACCTAAAACAAACACAGTTTCTTCTTTCCCTTGAAGCTTGTTTTTTGATCCTTTGATTGAAAACTTGGGCCAGATAAAAAGGAAGCACAGTGCTACAAGTCATCACCCACAAAATATTTTCTCCTCTCACCTCACAGCTGTAAATACACCTGGGAAAGATGAAGAGGAAGAGGTGGAAGAATGACTTTTTAAAAATCCATCCATTTAAGTAATCTGAGATGAACCAAAAGAGTCACGCATGTTAAAAATACAATTCATATCTAAGAGCATTCCCTTTGTGGAAATTGGAATTATGGAAGAATCAATGGTTTACCTTTTGGGGTGGAAGTCACTGATTTTTGTCTTGAATACGGCTCAGTTACTGGAGTGCAACTGGGTTTGGCTGAGGAAGAGCAGTGAAATTCAGTTCACCTCCTCAGGACAGATCTCTCTAGAACAGAGGCAAGAAACAGAAGGTCAGCAGGAAACATCAGAACAGCAAAAATAGATTTTACAAAATATATTTACTTACTCCAAAGAAATACACCCTCACTGCTGCCAGGCTTTCTTAGAAGTTAAATTTTAATATATTCGAACAAGTTTGATGACTGTTTTCTCAGCCCAGAGAAGATTAGAAGAAGCCAAGGAGAAGGTCAGGAAGGGAGAGATTCTCAGAGAAGACACAGTAACGATCTTGGAAAGAGAGAGCTAATCACGCAACGTGAAGAGAAGAAATAGAAAAATAAAAGCAAGCAAACAAAAAAAGACAGATGAGCTCAAAACCCATAACAGCCCAGTTCATTTGGCGTGGGGAAAAGACCCCACCTGCCTCGATAGCTTTGCAACGGTGTCAAGGCAGAAAGCAATCATTAGTAATAATAATAATGTGACCTTAGATACAAAGATAGCAACTCGTGTTGCTAACACAAAGTGTTCCATAGTAAAAGTCAGTGTGGAAAATACTGCATTAAATGAAAGCAAACTGGTTTCTTTACAACTTCCCCTAACCCTTAAGATGCTAAAGTATGTCATGACTTTTCAAGAGGGACATATGAAACACAGCGTTTCCTGAACTATTTTGACCACTGAACTTTTGTCTTGCTTACTTTTGTTTGGGGAGTACCTCTCAGGATTAGGTTGACAGGGAACACATGCTGGGAAACACTGTACTAAGTTTTCAAGAAAAGATTGTGGTGTTTGTATCAGTCGGGAACAGGAATCACAAATTTTAGCAGGATTTCCGTCTGTATGGGACATACCTGGCTATGCACCAAAGCTTCGTGCTCGTCCCTTCCACAGTGTCAAGTTGTCACTGAGAGTCAGTGAGCAGCCAGGGAGTATATCTCTGCCTGTCTCCCCACCCCATCTTTGCAGTTTGGTGCAGCCACATATTAATAATTAAACTAATTGTTAATTAATAATTAAATTAATAATGAAGCCAAAGGGAGGTGATGTTCACCAGTGTGAGGCCCCCAGTAACAATCCTTTGTGTTCCTTACTCCTCTGCTGCCTGGATGTTGACATTCAGGGAGACCTTGTAGCCTCGCATTGAAGATGGCAGAGACTCCACTGGATTGAGCCCCTGAATGACTGTGTATAACAGAGGGCTACACACACACACACACACACACACACACACGCACACGCACGCACACTACCACCACCACCGCTGCCTCCGTTTGACATACAACTGTGCTGGATTATTATGTGAGTACGAATTAAACTTCTATCATCTTAAGCCCTAAAATGGATAAGCAAAATGAAGTTGGTGTTTTAAATGGTAACTTGTAGTTAGAGCTATGTTTTGGGTAGGGCAAGGGCCACAGCTGCCCTAGGCCCCATGGTGATACTGCACCTTACACTTCTATTTTGAAATATCATTACAATTCAAATTTCAAATTTCTGTCTTGAATAAAGATAGCCCAAGGGATCTTATAAAAGATGCTAACAGGGCGAGTCCTTTCAAGTGTGATTATCTTAGGAGCCTGTACCAACTGTGTTGCCCAAGGTGCCTCATCCTTTAGAAAGACCTTGACTTTAGTTATTTGGAAAACCCGTCACATTCTCTGGAAGTGTCAGATAAATTAAGTTTTTGGTAGATATGCCTATTAAATTTGTAGTTATGCAAACTCCTTGATCTCTGGAAATCTTGTTTTAGCAACACTTGACTCAGCAAATATTTATTGAGCACCTGCTATGTGTCCAGAGCAGCAATCATCAAACACCCAATATGACAAGAGACTTGAAAGCCACATCTGTAGGCTAAGCTGGGAAACAGGCCACATTCATCTTTAGTTCTACCCATAAAGCATATACCTTTGTCCTGCCACATGGCTGTCCCTCTACCCACTTCCCAATTTCAATGACCTGTAGTACAAATGTGTAGCCTCTCAAAACCGTGCCCAGTGCTCCAGATCAGTGGGTCTCCAAGTGTGGTCCCAAGCCAGCAGCATCAACATCACCTGGGAAGTTGTCAGCAATGCAGCTTCCCAGGCCTGCCTCTTTACCAGACGCCAGGCCTTCTGCATGGGGTAGCTGAGTTGGAGCATGATGTGTCCCCACAGTTGCAGAGGTCATCACCTGGACTTCAGGTAGGGGCAGCCCAAGGGAGCCGATGGGCTGGTACAACCATCTCCAGGCTGTGCCTGCTCACCAGCTGAGACACACTTTTTCTACAAGAGCCACTGATGGCCTAATAACCAGAACCAAGATGATGATAATTTTAATAATAACAAAACTATTTAGCATTCGTTAAGAGTTTTCTGTGTGCTGAACTGTCTGCTAAATGCCCTTAGGTACTCAATTAAATTCTTACAACAAACTTCGCATACCGTCCCTATTTTACAAAAGAGAAAACGGCAGAGTAGAGAGAACCACAACTTGGAATCCTCAAGCCTTCTTTTTGACGTGGTATCCAGTGTGGGTAATTTCGGCTGTCACAGGTAAATAGGGTAGTAAATGAAAATATCAGCAGAGTGAAACTTAAAGCAAGCTTTTCAGACCCGCATCCTGGGGGACAGTAGCCCAGCCTTTCTCCTTACTTTTGCAGGGCTCGAAGTTACATATAATGCACATAGAGGCTCACATACCCTATGTCTAAATATCTTAAAGTTATAAAGTAAACTAGCAAACTGTTAAATGAAGCATCATCCTACCCTGGCAAATATGCTTTCATAATGACTTGGAAGGCCAGGTTCAAATTTAGGTTTCTTAAAGATTTCACAGCCTTCTGTATTAGAACTTGGTGGTGGGGGTGAAATTGTTCCCAGCCATTACTTCTCTCATTCTATCCTTGGTTCCAGACAATACCAAGAAAGGCATATGTGCACATGTGTGGAAACACATCCCAGTTCTGTCTCCAGACCCCTGCAAACAGCTGGCCTTTGGCCACCCCTGGGCTTGGGTATAAGGGGCATCCACTCTTTAGATGACAAGCCAGAAGAGAAATTTAAGTAGGCCTAAAGCATGATGCATAAAGGGGCACCATGATTCTGGGTGGGAACACCCCATGGTCCCGTGGGAAGGGGCAGAGCCAGAGGAGGGCCATATTGGACCCCTCGATCTCAGGGCACGGGCCTTTCCTGCTTTATCTAAGGACAGTTCTGCCCACATTCTCCCTCAGACACTCTGAGCAAAAAGGATGCCTATTCAAATAAATTTAAGAAACACTGGATATCTCATAGCCCTCTTGGAAATTTATAGTAAACATTAGCACAGTATCTTAGTCAGCTCAGGCTGCCATAAAAAAATACATAGACTGGGTGACTTAAACAACAGACATTTATTTCTCACAGGCCTGGAGGCTGGGAAGTTGAAGATCAAGGTGCTGGCTGATTTGCTTCCCTGGTAAGAACTCTCTTCCTGGCTTTTAGATGGCTGCCATCTCACTGTGCTTTCAATGGCAGAGAGAGAGTGAGAGCTCTGGTCTCTCTTCCTCTTTTTTGTAAATTTTATTTTATTTATCTTTGGGTGGGATTACATGTGATAATTTATTATATTCATACGATTTTTTTACGTCAAAATATTAAGGGGATACAAATGTTTTTGGTTACATAGGTAGCTTTTGTAATGCTTGAGTCACAACTATAAGTGTGCGCATCACCCAAATAGTGTTCATTGTACCCATTAGGTAGGTTTTTGTCCCTCCTCTCCTCCCTCTCCCCCTGCTTGATTGCCACTGCGTTTTACTTCCCTCTGTGCACATATGTGCTCTTCAGTCTCTCCGTCTTCTTATAAGGACACTAAACCTGTCATGGCCCCCACCCTCACAACCTCATCTAAACCTGATCACCTCCAAAAGGCCCCACCTCCAGATACCATCATATAGAGGTAAGAACTTCAACATAGGAATTTTGAAGGGACACAAACATTTAGTCCATAACACACAGTAAAGACTCTGAGAAGGTCTGATGCAAAGACATTGGTATGACTTTAACTCAGTATTATCTACACATATTTATTTATGAAAAAAATCTTTTGCAGTTTGGTGTGGATCTTTCAAGGAAAATACTAGTATTTGTGCTAAACCACTAGGACATTAGATCAGTCACCACCTTTGGCTCTATCTTCTTGGCCACAATCTATTCCACCAATATGGCACCTCACTTCATTCAGTCTATGGCCTCATATCCGCATGTGATAAACACCTTCAACAAACTCTAAATCTAGATAGCCTTGTCGTTCTCTGACCTGTCCTCCTAAAAGTTGTCCTAACAATTTGCACAATTCCTGGAGTACCAGTCAAGCATATTTTATTCACATTTACCAAAGTAATAGCTGCCATGTCACCCCCAACAACCAAGCAGGGGATGCTGTGACCGACTTCTAAATGCAATCAATAAGCAAGTGGCTAAGACTCCATAGAATAGACTAAAAACAAGTCTCTGGGTTCACTGTTCTTCTCCCCTTAGACTCCTACTTTGCCTTTCTTTCAATTTGGAGATATGTACAGCCTCATATGTAGATTATAAATGAAAAATTCAGGAAGGCAGAATTGAAAATCAGATAAAAGCTATGTTTTCCTGTAACCTAAAACAAATTCTTCATTTTCTTTTTTCCTCCTTTCTCCCACATAGCATTTATAAAATCCAGAAGAGGAATAAGAGGGGAAGTATTGCATAAAAGCCCAGAGAAGGGTTTCATGTTGAAGAACAATCATAGTGCGTACTTATGTTTACTAGGAAAAACATAAAGGGTTCCCAGCGGGCTAATCCTAAAAGTTAGTCACTATTAATTTCAGTTGAAGCCATCCCCACAGCTGCTCTTATTCCTCTGCTGAAAGCTCCCAAGGGTTTCAGCTACGCCGTTGCTGTGGCGACTGCTGCAACCACTTGCTCATTTCAGCTAAAGAACATATTCAGGTTGTCAGCGTGTGCCACCAGCTGATTTTGGCTCAGAACATTAAGGTCACTGACATTGCCTTCTCAAAGCATGTTATCAATTGAACACACTGCAGTAAGAGAAAGTGCAGACAGAGTTGCTGTCTAGGCCAGGAGCCAGTCAGGGTCTCAGGGGATGACAGTGTCCTCGGTCATCTCATTTAGAGTCTAATCCTCAATTTTATGGCCAAAAGGTCGGTTCTGTCGTTATACCTAGAGACAGTTGTTGGGCTCTATGGTGCCGAGTAACATTAATCAAATTCACAAAAGAATAATATATAAACTAGACTATTTATTATTTTTCATTGAAAATGTAATCAAGAGTACTGGAATTCCCATGTGCACTGGTCAGTAAATTCTCTGTGCAATACCTGTGAAACCAAATTCAAATGGGATGGTTGGCCTATGATCCGAGCAGTTTGGGAGGCCAAGGCAGGAGGATCACTTGAGGGCAGGAGTTCTCTAAAAAAAATTTTAAAACTAGCCAGGCATGGTTGTGTGTACCTGTAGTCAGTCCCAGCTACTTGGGAGGCTGAAGTAGGAGGATCGCTTGAGCCCGGAAGTTCAAGGCTGCAGTGAGCTATGATCATGCCACTGCACTCCAGCCTGGGTGACAGAGTAAGACCCTGTCTCTAAAAAAAAATCAAAAGCAAAGAACAGAGGGGAAGGTTGTTTAGGTATCTAGGAACCAAAAGCAAAGGAATGAATGAGACCATTTATTCTGTGGCTGTTATCATGAAGCCCAACAACTCCACTTCAACCATTTTCTAAGTCTTTTGCAATCACCTTCCTTTAGGCAGGGCAAAAACCAACTAACTTGGCTACATTTTTAGACAGACTAATATGGCCATACTTCTCCGAGTCTATACCTTGGATGCTCTAATATAGCTTTAGGTATTCCTCAAATTTTTCCCACTTATAAATCATGGCTTAGGATATGTTAGTTCTATGGATGGCTGGTGTCAGATTGACTTTTCCTAATGTTCCCTCTTGTTCAATTTTGGGAAGCCTATATCAAATACAGAAAACAGTTTGATGTTTCAAATATTAGAAGGAAAAACAGGAAGACATCAAGAAAAAAGACTTAGTACCAGTTTGATATTGGACCCCATGAGAGATTTTATTTTTAATAGTTATTATCATATCCTAATACGTCCTAAAAGATGAAAGACAGTCACCATTGCGGTCAGCAGGATTCTAAGATGGTCCCCAAGGTTCCCACCCTCTGGTATAGAGGCTCTGTATAATCTCCTCCCCTTGAGTACAAGCAGGACCAGTGAATATGATGAGATATCATTCCCATGATTAGATTCCTAATTAGTTGAATCTGAGTTAATTAAAGGGAAAATTATCCCTGGTGGGCTTACCTAATCCAGTGAGCCCTTAAAAGAAAATGAAACAGCAGAGAGATGCTCTACTCCTGGCCCAGAAGAAAGCAAACAGCCTTGCTCTGAACTGCCAACGGAGAGGCCAAGACACAAACCGTCATTGCAACATTTGTACCTCCTCCTATTTCCTCTGTGTCCCTTCTTTCAAAGAACTTACGCTCTGTATGACACAAGAAAAATAAAAAAGATTTTCACATGTCATTGGAAAGGGAACACTGAATATATGGTTATTCTGAAAACATTTTTTAAAATGCTATACTTTATCATATTTTCTTTCAAAAACTGCTAGATGCAGAGAAAGTTCAGGTCTTGCTATAGGGTTGTGTCTTTATCAATAAGCCTAGTTAAGACAGCATTCCCTAAAGGATTGCTATCTGGTATGACCCCTCTGGATAAGTAAGACATGTACAGAGACAAGTGATTTTTCTGAAGACAGACAGAGTATTGGTTAATAATGACTAAAGCCACATTCAGAAATGAGAATGAGATACATTTCACTCTAAATATTTATATGTGTCTGTCTATGAATAACAAAGACTAGGGAAGAGATTTTGATACTGTTCTCTGGTTCCCCCAGGGCTTGACTGGTTTTGGTCCGGACTGGATCCCTCCTGTTCCAACCCGAGAGATTCCCTGGGTGTCTTGCTCATGCCATCTTGTGCCACACGTGCTGGCTGAAATGCCCACTTTATTTCAGAGATCATGATGCTAACTTTTTAGTCTTTGCTCATGCAGTTGGCCAAGATACCATCTTTAAGTGCTGAATTTTTGTCAGTTACTTTCTGGGGGTCTTAGTTTCTTATCAATATGCTTTACAAAATGCCAGCTGCCTTTGTCCTTGTGCAGTAAAAATGAAAAACCACTTCTGTCTCCCTAAGGACATTGAGGTAGCATAATCATCTCCGAAGGAAGACAAAGTCCTACTTTTCCTCTCCTTTCCACATACAGAGACTCATGAGAGAGGAAACCACTCAAAAGTCTTTGATCCTATGAAAGTAAAGACTGCAGTGGTGCTTGGAGTAGCAGGACAGATGAGTTTAGCTGAGTAGCTTAATGAGTTATTTCTCCCAGCTCTCTGATATGGAGCCCAGAGCTGAGTTTTGGGCTAGGGGCAAGAAAGAACCAATTTTCTTAAAATAATACGGTGATAGGAAGTAGAGCTTTAGTAACAAGAAGAGAGCTCAGTAAGATGGTGAAAAAGAGGCTTTTGGAGGACAGAGCCAGTGAGAAATTTGCCTTAGGAAGAATGGCCAAAGGACTTCTAAAATCAGGATTAATCAAGAAGGATATAGGAGGGAACAAATACTTTATCGAGTTATGTGAATCAAGTAGGAAAAAGGGAACAAATGCATGTGCTTGGAAAATAGGCCTTTTTGTGCCTATTAGAGCCCAATCTTTGCTGTAGAAATTGTCCTATATTTTAGGAAATGTGAGCTATTGAGAAGAAACTTGAAAATGCAGTGCTGAGGTCATTTAATGTATTTCACCTGGAAACTTTCACCAAAATCTGAGTTGTTTTTTTTAAAGGGGGGGGCGGTCAGCATGAGTTACCCATTGACCATGATGATACTAAATACTTATTCTCTTATCACACCAATATTTAAATGGTGGTTAATTCATTCAACCAATAAATACATACAGAACATTCAAAAAATAAATAAATAAAATCAGGATTAACCAACATGAGTTTTACGTTATTTGCTGTGATGTAACCCCCCTCCACTGCCTTGGATCGGAGGGCTCTGAGGGGTGAAGGAGTCTGGCAGTTCCCAATATGGCATAATGCTCAGAGTAGGAGACAGAAAACACACAGAGGGTAATAAGAAGAGTGGTGAAGAAGATTTCAGTCAAGGCAGAAATTTTGATTCAGAGATGACTTGAAATGTAAACCCTTAAGAATCATGGGTGGTAATTCAAGGCTGCTGAGACACCCACCATAGGTAGGATAGGAGCTTGAACCATTTTAACTTGAAAATTATAATGGAACAGATGGGCCACTAATGCCGGAGGACTTAGGAACCCCCAGATCGTTGGTATCTGCTTAAGCAGATGGACCCACTTGTGTGATGTTGCAGCTCTCACCCCACCTCCCTAATCTCAGAACTGTGGCTGCATTTCCCCTGCAGGAGCAACACTTACAGTGGCAAGAGGCGGGCATTTCAAACTTCTTTTGGTGGGAAGAACCACTTTTCTTGCTAAGAATGCCAGCTGAAAACTAAAACTTGGTACAAGACCAAGGATGCCATGTCATTCCCTGTATACACCAGACATGACCCTGACCGCAGAAGACCAGGAGCAGCTCTTGTGTTCAGAATCCATCATGCACTTGCTGCAAACCCAGTCAATCATCATCCAATTTGGACATCATCAGTTGGATGAGAAGAAGCCCCTCTGAGGGCAGTGGAGAGGAGGGCGCATTACCTCTGGCCTGAAAGCCCATGCAACACAATTTAAAACTCTCCCCACACTCTCATCTCAGGTAATGAATGATGCCAATGTGAACCCATTGCTCCCATTAGTGGGGCAGGCTCTAGAATAGCACCACCAAACATTGCCCTTCTCTTCATGCCTGTCTTAATACCCCATACAATGTCAAACTCCTTTCCTATAAGACTCCTAGGGTTGTATTTATGGAGCAGTGATTCTGAACAATCCTGTACTTAAAAAAAAAAAAGACGCAGATACAGATAATAAAATAATAGAACCTCTCTCTGAATGCACCAAGCAGACTAGACAATAAACTTCATGAGGGCAGAGACCTTAGGAGTGTCTGCTTTGTCATTGTCTCGAGGACCTAGCACAGTGCCTGGCAAAGAGTCAGGCCCAATCCTAAATGTCAGGCTTCATTTGCGTGGGCTGATCTCCAGTCTCCTGGCTGTCTCTGTCTCCTCGAAGATGCCCAGGACAAGAGGCTACACAGCTGCCCTAGGCCACTGAGTCATCTTCCTATCAGGAAATTGTTTCTGCCTTAGCTAAATAGGTAGGCAATTTTCTTCCCATTTCAGACAGAAAACCCAAGTTTAAAAAAGATTAAGTGAATAGCTCAAGGTTATATGCAAACTCTGGCCCAGTTAGGAATAGAACCCAAGTGGTTCCTAATATTCAATCCTATGGTTACTTTTGCAGAGGAACCCATCTTTGTAATTTACAGATATTGGTCCCAAATCGCTCACTGAAAATTCTACCTAAATATTGAAGGTAAAACAGCTTTATGTATCCAATAGAGAGAGTATATATAAAAAGAAATTTTTCCCGCATGAGGAATGAATCACTGTAAAGAACATTTGTTCAGTTGTTTCATTATAAAATAAGAGCATTCCTCCCGGCTGCCACAAAATCCAAATGCTCCATTTTGTTACTAAACAATCCTTTTAACATCAAGCCAAAAATAAGTCACAATGTTAATGCAAACATCTTGCAAGCCAAAAAAAAGGACTTGCGCCAAATTTGTCAGAGTTAGAAGGAAATTGTGTCAGACCTATCTGTCTGTGAGAAACTTTCTATTAGATCACTAGTCAATAGGATACCAGCATCTGCGATGCCTATTCAAAGACATGAGTAATAACAGACAGCTTTAGAAAATACATTTTTCTTCCATAGTTAGCAATGCATGACTCACTAGAACTCTCCAGACACTATACTGCATGAATGACTCAAAATTCTACCAAGGACAGAGCACAATCAGTTCTCTCTTCCTGCGCCAGGATTTCTCATTTCAATTATCACTGATTTGTTAGCTTACTCCAAAGACAGAAAATCTCAGTCTGTTCTCCTTCCTCTTTCAAAAACAGTGGTACATGTTTTAATATAAAGGTAATTATTGGAGTGCTGCATAAAAATAGAGATTAAACAGTATGGTGAACACTGAAAGCAAACTCCAACTGGCCCAACTTTCACCATTTGAGAGACTGGGTTGGGCAATGACCCTGGTTAATTTTCTTCTGGAATATTGACCACTGAGTAGAGGTTGTTGCAATGTAAGAAATACTGTATCATATCAAACCAAGAGCCTGCCTATCCAAATCTTCAGGAGCCAATAGTAGTATCAAGCATATTTTGAGAAATAGTTGAGTAATTACAGAGGCTTTGTTTCCATCAAATAACTGTTCTCCTCAATAATTACAATAGCCTCCCAGTGAAGGTCCACACTTCTAAGCTCTTTCCTTTCCATTCCATTCCTGGTGTTCCATCTCCAGATTAATTTTCCTGAAGAATTGTCCTGATTATGACATTAGCTTAGCATGGTGACAAAGAGCACAGGTCTTGGAATTAGACTGCCTGGCTTCAAATCCAGGGCCCATTAATTAAGTTTTTAACCTGTCAATGCCTCAGTTTTCTCATCTATGACATGGAATTTGTAAGATGCTTGTATAACTTTTCTTTTAACTCTGTGTTAAAAAATGAGTATGTATGGCCGGGCACCTGTAATCCTAGCACTCTGGGAGGCCAAGGTGAGAGGATTGCTTGAGGTAAGGAGTTCAAGACCAGCCTGAGCAAGAGCAAGACCCCATCTCTACAAAAAATAAAAAAAATAGCTGGGTGTGATGGCATGCCTGTAGTCCCAGCTACTTGGAGGGCTAAGGCAGGAGGATCACCTAAGCCAAGGTGTTTGAGGTTGCAGTGAGCTATGATGATGCCACTGCACTCTAGCTGGGGCAACAGAGCAAGATTCTGTCTCCAAAAAAAAAAAAGAGTATGGAAGAAAATGGAGCATTTATGCTTAAGAGCACAGGCTCTGGAGGCATGCCGGAAATTAAAATCCTGGTTCTGCCATTTAAATGTCTGTGAGACTATACCAGTTATCTAATCCTGTGTGACAAATCACCCCAACACTTTCTGGCTTATGACAGCAATAATTGTTTTTTATCTTCCCCAGTTTCTGTAGTTCAAAAAGTTGGGAGCAGCTTGGCTAGGTGGTCCTGGGCACAAAGTCTCTCATGAGGTTGCAGTCAGATACTGGCAGGAGCTACAATTATCTGAAGGCTAGAGTGGGGCTGGAAGATCTACTTTCAGGGCAGCTCACTCGCATGGCAAGTTGGTGCAGACTATTGGCAGGGAGATTCATTTCCTTTCCACATGGGCTTCTCCACAGGCTGCATGAGTGTTCTGCTGACACAGCAGCTGGTTTACCCCGGAATGAGTGATCCAAGAAAGCATGGAAGATGCTATGATGCTTTTATGACCTTACTTGGAAGTTACATACCATCACCTCTACCATATTCTACTGGTCATGCTGGCCACCCCCGATTCATTGTGAGAAGGGAGTGCTCAAGAGTATTAATGCCAGGAGGTAAAGATCATCGGAAAACGACTCCCACAAAGACCTAGGACAGGGTTTTTTAACTTCTTTAAACTTTAGTCTCCTTATTTGCCAAATACAGACAATACCAATATATTTATTTTATAGGATTGTTATAAGAATTGAAAAGATGATACATGTAAAGTACTTGGTTCATAGTAATCACTCAAAATATATTACTAATTATTATAATCCAGTAGTAGTCAAACTATTCCAGGGGCTGCCATGAGGAAGAAGGTGTTGTTTCTGGGGAACAGACAAAATTATAATCCCCCCCCCACACACACACCTTCTGCCTCCTTCTTACCTCTTCCAGTTGAGTTCATTTTATCTCATATCTGTTAGAGTTCCTTGTAAGATTTTCATTTAAGGAAAGGATTATTCAGCTTTTTAAAAAAGTAAACCACCGTTGTTGGTCATTATTTCAAGCAGTAAGAATTTTAGAATAAATACGTGTGTGTATCTATATAATTTCCATATAGATAGCGTTGCCTAGCTAATAGAGACATAGTGTGGCTGGAAAGCAGAGAACATCAGATTGCATGAGATCACCTAGTCCAGTGTTAAAAACCTTAAGGCTATCAAACCACTCATTTTCCACAGCAGTCAGATGGAAGCCCTGACATTTGAGATTGCTGGGTGAATGCATTAAGTAAACTCCTGCACATCCCAAAGGTTTATTCATTCACCATGGTGTTTATTCAAGCATCTATTTTGTTCATGCACTGAGCTAACTGCTGGGTATATAGTAGTGAACAAGATGGATATAGCCCACCTTCCATCGAGCTTATATTTTTATAAAGGAAAAGACATAGAATAAACAAATGAGCACTGTCATTTCAGGCAGTGATAAATGCTCTAAGAACAATAAAACACAGTGATGTGGTAACATACCTGAGGAGTAGTTAACTAGGGTAGTCAAAGGAGTCTATGAGGAGATGGTATTGGGGCCGAGTTGTGACTCATGAGAAGGAAGAAGCCATGGAACTGAGAGAGGAATTCATAGATATGTAGTAACATGGCACCTTGGGAAGACTGGGCCCTCAGGAAACCTCATTCCAATGGAAGTCTCACTATTTATTAAAGTCTCTGAAATTTAGTTTGAAAAATATTCAGAATAGACTGGTTTCCCTTTGATTATGCATCTTCATGAAGACATCTGGCTAAAGTTGCTGGCCACAGCCAAAATTTCTGGCCAAAAAATTGATGGAATTGCTAATAGATGGTGTGGCTAAGACCAATGCCTCTAAATTAAAAACCGGCTCTGAATCTGGGCCACTCTAAAAATATCCTAGCATATCTAGAAGATCAAGTAAAGCCTATAGGAACAGAAGTTGGTACACTGAGGACCAAAAACAGGTAACATATATATACTTGTCTACTTTCCTTAAGACTTTTCAATCCTTATTTTCACCACCAACTAATACACTTAGAAAGGAGAAGAAGAGGTATTGAGAGAGAGAAATAAATGGAACCCAAAAGTCTTAAGGAGGAAAGAAGAGGGTTACAAAGTAAAATTAAATTATGTTAGAGTTGGAAGAGACCTTAGAGATGGTCTTGTCCAACCCTCTCATGTGATACATGAGCAAACGAAGGCTCAAAGAAATTAAGCAACTTCCAAAAAAGTATATAGTCAATGGCTGTAAGCAGCCTCCTCACACACCAAGTCGGGGGATGGGTTGGTGGGGATGTTCTCTTACTTCCCATATAGCCTGGGCTTCATGTAGAGTGAACAAGGACCTCTCCATCCTGAATTCAGGGAATGTTCCAGCCCCAGTTCCCCCTTCCAGCAGGTAAGATGGCCTAATCTATGAGAAACTCCTTCTGGAAACTCTTGTCCCTGAAATTGCAATGATGATAGCTTTCTTTTACAAAGCACCATTATTATATTTTAAATCAATCCTTTGTCTCTCACCCATTTCTTTCTATGTCCCTCCTTATTTCTTTCCTTCTTTCCTCCCTCCTTCATTCCTTTTTTCCACAAATATCTATTGAGTGCTTGAGGATATACTAATAAGAAAGATGGATACAGTTCCTGTTTCAAGAAGCTAGAGTACAGGAGGAAAATAAACAATTAAGTCTTCGCAATACAGTTTGACAAGTGCTGTGCTGGGGAAGTACTGGACATTATGTAGCTGCCTAACATGGTCCAGGGGAGGGTGGGAATGAGGGAACACTTCCAAAGGCAATGGCATTTAAACAGAAGACAGAAAAGGATGGCATGTGGCCGGAGCATTCTAGGCAAAGAGAACCACCCTTTCAAAGGCCAAGTGAAAAGCAAATCCATGGCCCATTTCAAGGACTAAAAAGAGCTTAACGAAGCTGAAGTATAAGATATACTTATAGTATAATACAAGAGGGCAAGTGGCAGAATATGAGAGGTCTAGACAGACAGATGTCAGTGGAGTGGACTGTATGGTGACAGTGGGGATGGAGAGAAACAGAGGGATAGTTAGGGCACAGCATTGATAGAATATGGTGATGAACTGAAAACAGGATAAAGTCAGGGATGCCACCCTGGTGTATGGGATTGGCTGCTGGTGTACAGGATTGGCTGGATGGGGGGCCCATTCACCAATCTAGGAAACCAGCAGGAAGAGCAATGTTTTGGCTTGTTAGGGCTGGGGGTGGAGATGAGTTTGGTTTTGGCCAAATTGACTTTCAGTTGCCTATGAAACACCTACATAGAGAGTGTCCAGGAAGCAATTGGACATCAGGGTAGGAAGCTTAGGAAAGAGATCTAGGCAGAAATAGATTTGTGAGTCATCAGTGTACAGCTGAAGATAGGTCCGATCACAATACCACCTGTGTTTAGATGATGAATCTGAGACAGAAATGTGAAGTAACTTGCCCAGGGCCATACTAGTAGGTGCAGAAGGGATTTAGACCTTCATCTTCCTGACTCCCATGCCTGTGCCCTTTCAATGGGGACTTGCAGCTTTAACTATGTGCTCTGATGAGGAGTGGTAGGAAGGTGTTGTAGCAGAACCATGCTCTTTTAATTTTGATTGCATATTTCTAGTTAGAATATATAGAGAAATATAAATATGTCTTATGTGGGTGGCTGTATATATTTTACAGCTTGTGCAGCCACCAAACTGCCTGCTGACAAGCAACCAGCCACTAACCCTTGTCCTTCAAATACAATTCCAACAAGAAATCCCTGTTAAACTGAAAGAAATCTAGTAACATCTTCTAGATCTTCCTTTCTTGGTTCTGTAATCTACTCCAAACAGTGCAAGGTGCCTGCCAGGTATGCCCTTCTTTTATAGGTACCTGGAGCCCCCTGACTGTTCCCTGTGCTACCCAAGGAGTCTGTGTGGAAGGAAGCAGTGGACATAAGTGTGTTCATTGCACCAGTACTAGGAGCCCAACAAGTCATTGTGTACCAACTTCTGAGTTTGCTGAGCAAGTAGCTTAAATGCTTTTAAAATAACTCTATACTGAGTACCAAACAATGACCAGAAAATCCCTAAGAGTGAATTAATCATTTCAGCTGCATTATTTTATGGTCTTCAAGACACAATGGAAAACAATGAAAGATATGTAGCTTATCAATTAAAACTCTGGGAGTACCACTAGGAACTTCCCAGGCACATGGTTGTTGGCCCACTTCTTTGTTCAACAAGCATTTCCTGAGAACTTTCTGTGATACTAGCTCCTCTACTCCTATAGTTCTTTCTGGTCCTATCATTTCTGTTTCTCCATCTCAAGTCTAAGGAGCTTTTCCCCAGACCTCTCAATATCAAGACTTGAAGGGTGAGAAATTTAGCATTGTTAGCCCCTTTGTTCCTCCTATGACTCTTAGCCACCTGCTTTCCCTAACATTACATTCCTCTTGCTCATTTCCTGACTTTCTGATGGTTTCTTCTCTGCCCCTGTCATTGACAGCCCTTCTTCTTTGTGCCCTCTGCATAGGACAGCTTCTTGCTTTGGATCTACTATATTTTTCTGAAATCCTTACACTTAATTCCTTGATGATCTCATCAATTCTGCCCTCACCCCAACTCAGGTTTAACTATTTGGAGATGATTTCCAAATCTACATCCCCAGTCCTGAACTTCAGTCATATATTTTTAAATGCCTGATAAATATTTCTTCTTAGAAGTCCTACCAGCTCCTCTAAAATGCTTCAAAACCTGGCTTCTTTATTCTGATAATAGGCCACCACCCTCCTACCTATCCAGGCTGGAAACCCTGGAGCCATGGCTCCATTCATTTTGATTTTCTTAACTTCCTGAGCCCACTGTCTAGAGAGTGAAGTCTAAACTCCTTAGATGACGTTCACAGCTCCGCACAATCTGGTCCCAACCTACCTTTCTCGTCTTATCACTCACGTTTCTCTCTTCCCACCTAATCCTTTCACCCTGCTCTTCCATTTTGTTGTACCCTGGATTATATTACTCCTATCTCTTTCATTTCTACATCTTGTCCCTCATCTTAAAGGCTATTTCTCATCACAACCTTTATCTTTAACTGTTAGGACAGAGCCCATTCTCAGACCTATCTCAAGTACCATGTTCCCAGAATGTGGTAAGTTTGCTGCAGCATGCAGCCACCTGTGAGAGAGAAGCTGTCTTCGATGTCCAGACGCTCTCTCTCTCACTCCCCATCTTAGTACACTACCTATCCTAGAAGGTCTACTTCCATAATACCTCTTGAGTCCATTCAATTTCCTTTATCTCCATTGTAATACTTTTGTCCAAGTTACTACCATTTTTCACCTGGGCTCCTAACACAGCTTTCTAGTTGACCTCCTGGGTCCTCTCCTGCCCATCTCCAGTGTGTGCCTCACAATCCCTGTAGAATGACTTTTCGGAACATGGATCCCCTCAGGGCTCCCCTTCAGGGCCTTTCCACAGTGCCCAACTGCACAGCTCTTGGTGCTCTCCATTCCTGCTATGGAACCCTTACACCTTCTGTTCTCTTTGCCTAAAATTCTCTTCCCCTTCCACCCTCCTCTCTTAGCTTTCAGGACACATCTCAAATGTCCCTCCTCCTGCAAAGCATGTCCTGCCTATCTTCCCCCAGCTGTCAGTGGTATTGTGTGCAGACTTTCCCTCTGTGGAACTTCTCCCGGTTCATTACAGATGCTCCTCAATTTATGATGGGGTTTTGTCCCAATAAACCCATTGTAAGTTGAAAATATGGTAAGTTGAAAAAAATGCATTTAATACATCTAACCTACTGAATATCATAGCTTAGCCTAGTCTACCTTAAATGTGCTCAGAACAGGTTATACTACAGTTGGGCAAAATCATCTAACACAAAGCCTATTTTATAGTAAAGTGTTGAATACCTCATGTAATTTGTTGAATACTGTATTGAACGTGAAAAACAGAATGGTTGTATGGATACTCAAAGTGCAGTTTCTACTGAATGCCTGTCACTTTTTCACCATCATAAAGTTGAAAAATCATTAAGTGGAACCATCATAAATCAGAGACTGTATGTATTTTACTATATATTTCTATTTTTTTATTCATGTCTGTCTCCTCCACTAGATTAAATGTTCCTTTAATTTAAGGAAGAAGAAATGGGCCACATCTGGTTTGCTCACCATTTTATCTAAGCTTTTATCCTACGTTTCCAACAATATCTGGACATAGTAAGAAATACTGTATAGACATTTGTTCATTGAATGAGTGAATTGTTACTCTCTACCCTCAGATTTCCTAATTATTAATAAAAGGGAATCCCTACTTTATACCTATTTCCCTCTGGTAATATTGACTATGGTTTTCTGAAAATAAAAGTAAGAATTTTTAATCCACTTTGGTTCACAGGTCGTGTGTGTATAACAACAGCCATAATTTCATGCTCCAGCTTTTTCTTTTTTAAAAAATTATTAATGGGCAAAGAAAACTAGCAAAGAGAGGGAAAATACAGGTGGGTGGTGTGAATGAGGTTAAGGGAGGTACATGTTTTGACTCCACAGTGGATAAAAGTCATTTATATGTCTTTCCTTCATCCCATACAACACTAGGTTTCAGAAATTGGAACCAAACTAGGCACTAACAAATGTAATGTTCACAGGTCACAACGAAAATTTTTTGAAGTGCTTTTTCTCCCAGTCAACCAATTTATTTTAAAGCTCTTACTGAAAATGATTTACACTGGGTTTTAAACTAAAAAGTTTCAAAATCTTTTTACCTTGGAAATTTCCATGAAAACCAAAGATAAGAGTGAAAGTGACATTGAGTTAGGAAAAACATTCAATGCAAATACAAATGCATTGTCCTTCCTTGCATCTGGTTCTAATGAGCAGAGAAGGTACCTGCTCAAAATTCTGCCTGTAAACTTTCCTGTTCAGCTGTATTGAATTCCACTGATAAGGACTGAGAAGACTCGAGGTGGTGAAGAAGTGGGGAGAAATGGAAAGACCATTAGACTAGGTAGCAGAAAACCAGAATTCTGGTTTTCAGTTCCACCACCTAACAGCCATTGGGCAAAGCATTTAACCTCTCTGTGCCCAAGTTTCAGGAATTATAAAATGGCAATGATTCATCTTTGGTTCAGGAGGGCAGACTAAGTATATGTGTTTATCTCACTCCCCTTCAGACATCCCATGGATTGACCATAAAGATGGATGAGAGGGGACACATCCATAACAGTCCTGAGCACTGAAGACTTTGAAATGGCTTCATGTTGAGGGAGGAAGTTACAGCCTAGGACCTATCCAGAAGCCTACAGCAAGGATAGGAGTCGTTCTTCCCCTGGTACTCAGGAGAGCTCCAAGCCCAGAGCTAACAGATACGAGAGTGGTAGCAGGCTAAGGATGACAACAAGTAAAATTAATTAAACATGCTCTATTAAAACAACTACACTAGATTTTCTCCCTCTTTATGAACTCCATATACCCAGAGAGGCTGGCAGAAGTGCAGTCAGCAGAGGAAAGTCATACCAGCTCCCCATAATAATAACCCAACACTTTATTTATAAATATAAATGGAAAGACAGGATTTTTCCCATTTGAGGGCGGGGGGAACATAACAGCCCAAAAGTGAGGGACCACGATGAAGGTAAAATTGCAAAAACCTTCCAGAAAGTAGAGCATAATTTTAAGAAATTTTTAAAGGAAATTAAGGGAACAAAAAGTTAAGAACTATGGAAGATTAATCTAGGAGAACCACTGTGCATCTAATAGGAATTTCAGAAAGAGAGGAAACACAAGAGCTTTAACAATTAAAGATATAATTCAAGAAAACTTCCTGGAGCTAAAGAAAGCCTGGAGTTGTCAGAATGAAAGAGCCCACAGAGTGCCCAAATGGATGAAATTTCAGAAAACCCAAAGGGAAAAAAAGCTAAAAACTTCCAGGGAAAAATAATACATTTCCTAGCCACCCAACCCCTCAAAAGTATCAGACTGACACTGGATTTTTCATCAACAACCTTAGAAATCAGAACACAATGCTGAATTGCCTTTAAAGGAATGAGAAGAGAGTATTTTGAAGCTATAGTTACGTTTGGTCAAATTATCAAATCATAAAGTTTGTATAAACAGATTTTCATACTTGTTATGACTCAGAAAATATGCCCCATCAACCCTTTTGCTTTAATTTCATCATATGTTGTTAACGCAAAAAGAATTCCAATAAAGAAGAAGATATATGATACAAATATTAGGTGATCTAACCCAGGAGTGAGATAATTAAAGAAATCCCAGTATTTTAAATGCATCGTATACCTAGGGAGCAATTGACTTCATCAGAAAGTCAGAAGACTCTAAGAAAAATGCATTCAAGAAGAAAATGAATTCTTTTTTAAAACATAGTAAGGTAAAAATAAAATTATATAATCATTAGTGATTTGGTGAAAACTTGTGACCTTCTTTCTATCTATCCGTCAGTATCTTAGGTTGGGTTTCCTAGCAGAGCCTGAGAAGAGGATTAACAAGTGATTTATTGAGGAAGTGCTCTTTGGAAAAGGGGGATGAGGGAAACAAAGAGCAGAAAAAAAGCTAAGCAAGAATGTGGCTCACCTGATTATGAACTGTCCTCTGACTCCACAGGGAGCTAAGGATTGCAAATTGCAGCAGGGAATGGGTCCCATCTTGAGGCAAGCTGGTCTATTGCACCCCATGTCAGTCAGTCAGCCAGCCGCAAGCTTGTATGTGAAGTAGTAACTTCCCTGGTGAGGCAGCTTCCATGAGGCCAAGGGCAATATTTTGTAAGAGTGGGCAGCTGTGAGCTATCAGAGGCCAACATTCGCTGCAGCTGAGGCCTGGCTACAAAGTGAAACAACAACGTTCATTATGACAACAACAAAAAAAAAGTCAGGCAATTTTAAACTCCAGGAAAAACAAAAAGCTGTATAAGAAAGCCATAGAGCCAAATGTGAAGCAAATTGCAACATTGCAGTGTAATTTTGAGTAATCACTATTATGTGAGAAAAGTCGTCTCATTTGATATTGATGCATGAAATATTCTCCTTTGAATTACACAGGTTTAGTTACAAGACTACATTTTCTTCTTTTTGAAACTAATCACTAATTAGACTTAGAGTAAACAATATTTCCATAATTATATTAACTAAGCATCATGTTTTAATTTTTTTAGAATTAACTTGTAAACAAAGCATGTAAGACAATTATAGTTACAGGACAGAGGGCAAAATTTAAAAACCTTAACAGTACAAAAGTAATGGTAGAACCAATAGAAGTTAGAAATAAAAGGGGGAGCTATAAGGTGGAGAGAGACATAAGAATAAAAATTTTTCATCTTCCATAAGTGGAGTTAATATTAATATATGTTTTTTTCCTAGAGTTGAGATGCCAAGAAATACAGATTTAAGCACTGTGTTATTTAATATTATAAAGATATCTAATAAAACAACTACAAAATAAATATATAACCAACAAAAATTTGAAGGAGAGAGAAAGTTAATATAAATAAGCTAAATTTATCATCTTTCATAGAAAGAAACCACTAGATTCTACCTGTCTCATAAATCAAGAAATAGCCACATGGTATTATTTGATGTTATAGAGATAAATACCAGAAGAGGTGAAATAGAAACAGTTGAAAACGCCTACTGCTGACGAGTGGTGTGGAGAGAGGTATAGAAACAGTAAAATTTTCTTTTTAATTTCATAACCTTCTTATTATAGGATTTTTTCCTCTCCACCACATGTATTACTTTTGCAGCACTAATAAAAATGCTAGTAAGAATACTTTCCGACCTATCCCATCAAGTAATTAAGAGAACTAATTAAGGTAATGCATAGGAAAGCACTTTGAAAACTCTTAAGTGCTAAGATTAATGTGAAGTATTAGTAAGAGGGCAATCTTAGGCAGTTCAAGATAGGGGGAAGAAATGCAGTGCTATTCTTGATCAAGCTGCTCTTTCTAAGGTGCCAAGATCCAAATTAAAAAGGAAGCTGTCTCCAAAACGCTGACTATAAAATATCTGAAGGAATAAATATGCTGAGAGAAAGTATTTGGAAGAATGACAACAAGAAAATTTAAATAGTAAGTGTTGAGATAGATACTGGGTTTTCATCAAATTCTTTCTCCAAACCAATAACACTATGAGGAACTAAACAGCAATAGCGGTGCTATCATCTTAGGAAATGCCATATCAGAAACATTTCTTGTTAAAATATGTTATCACATTTTAACTTAACATGTCCTTACGTCTGAAACCATCTTCAGATACTTCTGTAAACAGTCTCAAAATTAGCATCCCACGTGTTTTAGGAATACCGTGTTCTCATAACTTCTTAATTAGACAAACAGTTCTGATCAATAGTCCTGTTAGGGCTTTGAAATAAGATTGTTGACTCGTGCTTCTGTCTCCTTTGTAAAAAAATGGAATTTCTCAAAACAAGAAACCACGTGTAACACTTTGTTCTCTCTCTAGTGCCTGCTTCAGGGCCTCCTAGCACATAGTAGGTGCTCAATGAAGGTTTGCTAAAAGGATGGATGGATGGATGGATGGATGAAAAAATGTTTCTTTATTTTCTAAAGCAAGCCCTTGGTTTGCCCATAATACCATACTACGCACAAAAATCTGGGACTGTCTCTGAGCCATCCTACCTGTGTTACCATGTGGCAATAGGGGAGTAAATTGACCCCTTGATAAAATTGTCCACTTGAGCATTTTGGGAGAACAACTGCATCATCTACCCTTACTTGAGACTTTTCATGAACATGGCCTTTAGCTGCCAATAGAGATGGGTTCAAATCCCACTCTGCCAGTCAGAACCCATGTGACCTTCGGCAAGTTTCTTGAATGAGCACAATCAGCGAGCAACAGGTACTCAGGGAGGACATAGTATTCACATGCTGTGTTGGATGCCTGCCTCCTTAGAGACTCATCTGAAAGAAGAAAGTAATGGTACCTACCTCAGAGAGTTGTGATAATGAGTTACTGAAATAATATATGCAGAGATCTGGGCACGTGGTACATTTTCACTAAATGGTTAATATTGATATTATTATTGTTGTCAACATGCAATGGCTTTCCTGAATGACCACTATACGCAGTCACTGCCTGTAGAGCTGGGTCCAAAAAGATAAGTCAAACAAGGAGCTCACAGTCCAGTACGGGACATCAACAAACTGCTGGGCCACCTTACTGTGTGTCCCTCTCCATGTGCTCCAAGCACAAGCTCTTGTAACTTTCCCTCCTGGATACCTGTTAGGCTACTGGCCAGGAAGAGAAAATACAGATATGGTAGGAGGGTGAGATTCAGAGGTCCTTGTATATTCTTCTCTCCCTAATAAATGTACTGAGGGGCCAAAAAAAAGAAGTCACCTCTCTTCCTCCATAGTCCCTAGCATGTGTGTCCCATAGAGTACTAAGTGAATATTGGTTGTGTGGCCCTAAATTAGCCCAGGCAAGAGACCGAGCCATGGGGAACAATCTAGAAAGTAGTGGTAAACCAGGCTCTGGTCCCAGTAATTCCCAATAGAAATGGCATGGGAATCCCATGAGCCTGGAGAAATCATGGTCTGACCATGGGCACAGGGGTTCTGATTCTACCAGCCCCCTAGAGTGTCCCCAAACAAAGAGGCTGGCAGCACGTTCTTATTTAAACCATCAGACTCAGGATCATGCAGCCCTTCCACCCCAGCTCTGACATACTGGACCTGGGAATTCATGGCCAAGACTGAGGATAGACAAGTGAGCAGGGAAGTGTGACCCCTGGGTCGCAGCCTCCACTAAAGGCACCGCTTTCGAGGTCTCTAGGGGGCAAAAAAGATCCATTTATGCCCCCACAACTGTTGAATTCCTTTCTTTCTGGGTGCCATAGTCTTATATTCTTTGGAATGTGTGATATGGCAAGAAGACTAGCGACATCTTCCTACTGGAGTTGCCTCCGTTCTGCGCTTTTCCTAATGACATGGTAAATATTTTCTCCCATCATTTTCTGGAACTCAGACTTTGTTTTTTCAAGGAAGGAGGATAGCATCAAAAACTGGCAACAGACTGACATCATCTTATACCTAAATTCAGTTTCTTATGTCACAAATGTTTTATCCTTAGAACGTTCTTTTTATTTAGGGAAGAAAGATTGAAAGGACTCAGAAATTAAATGTGCAAAAGTTTTGTGATTCTGTGAATTACAGAGAGTGCATCAGAACATCCTTCCCCTTGCGTTTATTTCTGAACCGGATTTGGAATTAAACACCATCCACGTTTCTACCTGGCGTGCTTCATTCCGACCCTTATCACACAAGCTCAGTAGCAATGTCCCCTGATTGTCCAGCACCCCCACTGATGAAACAACGAGGATCATTTTTTCCTGGCCCTGTAATGATTTTGCAGTAAAGGGTAGAATTGATTTCAGGCTATGACTCAGGGCTTATTGGCCAAGAAGTGGGTGGAAGCAGCCACTGCGCACTCTGGAGATTTCTGTACCTTGTTAGCAGCTAAAAATACACATGTAACCAATTATGCTAATTTAAAGAAAACATCTAAGTATTTAACTACTTAGTGTCTTCTTCTTAAGAATCTTTAAAAGATTAAGTAGCTTGGTATATTCATATTCTTCATTCAGCCATTTTGTGGAGAAGAAAGTAGGCTGGTATAATTAATAAGGCTTTTTCTTTGCAAGCCTAGTGTGCATCCACCTCTGAAAAGGAGGGTACACAAAAGAAGCGTAAGAACTGAGTCATGCCTTCTAGAATTTTATAGCCTAGCTCAGGGGGCTGGAAACAGATTATTCATTAAGCAAGATACTCCAAAGGAGTGGTCCAGATGGCCAGTGCCACTGGGGCTCAAGAATGAAGGTGACATGTCTGATGGGACAGAAAGGAACACCATGCTAGAGAAGGGGCATGACACCAGCTAAGCACAGCCCACGCTGGGTCACCCAGACCACTGGGGGCTTCAGCCACAAGCCCCTGCCACTGCCCGCTCCAGGGATAGGAGGGAGTTTGCTGCAGAGCCTCTGCCACCTGGCTGTCCCTTCCTTCAGTCACATGGAAATGGTTACCAGATGCAACACAGGATAGAATTCAGGAGCACCAGGTTGGTTCTCCCCTGCACCCCGCTGCCTGTATGTGAAGACCTAAACTCAGCACTGAGGCGCCTCAGTGACGTCGCCCCAACCTGCCTTTCCAGATGTTCTTCCAGATAACATACCTCCCCACCCTTGTGACCTTCAAGACCAGATTCTTGAAACCTTCCCTGTGCTTCCTCAACCCTATGTTTTCATGCTCAAAGTCCTCTCTACCCGGAAGAGACTTCCATGTCATCTTGCCCTGTGGAAATCACACTTCTCCTCAAATCCCACCTTCAATATTCATTCTTCACAACATCTTCCCCAACTCAACCCCTAAGCCACTGGCTCCCTGGCTAAAAATAATCTCACTGCACCAGCTATGCCAATAGCATTTTGTTTGTAGTTTATATCACACTTATCACATTATACCCCATACTGAATTCTCCATGAATGTCCTTCTCTCCCCACCAAATTCTTTGAGGGGCAAGAAAATGCCTTTTATAACTCTGCCCCCAGTTTCTTAGCATGTTTCTCCTTAAAGAGTGCTAAGTAAAGCTTTGTTGTGTGGTACTAACTTAGTCCAGACAAGACACTGAGCAATGCGGAATTATCTGGAAAAGGGTGATAAAGGTGGCTCTGGGCTCAATAATCTACAGCAGGGGTCCCCAACCTATGGTGAGTTGTATAATTATTTTGTTATATATTACAGTGTAATAATAATAGAAAGAAAGTGCACAATAAATGTAATGCACTTGAATCATCCCGAAACCATCCTCCCACTCCCCAATCCATGGAAAAATTGTCTTTCATGAAAACAGCCCCTGGTGCCAAAAAAGGTTGGGGACCACTGATCTACAGGGAAAACAGCATGGAAATTTCACAGGCCTGAGGGTGGAAGTCATGGGTTAGAGTCAGCTGTGCTGCTTACCAGCTCCCTGACTGTGGCCAAGTTGTTTCAACTTTTTGGATCTCTGTTTCCTCCTCGTGAAACAGACATAGCAGCACCTCCTCCAGTGTTGGGAAGACAAAATAAAGCACACTGTCTGGGGGAACCAGCCCAAGCGTGAACCTTTGTCAGCTAGGACTCTAGGTTGGTGGGGTAGGGTCAAGGGCCCTTTGTGTCCCCCACAACTTGTTGGAATGTTTGTTATATGAGAGTTCTTCAGACTTTTGTTATCTGGGGTGAAGAGATGTTGTTCTAGACTGCAGGGGCAGAGAGGTTGAGCTCACCATACTCCTTAGTCAATGGCACACCATTATCATTGGTTGTTGCCAGGCTACTCTCATATTCACTCATTAAGTATTTATTCATTCTCATTTATCCCCATTTCCTGTTCTCTCTCTCCTCCTTGCTCCTGTATTTTGTGTACCTTCTTATAAACTGTGTATTGTTGCTTTGTATCCACATAGTTTTAATTTACTTAAGTGGTATTGTGCTAAGGAGTGCATTCTATTTTACTTTTTCTCACTTAGCACCATGTTTTAAGATCAATCCATGTTGTTCTCACCACATTTGATTCATCTCACCCACCCATTCCCCCAGGTATAGACGCCTAGATGGCTTCCAAGTTATCACAAATATTGCCACAGAGAACATCCCACACATGTTCTTTAAAGGATTTATGTGAAAACTTCTCTGAGACATACCCAGAAACTTAGCATCTGGGTTTTAGATAGGGCAATCTTACATCCCAGCCTACCCAGAACACCCTACTGATTGTTAATAACACTAATTGCTGATGTTACTACGTTAGATGTCATCCTAGGCAAAGGACATACTACCTAATTGCACTAAGGATAGCCAGCTCGGCCTTCAGCAATAGTTATCAATTTTGGCTGCATCCTAGAATCATTTTGGGGAGCTTTAAAAAAAATACTGCTGCCTAGGTTCCACTCCCAGAGATTTGGATGTAATTGGTCTGAGTGTGTCCTGGGCATCAGGATTTTAAAAGCTACCAAGAATACTAACGAGCACCTAAAGTTGAGAATGTCTGCTCCACAGAATGGTCTTGACCAATCTACTCTCCCATCTGCAAGGTTTTCATACACCCACATACCTACTAACACTTGGCATTATCCAGCTGAAAGCACTTTGTAAAGAGTAACTCTCTAAAAAGCAGGTTTTACTACAACTTGTTCAGTTGGCCATGACAAGGCTTCAGTGATTCACTTTGATTTAAGGCACTGCTTGCCAGTGAGATATTTCACATTAGCAATGATTCTTTTATATAAGCAAATGGTAGTTGGGTGCCAAATAAACAGAGCTTTAAATTTTCGTTGGAACTTGAATGTAGAACCATCTGGTTTAGCGCAATCCTTCCCCTCAAGGGAAGGCACTTCTGGGCAGCCCACGTGGCCCATCACTGTGTCCCCAAGCTTGGCGATGGCTCGGACAGACAGGAACAAGGCCCCAGTGCCTATACCTTTCCCTGGGCCTGCCAGCTAACTGCTTGAAGTAAGAAGTAATGGCAATTAAATGAGTATTTTTTTAAGTTTTTTTTTAAATGGCAAAATATAACTAGTAATGATTTTAAGTAATATTTTATAAAATCATAAAATCTTGCAAGGAATTAACAGAGCTGGAACCTTTCAAAAGAAAATTTCAACTACTTTAGGTGGCAATCTTTCTAAAGATTTTCAGTTCCCTGCTGTTTATGAAAAAAAGAATTTGACAGGAAAATTGATAAATTATCTTTTAGCAGCACTAAGGTTGAACCCAAAAAGAATATAATAATTAAAAATAAAAAGTGGTATTGTTCTCATTTGTTTAATGTGAATGAATAGCTGGGAACAATTAATTACAAACTGCCTTCTAAGAGGAGCACAATGAACTGAACTTAACCTTCTTTGCAAATGATCCATCCTCACCATTATGGACGTCCACACAATTAGTTCCTGTGCAGAGCTGACCACAGCATCCCCAACCTCTTTGCCTTTTCTCTCCATGGTCCCAGACTGCTGTGACTGGAGCGTCTAAGACCACTTCTAGTTTTTCTGACTCCTTCCTTACTGTCAGGATTCTAGCCATTACTTCATACTACTCCCAGCGAGCCTGTCTGAAATAGCCCCAGATTCCAAAGCTTTCCCTACAGCCACCCCACATGGCTGCCTCTGATTTGCTTTGTCATCACGATGTCTATAACACTCAGAAAGAGGCTCTGACTGAGAGGCAGAATGGATCTTCAATAAGCAGAGAAACTTTGCAACAAAACTTTTGAGTCCTCAGAGACCTCTGTTGACTTATTACCTTGTGCTCAGCTATGTCCTCAAATGATAGGACTTCTAGCTAACTGGGATCTGGATAGAAAAGGCTTACTTTAGCATCTTTGGTCAGTATAATATATCTCATGATAGATAAGGAAGGAAACATTTTCTTATTTATAATTCTTGAGCGTGTTCATTTAGTGCAGGGAAATCTTTTCATAAGAAAAAAATAAGTTTACACACTGTTCTCTTTGCCTCAAAGGTCCTTCTCTCCTTCTCTACCTGACAAAATCCTACTTATCTTGGAAGACCCAGGCCTCAGTGTCCCTTTTCTTGGGATGTTGTCCCTGACATTCCCTGGCAAAATGATCTTTTCTGCCCTTTATGCTCCCAAAGAGTGGAAGTGTCTGATCAACTAAACCATAAGCTCTTTGAGAGCAGGAAATACATCTTGTTCATTCTTGCATACCCAGGACCTAACACAGGGACTGATATTTAGTGCTTAAGACTTTTGTGAATAAATGTATGTGTTTTAGAATATTCCATTTTGTGGCCATCTTTGGGGGTGGTAAAGATGTATAAACAGTTGGGGAAAAAACAGGTGAGAAAGAGGAATAGGCAAGAAAGTCAGGGAAGGTGGAAGGAGAGTGGGGGAAGAGAAAGAGAGTGTGTGAATTTTGGAGAGGGTTATGTAGAGGAGGACAGCGGGATCTGGCAGGCTCCAGAGTGTTGGATGACCCACTCTTACTGACTTCCCTCTTTAAGCCATCCATTTCAGAATCTGATTTCCTTTCCTACCTCTGTCCTCTAAGATGCTAATTAGCTTCCAAAACATTGTTCATAATCTTTCATTTTTCTTAACCTTAAACCTTAATGCTTCAAGGTTATTCACCCATCACTCCTACTCTTCTCACTTAAAACTTCAAGTCTCCTAGCCTGCTCCGTCTATGTTATCATCAGAATAACACAGTCAGAATGCAAGAAACACTTCTGTCATCAGAATATTTCACATCGAGTGGGAGGGAGCCGTTGTTTAAGGACTTGTGATTTATCCTTGATCAGAAGAAATGTGTTGTTACCATCGCCAGCGGAGATAAGTCTCGCGTAATTCTTTGGACCATATTCAGTATTTAACAAGTTATGTTTCTTTACTTGATAAAAGCAAAGAAAGGAAAAGGGCAGAGAAGAGGATGCAAAGAGCTTATTTCATATCATCTCTAAAATTAAAAGGCAAACAGCAGGGAGTCACAGATAGCAATCTGGGATTTAAAGAAAGAAAATACCAAACTTCTGAATTCCATGGTTTTAAAACTGATTTATTCACCATGAACCAATCTTGCAATTCATTAGCTTCACCCCAGAGACAAGACTGAATGTCAAGTCTTTCCCTGACCTATAAATAATAGGTGCCACTTGCTTAGAAATGAAACTTTATTAGAGCATGATAACAAAGTGAATCAATATGATTGTTACAAAGCTAAAAAATAACAGGCTAAGTCCTGGATCTTTGGGAAAAGGAAAAGATTTGCAATTCCCTGCTGTTTATGAAAAAAAAAAATTGACAGGAAAATTGATAAATTATCTTTTAGCAGCACTAAGGTTGAACCCAAAAAAAAGTCTAATAATTAAAATTAAAAAGTCATATTGTTCTACCATTTGTTTAACCTGAATGAATAGCTGGGAACAATGATACTGCCCCATAGGTTAATCATGATGGTGTGCCATTAGATACGGCAAACTGAGTTCATGACAATGGAATGTGAGTAGAATGGGTACCACTTCTGGGCCTGTCCCTAAAGACCTGCCATGCACATTCTTCCATGCTCTTTCTTTATTCCTGCTGTGATTGGAATGAAGATGACAATGGTGACTTGGACACTACTTGTTCAATACAGCAGATCCTCTGTCAGCCTGAGTCCCTAAAGGAACACATAGAGTAGAGCCACCACCAACCAACTGGAACCTATACCCTGTTCTGTTACATGAGTAAGAACTAAACCTCTAGTTCTCTAAGCCACTATGTTTTGGAGTTTTATTTGTTAGAGCAGCCTATATTATCTATCTGTCTATATGTTTTATTTCTTTTTTTAAGTTTTCATAAAATAATATAAATTTCTTGGAGAAAAAATTTGTAAATACAGATAAGTAAAAAGAGGAAATAAAAATCTCCTATAATTAATCAACATAATGAGATGTACTATTATAAGACAGAGGTCACAAATTATCATTTTGCAAGGCATTTTTTCACTTAAAAATGTCATGAACATCTTTCCATCCTTCCTTCTGTGTCATTTAATACTATTCTACCACATAATTTTTAATGGATGCATCATAAGTTACACTGATCATTGGAAAGTTACAGTTGAATGAATAGCATTATTTCTGTTCATAAACTAATGAATCCAGAACATTGCTAGGCAACAGTTATTCTTAGAATGTTTTGATCCTGGACAGATAGCACAGGTGACCACATGGAAAATTATAATTGGTGCTGGTACATGAACTGTTGGTATTATGGTAGAAGTTAAGCTGCTATAATAATAAAAAAAAAATCTGTGTCAGAATGCAGGAACCATTCCTGCCATCAGTACACTTCAGGTGGGGTTTGGAAGAGCACTTGTTTAGGGACTCTGACTTCTTGATCAGAAGAAATTTGGTATCACACTCCAGCAAGTCCAGGCCAGCTTGACAGTTCTGCTTTACCCCACAAGAGGAAGAAAAGTCCAGAGTAAGCAATTTTTTTTTTTTTTTTTTTTTTTGGTAAAAGTTGCAGACTTCCCTTCTGCTCACATTCCATGGGTTAGAGCTTAGTTGCCTCATCAAATGTAGCTTCAAGAGCATCGGGGAAATGAAGTCCAAACAGGGTAGCCTTGTATTCACCAAAACTGCACAACATGGAAGAAGGAGAGAAAGGATTTGCGGGGGAGATGGAAATCTGCCACATGCTCCAAAGTTAGCACAGTCTATGAAGTGTAAGTATAGGAGCTCGGCCTCGGTGGCTCTCTAATACTTATACTCCCACCATGGCTAAGTGTTAGCCGTCTGACCTAGGACTGTGACTTAGTATCAGTTTGCAAAATGGAGACATTGAAATTCACACAATGTGATGGAAATTAAATAAGTTAATTTATAGAAAGTATTTTTAAAACATTGACTGTAACTACTTTATATCAACTGTAACTATTTTATATCCAGAAGGAACAGAAAATTGATGGCATGTGGCCATAAAAGAAAAGTAAACATAATACACCAAGGAAGCAAATCCTAAATGACACTAAATATAGCATAGTGGTCAGAAGCACATCTGTGGAGCCAGACCGCCCAGGTCTGGATCGTGATCCTGCCACTTACTAGCCACTTGGGCAAATTAGGTTACTGCTCTGCTTCACCTGGAAAGTGGAGATTATAATTAATATCTACCTGTAGGGTGGTTGCGAAGATTACATGAGTTAGTGTAGCAAGTGTGTAGCACAGTCTAGCACATATTAATAGCAAGCACTACATAAATGTTAACTTCTACCTATCTTAAAGGTGTGTTGCCAAAGAAAATTAACCAGTGTTTCTACAAAATCCATATATTCACCTGAGTCTTTGCAAGTGACTTACATCTGCACACACTAAAGAGCACACCAGTGTTGTTCCTGTCGCCCAGTCCTAAGGCTCTGTTTTCCAGAATCAATAGATTGGTATTCTACAACATAGGAGGTGGGAATACATTCATCACCCAAATTGGACAGCAATCGCATCTGCACCCAATTTCATTTCCTTTTGGAGTGTCATGCATGTTCTCATACATCTTCCTTGGTTCCGTAATACAGGATTCTGAATGAACAAAGGTGTCCTTTCAGGTAATTAATTTGCTCATAGAATGTCCCTGTTGATTCTGAGACTTTAGGATTGAAAGCTATTCTCAGAATCCAGAACTGAATTAGGCCACGTCTTTCTTTTCTGTTATTTTAAATCAATACATCCTTGAATGTTGATATATGCCAAAGAGCCCTTCAGTACGATGGCTACATTTTAGTTGCAATTAAATTTATCTGTTTAAATCAATGATAACTTGTAATCAGAAAAAAATCAAAATAGTAAGAACACCTCCCTAAATGTCAGATTCTATCAATCTATTCAATCTCTATGATATACGTGATTAGTTTGTAGACTCTTCTCACTTTTGTGGAGAATTGCTTTTCTAGAAAAGGTGCCATAAATTAAAATTATGTGAGTTGAGAATTATTTTTCTGCATATTTAAAGTCCTGTTAGGGTATTAAATTCTTAATCAAATGTTCAGTGTCTAATTTTTTATTAAAATGTACCTAAAGACTACATTTAGTTGATTATGGATGATATACCTATATAATATTTAATGTCATATGTCAAGTTTTTATCTTCTGCGTAATTTCTGCCCTATTTCATTGCATAAATCTGAAGATGAGGGAGTACCTTCATAGAATTCAGAAGGGCTCTTTCTTTTTGTTTCAAAACCTTCTGATACTTAACAGAAAAGTCACAGAAATACTTCGTGGAGTTCATACGCTCTCACCCACTCTCCTCTAACGTTAACATCGTGCATAACCGTACAATTATTAAAACCAGAAAATTAACATTCATACAATCAACTTAACTAATCTATAGACCTTATTTGAATTTCAACAGTTGTTCTACTAACGTCTTTTCTCTGGTGCAGGATCCAATCCAAGATCCTACACTACATTTAGTTGTCACGTCTTCTCGTCTTTACCATTTGGGACAGTTAGTCTTTCAGGAAGAACATAAGCCAGTACTGGCCCTCAGTTTGGATTTTTCTGATGTTCACTCATGACAAATTGAGGTTATGCATTTTTGGCAGGAACACCCCAGAAGTAAGGCCTTTCTGCATCATACCAGGAGGTAGATGATATCTGCATGTCTTAGTATGGTCACGATGTTAACTTTGATCACTTTATTACGAGGATTTCTCCTTGGTTTTCCATTATAAAGTCATAATTTTCCCTTTGTAATTATGAATATCCTGAAGGGGTAGATATTTTAAAACTATACAAATACCTGTTTCTCATGATAACTTCACCTACTAATTTCAGCATCCATTGATGGTACTCGTCTAAAACAATTATTATATTGGTGTTTGCCAAAGAGGAATTTTTCTATCATTCCTTCTATATGTTTTATTGATATTCTGCTTTAAGGATGAATGGTCCCTTTTCTCCTGCTTATTATTGATTCAATTATTTATTTACATCAATATGGACTCATAATTTTTTTATTTTAGGGGTTATAGCCAATTATTATCATTATTTATTTTATTGCTCAGATTGTCCAGAGCCATGGGAGCTCCAGAAAAGTTTGAGGGTTTCACAGTTGCTTCTAAGGAGACCTACAGGAGAGACCTAAGACCACTCGAGGGCTTCTGAGAAAACTGACCAAGGGATGTATCTTGCCATTCTCTTGCTGCAGCAAGCACAGGTATTAGAGGCAAAGTTTTTGGATTCTGTTCAAAGTTGCCTGAGGGACAAGACATTCATCTGTGTGTTTACTGCCATAAATCCAGAAAGTATTATCACGGGTCAATATCCTTTGGAGTTCCTCCACTCAAACATACAAAATCACTTTCTTCCCTTTGGGGAAGGCAAACTCTCCCATAGATGAAGATTTCTTATTCTCGTTCCTTTTCCCTGTGAGTTAGAAGCTCCTCCCCAAAAGGAAGGAGCATTGTTGATCTGATCAGAGACTAAATACAGATTGAGCTGTGTTTTACTACTAGGCAAGCTCACTGTGCCTCATAAAATACGTACGGCCATGTCCTGTTTCCTTCTGCCCTTACTGTACCTGTGGGGCACTGGCCTGTGATGTTTGCCTCTAGGGTAGCCTGGCCAGAGCCTCTCTCAGGTCTGTTATTTTCTATTCCAGACAGCCACAGACTGCACCATTCTATTTTCCAGCAGAGATGACTTAAACTCCTTGTTGGAGACTCCCAGGCTAAAACATATTCAAAAATACAGCTTTTTTACTGGAGAACTCCATTTTGGAGAGTATTGAGTGCTTAGCCCCCTGGACAGCATAGCAAGACCCTGTCTCTAGAAAAAAAAAATTTTAAATGCCATGAACTAGGTTATTTTCCTATTTCAGAAGTCCACAAATTTTTCTGTAAAGGGTGAGATAGTATGTATTTTAGACTCTGTGGGCCATAGTCTCTGTCACAACTACACAACTCTGCTGTTGTCGTGCAAAAGCATCCATAGATAATGTGTAAATAAATAGCATGGCTGTACTTCAATTAAACTTTATTTGTAAAAACTGGCAGTAGGATGGGTTTGGTACAAAGCCCATAGTTTGCTGACCACTGTCTTATTTTGAAGGTGAGGAAATTGAAACCCAGGGAGGTTAAGTAGCTTTCCCAAGATTACAGAGCTGGTGAATGGCAGAGCCGGGGTCAGGGGTCCAAGCCAATTCTTGAGTCTGACTCCTAATCACGAAGCCACATTGATATTTTTGAGTGAGTGAATGAAATGATGACATAGAGATAGACCCAAATGATATCTTTGGTATGAATTTTCTCAGAGCCCACGGGCAGATGCTAAATGTCAGAATGTACCAAGAAAACACAATTACAATCCTGAATAAGACTACATTAGTTTCCTATTGCTGCTGTAACACATTGACACAAATGCAGCGGCTTAAAACACCACAAGTTTATTATCTTAAAGTTTTGGAGGTCAGAAGTTCAAAATCACTCTCACTGAGCTAAAAGCAAGGTGCTGGCTGCATTGCTTCTGAAGGCTCTAGAGGAAAATCCATTTCCTTGCCTTTGCCATGTCCAAAGACCGCCTGCATTCCTTGGCTGTGGCCACCTCTCCCATCTTCAAAATCAGCAGCGTAGCACCTTCAACATCTCTCTTCTGACTGCAGACAGATTTGAAGCTGCTTCCCTTTCACCACTTAAAGTAACACTCACAGGTTTGGGGGATCAGGATGTGGACATCTTGGAGAGGCTATGTTTTCTGCTTCCCACAGAGACTTTTAGGACAAAAACACCAACCAACCTGGCACGCTTTCTCCTCTCGTGTCTCCTCATCACTTAACTTTTTGCAATTTGAATGAAAGCAGAGCCGCCCCCATGGCCAATGGCTGTATGCATGCATGTGTACAGCACGAGCCACAGTCAGAGGAAAAATAAACAAAACGCTTTGGGACGTGAGATCAACCAAAAATAAAAAAGTGGGTCACCTTATCCTGTTCTGGCCCGCTAAATAAATGAAAACTTAAGATTTTCTTTTTATAAAACAATATTGTTAAAGTGTTATTTTCCCCAGCAAAAAGTTCAGCCTTGACGTTTTCAATGCCGGTATCTGAAGATATCAGTGTCAGTTTATATTCTAGGAAGTGGAATTAGGGTACAAATAACTTGTTGAGGGCAATGCCTGTGAAGGGTTAGGGGGCAAGGGAGCAGGCGGAGGCTGAGAGAGGCTTCAGACCCAGACGCAGGTCTGATACCTGTGAAAGGACGGGGGCAGGAGAGGGGGCTCTATAGAAAGAGGCTCAGGCTCCAGCACAGCTTTGGGAAAGTGTCAGCCAGAGTGACAGGCAGCTCCAAAGAAAGACAGCTTTTTAGAGGAGGTCCATGCTCAGTCTTTGGCCAGGAGCAGTGCCGGGGAACATGGCCTTGGTGTGAATGCAGATCCCAAAGGTGTGGCAGAGCCGGAGGCTGTCTACCAACTACTTTTTTCATGACAGGTTCTCTTTTAAAGGGAGGTCTGAGCAGCACACGTCCATGACAGCCATGATGGGTCACAACTTTTGTGGCCAAATTACCGTTTGTGGAGACAGTAATTATGAGAGAAATTTCCAATCTTCCACCCTCAAGAGAGCAACTGTAATGTATATAATCTTAGTAATACTCAGGCCTTTTTTTTTTTTTCACTTAAATACTTGGGTTGGTTGTTTTTGGTTTTTTTTAATTGATGAGCCTATTCTTCTAGAACCTTCTTTGTGAGTTTCCTTGAAAGTAAGCTTATATCTTTCCTAAATGCTTTTATCTCAGAATCTTCCATTGACATTGTTATGGTGATGAAGAGGGATGGAGGGAGGGAGGAAGAAACTAAGAGAAAACTATGAAAATATTGCAATAGATTAAGGAACTTTTCACTTGGTTAAATGTACTTATTTGAGCTGGGCTTGTTACAGTGCTTGTTCCTATAATGCCATCAGCATCATGAGGGAAATGTTCTCCCCTAAAGATCTCTGAGCTGAACAAACTGTCTTCTTCACTTTATCCCAAGACTTAAGAGGCTGCAGGTCTGCAGGGGCTCCTGATGAGTATGGATTTATGCCCAGCTTATTCTAAAGAGGACTTGAGAAGAGGATGAGATAATCAGCATATGAATAACTTGTAAACTAAAAATGGTCTGCAAATGTGTGGTTTTATGGACAGTTTGAAATAATACACTTCTGGAATGCCACATTCGGAAAGAAGTTTGGCTAGAAGCACAGCTTGGAGAAAGCAGGAGGAGTGGTCTCTCCCACCTCTAGCACATTCTGTACAGGTAAGACATATCCCTTTTTCTGTAACCTCACTGTACTTTGCAGACTGCCTTGCAGTTGCAGGTGCTCAGTACCATTTACCAAGTTGAGTTCTGTAGACCAGCTCCTCTTTTAAAACACTAACCTTAAAATGATGGAACAACTTCAGAAGAAACAGTACAAAGTACACAATGAAACATCAGAAGACAGACCAGGAATCAAACAGAAAGGAGATTAAAGGGTTAGGTTTTACAGGAGACTTCCCCCATCAACCAGCAGCACCCCATCCCCTTCTCCTGCATTCCAGGCTCCCAGGGTAACTTTGAAGAATGAGACAGGCCAGGGTGGGCTGGGCAGGATCAGGGCGAGAGAGGTGAATGGAGAGATAGTAGCTTAGGTATTCAAAGTAATTGAGAAGGGACATGATGAAGAAGGATATAGAAAAAGGGGGAAAGGTGGGGCGTGGAAAGACAAAAGAAACTGCCAACTTGGCAGTTTTGCCTTTGTTCTTATTTGCAACAACCTCCTCTCACATCTTAAAATATCTCTTTGTATGTCACTCAGCCCACCTGGGCAGCACCACCTGGGTACTTAATCTTTACTGGTAAAACAGAAAAAATAGAAAAGAATACAATACTATGTTAATCAGAGTCCAATCAGGAAACAGATTAAAATAACTATATTTAATGCATCAAATTGGTTAACAAGTAATGAAGGAGGCTGGGAATCTAACCAGGGAACAGTGAAGCAACCCAGAGATTAGCGATAACAGGAAGTTGCTACTGTCTCTAGGCTGGAAGGACAAAGGGAAAAGACGGTGTCTTTACAGCTTGGGGCCAGTGAAACTAGAGCTGCTCCAAGCCTGTCCTATGGAAACTGGACAGATGCGGCCACTGGTGGAGATACTGTCAAGACAGAGAGAGAGGAAGAAATAAATACCCTTGCTTCTCCCTCTTGCTCTTCTATCTCCCTCCACTGTCTCCCACTGGCCAAACCCAGCCAGAAACCAGCTGACAAGGAAGCCTGGGAAATGCAGACTTCAGGAGTCAGCCCCTTGTGATACAGAGCAGAACAGAGAAAGGGCAGGAAAAACAAGTCTGGGACATACTCAAGCCACTTATCCTGCCCAGCTCCCAAGAGCCATCAGTGATAGTTAATTTTATGTGTCAACTTGACTGGGCTAAAGGATGCCCAGATAGCTGATAAAACTAAATAAAGAAGCTCTGTCCTCATCAGTGTGGGCAGGCATCATCCAGTCGTTGAAGGCCTAAATAGAACAAAAAGGCAGAGGAAGGGTAAATTCATTCTCTGTTGAGCTGAGACACCCATCTTCTCCTGTCTTAGACATCAAAGCTCCAGGTTCTCAGGCTTGCAGACTCTGGTACTTACACAGAACACACACACACACACACACACACATGCTGTTCTCAGGGCCTTGGCCTCGGACTGGGAGTTACACCATCAGCTCTACTGGTTCTCAAGCCTTCAGACTCAGACTGAATTACACTACCAGCTTTCCTGGTTCTCCAGCTTGCAGAATGCATATCCTGGGACTTGTCAGTCTCCATAATTGCATGAGCCAATTCCCATAATAAATCTCCTCTTACACATCTATATATAGCCTATTAGTTCTCTTTCTCTGAAGAACACTGACTAATACACCATCTAAGTAACTTACAAGGGAAGGGACTGGTTTATAGAAGAAGGGATTGTCCTGTAGACAAACAAGGACACACAGGTTGGAAGTTTCTTCCTCATGTGGCATAGCTGCGTTTTCAATAAACTAGCTTCAGATGAAGTTACGTAGCCTGTGAGAGAACCTTTACAAACAATTCATCTTCTCTCTATATGAACAGATTGTCTTTACAATGCTTCTTTGAAAGTCAGTGTGGTTCATGACTTTATGATCATTCTTCCAAAGAAACAATATTATGTAATATTCATTTGCTGAATAAATAGTTAGGAGCCCTTTTAAACCCTCACATGTAGCAACTATATTTTCTGAAGCATGGGATCTTTCAAAAGAAGTTCATGCCTCTTCAGGATTTAAAACAATATAAGATACTAAAAATATTAGAAGTCTCAAAGATAATGAGACAAAATATTCAAAATTACACAGTTCTCAGAAATTTTAAATTTAAGATTCTTGTGCCAATATTACATTTGCTCCTGACTTCTAAGTAGATCAGGTGTCTATAGGAAAATGCATTGCAGTCCAATTCAAAACACCATAACACATCTGTGTCCCATAGGAAATTCACCGTGGGATTGCTTCCTCAGGTATACGGTTTCCCTTTGGAACTGAGTATCCAGACAGATAAGAGAACACTTGCCTTGGATGAACATTATCTTCACCTTTATCCTTTAAAAGTGTGAACTTGAATTTTTAATATATTCACAAAGCTGTGCATCCATCACCACTATCTAATTCCAGAACATTTGCATTACCTTTCCATACTCCCCCAAAATTTCTGGCAACCACTAATCTATTTTCTATCTCTATGGATTTGCATATCTGGACATTTCATATAAATGGATTTAGACAATATGTCTGGCTTCTTTTGCCTAACATGATGTTTCCAAGATTCATCAATGTTTTAGCATGTATCAATACTTTGTTTCTCTCTATTGCTGAATAATGTACCATTGTATAGATATATACCTTTTGTTTATCCATTCATCAGTTAGTGTACATTTGGGTTGTTTCTACTTTTTGGCTATTATAATATGAATACTGCTGCTATGAATGTTCACAGACAAGTTTTGCATGGACCTTTGTTTTTAGTTCTCTTGGGTATACACCTAGGAGCTGAACTACTGGGACACATAGTAACTCTGTGTTTAACATTTTGAGGAACTGCCAAGCTATTTTCCAAAGCAGCTGCGCCATTTTACATTACCACCAGCAATGTATGAGGGTTCCAATTTCTCTACATCTTCACCAACACTTGCTATTTTCCTTCTATTTCATCATAGCCAACCTAGTTGGTGTGAAGCACTATCACATTACAGTTCTGATTTTCATTTCCCTAATGACTAATGATGTCGTGCATCTTTTCATATGCCCTGACCCACACACCACCTCCACCATCACCTTGGAATCTAAAGAAATGAGGGAGATAAAACGTCTCCTTCTCAATTATGTGGGAGACTCTGAGCATACAAAGCCCCGTGTCTCTCCTACACCCAGGAGGTGCTTAAACTCCTCCTAGCAGGAGAAGTTCAAAATTGATATGTTTCACCAGTATGAAACAAGCATTCTTAGGTTTTGGTCACAGGCGCTGACTTATATCAAAATCATCCTATAACTTCATTTACTTTACTTGTTACCAGGAGAAGTCTCAGGATTTCTTTAATAATAGCTTGCCTAGAAAGACCTTTAGAAACGATGCCTCTTCAACCCCCATAACTGGCATGGTTAAACCACCTTTTGCTTGCACAAAGCCTCTTCTCAGACACAGAAGAATAAACTTGGGCTTTTGTTTTTGTTTTTCTGGGTTGAGTTTAAATGTCAAATATTCTCCATGCAGACAAAAACACTTGCCAGACTATCAGGCTAGCGCAGTTAAACTTAAATGTTCACATGTGATTTATTTAGTAGCAGAGTAAATTACACAACTTGTTTATATCAGCCTTGTCAACAGCAAAATGAAGCCATTTACCAAAAAGCCATATTGATAGAGGATGCCTCTGTGGCATAGGACTGAAATCTGACTGAAAGATACCGAGAAACACCATCTGTGTTATGATTTATGACAATGCTAGAGAAGGAGGCTGTTAGACTGCTTTGCAAATACTAAATGCATTATGGGCTAAATGCAGCATTTGGTACTGCATGTTATTATTTGAGTGCATTTTAAGTATACCTGCCTCTGAAATGCATTGCAGTTTCGGGGGGAAAATATTTTTAAGTCTGATTTGTTTTGGATGAGGACAATCATGGAAACGTTAGACATCAGCTTATTAAAACTTAAGCCAACATTCAGAACAGTTTGATTACAGAGAATCCTTGCAATTAGACCCTGTAGAAAACTTATCCCTGACTAAAATGTTTCCATATTTTGTTCCTTATTTTTAAGGTCAACTTCATGAGCTACGAATCTATTATGAATCACTCTATTGGAACAAATGTATCTTAAGTTAAAAAGAAAGAGAGCCTCTTGTAATTAATGAGATATCAATTAAATTTGAATTTTGCCTTTTAAAAGAGTTTTATCACAGTAAGGGTCAAGATTTTATATGGAATCAGTAGAATGTCAAATGCCTGAGAAGTATATAATAAGGACAAAAATCAATTCTATATTTAAACTAAATTCCAAATTGCATTTTTATTTATTATTTTTCCTTCTAATTAAACCATTCAATCCTACCTTTTTCCAGATTTCATAATTTCCATTACTGTAATACGAACTCCAGTTCTTACAAGTAGTAACCACAATTCTTTAAAGACTGTTGGGTTTTAACACTGAATTTCTGAGTCAATGGCTGCCCCTACTAAGGTTATAATTATTTCTAATGGTTTGCAATTAAACTTTTCTTGTTTTTTTTTTTTTTTTTTTTTTTGAGACAGAGTCTCGCTTTGTTACCCGGGCTAGAGTGAGTGCCGTGGCGTCAGCCTAGCTCACAGCAACCTCAAACTCCTGGGCTTAAGCGATCCTTCTGCCTCAGACTCTGGAGTAGCTGGGACTACAGGCATGCGCCACCATGCCCGGCTAATTTTTTTTTTGTGTGTATATATATATATATATATATATTTTAGTTGGCCAGATAATTTCTTTCTATTTTTAGTAGAGACGGGGTCTCACTCTTGCTCAGGCTGGTCTCGAACTCCTGACCTCGAGCGATCCACCCACCTCGGCCTCCCAGAGTGCTAGGATTACAGGCGTGAGCCACCGCGCGCGGCCTAAATTTTTCTTTAATTCTCTCATTGCTTTGCTTTCTCATAGACTTGGAATAGTAAGAAAATTGAAGGGAAGAGAGTCAAACAGAGGTCTGTGTGATTATCCCGCAACTCCAAACCCACCCTTCCATTCCCTGCTTTGTGAAGCTGATGTCCGGACCCACAAACCACATTTCTGCATTGCCAGCCGGCTCCCTGGCAGACTTTGTCATAGGTCTCGCAGTAGAGGGAGACTGCAAGGCTGGAGACGAAGAAGGGACTTGCACTTTCTGTTTGCTTATTCTGCGCTTCTTGTTTGCTTCTGGTTCCTGTGAGCAACACTCTAGCACCTTGGCAACATAGATCTCTTCCTGTAGCAGCAGTTGAATCCAGTTTGCAATTTTCCCAACACTTGCGGGACCAGCCTCATTCCATTCCCTCAGAGACACCAGCACCAACCACCCAGTGTCCCCACCTCACAGATCTGGGTCTCAGCCCCACAGGACTTCTCCTTCAAGTTCAGAGACATCATCATGAGTCAAGCTAAGCCCCCTTCCCAGAGGTCTGCTTTCCAGCTCTGTGGGGCTTTCCTCCACACTTAGGTTTCAGTAATTCCAGCTTCTTCCCTCGATCATCTAGCCATAGATGGTAGCTCTTCCTACCATTGGTACCTTCGTGATATACCAGTGTTTTCTCTTTGCCTCTTCAGTTACCTAATTAGCAATTTGATGCTTAGTTAATAATTCTTTATGATAAATTATATCTGTTAAAATAACTGGTGTGATTTCTATCTCCGGAGTGAATACCAACTATACATGAATTAGTGTCAGGAATAGTTCCAGGAACAAAAAATACATTTTAAAATGTGATTTGGGGATTGGTTTGGTTGTGTCCTTGGGCTTGAATGCAGTGCTAAACTACTTGACAATGAACATGGGGACTAGTAATTGGCATTGCAATTAATTAAATTATACCTGTCGTTGGTTATGATGACTTTCTTAACGAATTAAGTACTTTGGGGAAACCAGACATTGCTTCCCTTGACTGTTAATGAAGTAACGTTGACTACAAGGGCTGTGGCGTTGAATGAATTCTTCTGAATGCACTGGAGCACTCACAGAATGAAAATTACAAGCTCAGAACTTTACACACTCAGCTTAAGTTACAGATTACCACGGAAATTCTATTATAGCCCTAAAATAATCTCTTATTTCTTATAGCCACAGAACCAATATTGTTGAAAGGCAGACACAAAATTTAACTATATAGGTTGCAGAATTACAATATAAATGTAATTCATGGCCTCTCTAAATCTCTCAGGTAAATTAGGGCATTGAGTAGGTAGGAGTGAGACTTAAATGTTTGAATGCCCTGTAATAACCTCCTCTGAGCCAGTTGCCTTACAAGGTGACACTCTGCTGAAGACTTACCTGAATACTCCTTGTTGCCAGCAGGTTCACAATGAAGATCAGATCTCATCATATTCAAAGGGGGGAAGTACATAATCTGATCTTTACAAACCAAAAGAAGTGCAAGATTTGTTAATTATGTTAGCATAAACCTGGAAAAAAATACATGAAAATGCAAACCAGAAGGTGGAAGATAAGCCTCATGAAAATCCAGGGACCCATCACCTTGGTAAAGTTTCTGAGTTCCGGTGATCTGGAACATGTCAAAATATCCTTTACGAGGAGAAAAATGAGTTGCTGTATCATGCACCACCCACCACCAAAAAAGTAGCACAACACCTGGTAGGCCGACATTTTTTTGTGTGTGTGATTTTAAAAGCAACATTTATCACTTTTTGGTGTGCCACTTCAATTCATTTACCAAATACATGTAAGAGTGTCAGTTTTGAGTGGAGTGCAGAGCAGGAGGAGCTCTAAAGCAAATCCAGACTGATGGGCAAGCTCATCTTCCAGTTGGGTTTTATGACTGAGCATTTACAAGGGAAATGCTAGAAAATGAAGTTACAGGCCAATTTTATTCAAGAGCATAGATGCAGAAATTAGAAACAAGATTTAGCCAATTGAATCCAGTAACACGTAAAATGCCAGCATATAAGCTCCAAGAAGGTAGTGATTTCTGGTTTTTTTTCTCATTACTGTATCCCAACACCTTAAATACTCCCTGAAACATAATGGACACTCAATATTATTCTATGAATGATTAAATAACCAAATTAGGTCTATTGCAGGAATTCAAAGGTGTTTTAACAACAGTAAATCTAGAAATGTATTTCACCACACTAACCAATTAAAGAACACACATATAATCTCCTTATTAGACACAGCAAAAACATTTGATAAAATCCATTACCCCTTCATTTAAAAAAGAACTTTTTGGCAAACTACAAAACAATTTGAAAATAGAAACAACCTATGATAACAAAGAATAAGAAACTTAGGAATAAGTCTAACAAAAACTCTATAAAAACTTTAAGGAGAAAATTTTAACATGTTATTGAAGACAATATAAAAGACCTAAGTAAAGGAAGAAGTAGCTCCCTAAGCACAATTTTAAGACTAAATATGTTGAAGGCTTTTTTTCCCCCTACTCTATCCATCTTCACCCTGGAGGACTGTTGGGATTTCCATAAACTTGGAGAGACATAAGTGACGCGGATTGGTAAAAATGCATTAGGGTCTATGAGCAATATTTATAAGTCCTTACTGCTCCAAGTTTCAGCAGCCCCTCAAGGAGCATATATTATGTGCTCGTAGTAGGGACAGAGGTTCTGGGGCCCACATGGTACTTGCAACCAAAAATATTGGAGGAACAATTCATTTGCATAGTATCCCTTCTCTGTCTTTCTTCTTCCCTTTCTAAAGGTAAAAAGATCTCCCAAACAAAAAATAAATAAATAAGGGGAGGTAGTTATTCAAGTAATCACAATATTGATAAATTAGAAATTCAATCTGACCTATAAGTACCTGACCTGTGAGCACCATACACACTTGAATAATAATTGCTAACATCCATTGAGCTCTTACCATGTGACAGATCTTGCACTAAGCATTTTGCATGTATCATCTCATTGAATCTTCACAATAATTCTGTGAGTAGGTAATATTACTCTCTTCATTTTACAGAGGTAGAAACTGAAATAGGAGAAAGAGTTAGTTCACCCAAAGACACACAGGTAGTTTATTAGTTTCCTAGGGGTGTTGTAGCAAATGACCAAAAACCTGGGAGCTTAAAACAACAAAAAGTTACTTTCTCACAGTCCTGGAGGCTAGATGTCCAAAAATAGAAATATTAGCAGATTTGGTTCCCTTTGAAGGCTCTGAGGGACAATCTATCCCATGTCTCTCCCTTAGCTTCTGGTGGCTGCCTGCAACTGTTGGCTTTCCTTGGCTTGGGGTGCATAACTCTAGTATCTGCCTTCGTTTCCACATGGCCTTTTTCTATGTCTCTGTGTCTTCTCCTTTTCTGTCTCTTTTAAAGACACTCGTCATTGGATTTAGAGTCCATCCTAATCCAGAAAGATCCCATCCTTACCTTAATTACATCAAGGTCCATATGTTTTTAGGACATGTATCTATTATTTGTATTAGAAAAAAAGGTCATTAATTTCACAATCCCACCACTCCAGAACATGGAAAACTTGTCACTCTGAACTTATATTTTGTGTATTATGTCATTCCAAATAACCCAGACTTTACCACTATACAATATATACATGTAACAGAATTCAACTTGTACCCTCTAAAGCTATTAAAGTTTTAAGACAGGAAAAAACAAAAATAAAACAACAACAAAAAACAAGTAAGGTCATACATTCTGAGATTTCAGGTGAATATTATCTTTTGGGTACCACATTTCAATCCATAATAGCTAGCGATTGGTAAAACCAGAGATTCAAACACAAATCTGTTTGACTCTCAAATCTCAGTCTCTTAGCCATTATGCTATACTTCTCCTTTTACCAAATCTTATGTATAGTAGATGCTCAATAAAAGGTTAATAGCTGAATGAGAATTAAAGAATAAATACCATACTTGGACAGTCTCTTGGAGTGTGTTTTTCTGGAATTTATTTTATAGTCACTTCTCAGAAGACTACTTCTGAGTAACCACACTGTCTATAGTTACTATTCCTTCTAAAAAGATGTCACTAACTTGCCACTTCCTCCTTGTCATTATCCTCTTTGATCCTTCACAATCTGTTGTTTTAACAGCATAAACCAAAGGCAAATTACAAATTAACTCAGGAAAGAATTAAAGAGAGAGGTGTGGTCAGAGAGCCCCACTAATGATGTGAAATCGTCAGTCCTGGGCTCATTCCCCTTGATCAAAAGGCAAAATTAGCAGTCACAGGCCTTTCTCAGTGTCCCTGTGCTTAACTCTCAAGTAAACCTTGGACTGTAACACTGATCCACTTCTCATGTTTTCCAAGAACTCTCTAGTAGAATTCCTAGTATAAGAAGGTAGCAGGGTCATAGGGGTTTCTTTGTCATTTAACGTGATTTGAGCCCAGGGTGTTTCTGAGGTGGTTAGCCTTTCAAGTCTGTGTCCCAGAAGTATAAGAGCATGGAAAAAGAAGGAGAAGGAAAAAACAACATTTCCATGCCAAGTATTTTTTAATTGAAAAATGTGGTAATATGAGTGAATATTTGGGATAAGACTTCCAGTGAATGCTCTTAGCTCTTTCTTTTAAAAATTATTTCTAAAATCTGTATTAAGAAAGATTTATGCATGAAACCATTAATCATGTGAGATTACTTTGGTTTTGATACATTGACAATGAATAGTGTATTTCCATAGTCAAAAAGGTAAAAATGTTTAAAAGTAAATTCAGTGACTGTTATGTTATTGTAAACTACCTAATTGTAATATGTCAAATATGATCATGATGACAACAGAAAATTATTTTTTAGACATATTGCATGGAATTAAGTTCTTCTAAAATTGTCTGATTACCCTCCTTACTCCCACAAAAGCAGGGCTGGAGAAGGAAGTGTGGGTCAGAGTTAGGCGTGGGTTGGTTGGTTGGTTGGTTTTATCCATTATGGCAAATTTTCCAGAAACTTTCTATTTCCAGCTTTCCCACTAGAAAGTAGACAGTGATACCTAACTGAGAAGTCAAGGTCCATATGTTTTTAGGACACATATCCATGTATTTATATTAGAAAAAAAGGTTATTAATTTTACAATCCCATCACTCTAGAACATGGAAAATTGGCTATCCTGAACTGATATTTTGTGCATTCTGAGCAAACTCTGGGTCTTATTTGCCTAAGAACTTCACTCTTCCTCCTTCTACCCCTAATCTTCTTTGAATGGCCTGGCCCTGGACCCTGGGATTGGGCTTCAGTTTAGGTTACCCTAGTTCCAGCTTCCTGTTCATCTCTGTTACAAAGTGCCATGGTCTGAGGATGGCTTCTATCCAATTCACCCAAACTTTAGCACATCTTATTATATCTCTCTGTAGCATTGATAATGATGGAAATATATCACTACTTTGACTTCTAGGACACATCTATACACTAATTTTCTCCCAACCTCTCTGACTACTCATTCTCCTTCACTGAATTCTCTTCCCAAGCCAACTCCTTTAACACTGACGTTCCACTGGATTCTGTCCAGAGCCCCCTGGCCTTCTCAGCCTACTATCATAAGCAATCTCATCCAATGCTATGGCTATTCAGATATGGTAATTCAGATAAAAGAATTTGTTATTGAGAATGAATGTTGGACTTTATATAAATCAATGGTCTACATGGCTTCAGTTTACCAGGGAATTACTTATCTTTCTATCAAACTATCTAAAGTTACAAGGTTGGTTGGCTAAAGCAACAGCAGCTACAGCAGCAACAAAGATTTTAGCATTTGATCCCCGGCACTGAGCACTTGGGGCACAGTTCTCTTGTGTTCTTCTGGGGATTACCTTATCTCTTTTCTTAAGCAGTATGAGCATTTACCAAATTAGTGAGTTAGTAAAGTATAGTGAGTTAGTAAAGTACCAGGCATTGGTAAAGTATAGGTCACTGGCGACATCTGATCCGCTGCCTGTTTCTGTAAAGTTTTATTGCAACATAGCTACACCCATTTATTTACATATTGTCTGTGGCTGTTTCTGCTACTTAACAACAGCAGAGTTGAGTAGTTAGACCATGGGGTTTGCAAAGCCTAAACTATTTACTATCTGGGCCCTAATTTCACCTAGCTGGATGGGAGACTGGGCAGAAGAAAAATGTAGAATGAAGATAAAAAATCAATAAGCAGGCAGTGTGTTCAGTCTTTGACCTAAAAATCGAGGCTGAAGTTGAGCACCCAATGTCCACGTCAGGATGCCACTTGAAGTCAATCAGAAGATTCCCAGATTTCTTTTTGGCCTTGAGTGATAGATGATTTTTAAAAATGTAGAAGATAATATACAAAGGGGAACAATTTTAATGGGAATGAAAGGTAGAAAAATAATGTGTTTGACTTTGAGATTTTTTTTCCACTGTGGTACCAATGGGATAGCCAATTTATGTCCAGAAAAGAGTCTGATATGCAAAACTGAAAGTCAAGAAGAGTGTGAGGATACAGATTTGGGAGTCATCACTGTTCATGTGATAGCCAAGTCCTAGACTAGGAATGAGATCAACCAACAAGCATGTGTAAAGTATATCTTAGCAACCCCAGGTAAAGAAGGCCAAGGTAAATTAATATCTCCCCAGGTGTAACACTAACTCACTAATTTGGTAAATGCTCATACTGCTTAAGAAAAGAGATAAGGTAATCCCCAGAAGAACACAAGAGAACTGTGCCCTAAGTGCTCAGTGCCGGGGATCAAATGCTAAAATCTTTGTTGCTGCCATAGCTGCTGTTGCTTTAGCCAACCAACCTTGTAACTTTAGATAGTTTGATAGAAAGATAAGTAATTGCCTGGTAAACTGAAGCCATGTAGACCATTGATTTATATAAAGTCCAACATTCATTCTCAATAACAAATTCTTTTATCTGAATTACCTGGAAAACCGTTCCTATGCCCACTAAATATTTTTCACTGAATAATGTTGTCCTGGCAAATATAGCTCAATTAAGATGTGTTGTTTACATGTATATGAATTGGGTTTATTTTTTTAAATAAACTTTTTTATTTTGGAATGATTTTAGATTTACAGTAAAAGTACAAAGGTAGTACAGAGTGTTTCTGAATACCCCTCACTCAGTTTGCCCTAACCTTAACATCTTAAATTACAGTAGTACATTTGTCAAAATTCAAAAACCAACATCGGTGCATTACTATTAACCACACTCCAGATTTTATTTGGATTTCACCAGTTTTTCCACTAATGTCCTTTTCCTGTTCCAGGATGCCCACCTAGGATGCCACATTGCATTTATTCATCAAGTCTCCTTAGCCTCCTAGCTCTGTAACAGTTTCTCAGTCTTTCCTTATTTTTCATAACCTTGATGCTTTAGAAGAGTACTGGGGAGGTATTTTGTAGAAGGTCCTTCAATGTGCATTTATATGATGTTTCCTCATGATTACATTGGGGCTGTGGGTCTTGGGGAAGAACACTGCATAGGTGAAGTGCCCTTCTCATCACACCATACCATGCATGATGCCAACATGATGTATAACTGGAGATGTTAACTTTGATCGTTTGGTTAAGGTAGCATTGCCAAGTTTCTCTATAAAGGTACTATTTTTCCCCTTTCCTTACTCTATTCTTTGGAGTATTCCCACCTCCTAGACAAGGGAATATCTACTTATATTATTCGGAAGTCTTCTTTCAGGAAGATGTGTCTCTTCCATTTATTTGTTCATTTCATTATTTATCTATATCAGGATGGACTAATATGTATTTATTTTATACTTTGGGTCGTAATTCAATACCACGTTTGGCCACGGGTAGCTCTTTCAGGTTGGCTCCTTTGCCCCTTCAACATGCCGCTGTCTTTTATTTACTTATTTATTTATTTAGCACTTTCTTGCTTTCTGGCACAGATTTCCCAAGCTCATCTTGTGTTTTCTCTCAGGAATTGCCCATACTTTTTTTTGCTATTTAGGATAAAGAAAACAGTTTGGCAGTTATTTAAAATGTTAAACGTATGGTTATCGTGCAATCCAGCAATTCCATTCCCAAGAGAATTGAAAGCATATGTCTACACAAGAATGTGTACACGTGTAGCCACATTATTACAAAGTCAAAAAATGGGAACAATCCAAATGCCTATTAACTGATGAATAGATAAACAAAACATGGCATGCCTACGCAGGGGGAATATTATTCAGCCATACAAAGGAATGCAAGACTGATTCATGCTACAACATGTACAAACCTTGAAAATATTATGCTAAGTGAAAGAAGTCCATCATCAAAGGCCACATATTGTCCTGATGCCACTTATATGAAATGTCCAGAATGGGCAAATCCATAGACACAGATGGTAGATTAGTAACTGCCAGGAACTAGAGGGTGGGGGAAAGAGGGAGAGACTACTAATAGGTCCAGGGTTTGTTTTAGGGTGGTGAAAATATTCTAAAAATAGATAGTGATGATAATGGCACAACTCTGTAAATATACTAAGAACCACTGCATTGCATACTTTAAAAGGATCAATTTTATGAAATGTGAATTACATCTCAATGAAGCTATTATTTTAAAAAAAGGAAACAACAAAGTACTTTATATGATCATGCTTTGGACATCTAAGGTCTTCATCAATACATAAATGTTTTTATATTTTCAAGTAAATAAATCCTTAAAATACTAAATGGATATGGCAATAATGAGGGATATTGTTAATTGAGCACCAACTATATACCAAGTTTTACCACATGAAATTGCTGATATTTGAATGACTTTAAGTTACAAAATGGTAATTTCAAATAGTTATCTAACTGAAGTTTAGGTCTTTGAATATGTATAATTTTAAATACCAGAAATGTCCCACCAGCTAGGAAACAAGCCCAAGAAGATTGAGTTGCCTAAGGTCAAATGATGAGTATCTGGTAGAACTTGAATTCAAATCCAAATCTGTCTACTGCAAATGCTGAGCTTATTCTATTGGTCCACATGGGCTCCCACAGTAAATGAGGCTCTTGAATTTTACATGTAATGATGTACGATTATATTTTTTAAATAGCTATATGCAAGTATACTTGTTTTAAAAAGAGAAAGGGAGAATTGGAGCAAATTCTTGGTAGAGCTAAAATCAAAGCTTAGTATCCTCTGATTGAGACTTTTCAATTCAGGTGTTTCTATATCTCTCATATTGCAAATAGTCCTATCATCTCTAGGTAAACAGGACTTCCCATTTATAAATCTTTGCCTGTTTTCTATGACAAGGGAGTGAAAGAGGGAACCCAGGAACTTTATCCAAAACAGAAACAATCAATGATGCACAGGTTGGCTAAGATTGTTCACTTTGAAACAGCAAACTGCTTTTAATATTACTTGATTTGTTTCTAATTTTATCTCAGGGTTTCTCTACCCTAATCTCATCTTGCCAAAAATTCTTAGACTTTGATGTATGAGTGCAAACATTTTAATAGCTAGAATTTTTTCTCCCATGTCAGTTTCCTCTTTTATTTGATGCTTTCTTATCTTTCTATGCCTACTTCCTCCAATTTTCTCCATTTAAGAGTTAGCACAAGTCTCTTGCTAGTGTTAGTTGCAATAAATGTCCTATGAATGCTATGAAAAAACAAAGTTCAGACCATATCACCAGATGTATATTTAGAGTTGACTTTTTTTATTTATTTATTTATTTTTTTTTTTGCTTGTTTGCTTTTGTTGTTGTGTGGTTTGAGGTTTGGGAGTTTTTTGTCATTTTTTTTCAGGGGGAAGGATATATGGTCTTACAGAATACAGAGTATGAATATGTGTGTTTGGAAGAAGATAGAAAGGAAATAATATCTCTCCCACCCAATCCCCACATTTCAATCCTTACCCTGTTTTATTTTTATCCTTAGAACCTAACACTATCTGACATAATATTTATTTACTTATTTATTTTCTCTCTCCCCACAATCAGATGAGAAGTCCATGAAGTCAGGTGGTTTGTCCGTTCCCTAAATCTCCCCAGTGTTTAGAATAGAGCCTACTCTATAGGAGCCTCTCAATAAATATGTGTCAAATAAACAGATGAATTAATAACAATGAAACAAAAGAAAACAGTTATATTAAGGAGAATTAGTGGTCTTTCTCCCTAAAAAAAAAAAAAAAAAAAAAACCTTTAAAGTTATTGCAATATTGTACTGAAGAGTAAATAAAAATCACAGAAAAAAAATGCTTCTTATTCCTCCTGAAAATGCTAAATTCTAAATTCTATGTTGACAGCCTTTGTAGCTGACTGGTCTGAAACATGAGAGGAGGCAGAGATTAAACGATTTACCTAAGCGAGGGGAGCGGGCGTGGGGGCCCCTGGGCAGGCTGAGTGGTAAAGGGAGGCCAAGGAAAGAGAAGTTCATTTGACAAGAGCATGGAATAAATTTTCTTTCTTTTTCTTCCCTCCTCTCTCTCTTTCTTTGAAGCATAGCTGATTTCTTTGTCTTCAAAGTAATTGTGATAGTTAGAAAAGACATTAATTGAGAACAAATTCTGTTTTAAACAGCGTGAGTAGATTGCAACCCTGTTTGAAGAAATCTGTGGCCTTTGGCTGGGAGAAGCGGTGATGCTGAATGGCTGAGGAAGTCAGGCCACATGTTCCAAGCCAATTAGATTCACGGAAAGTCCAAAATGTAGCAATCTCTAGTTAAATAATGAGCCTTTTCCCACTAAATAGCCTCCCTGCCACTTAAAGACAAACTCCTTACTATTATGAGAATTTTTTTTTAGTAACTATAACCTGTCATTCACCGAAATGACATCTTAAAAAGTCAATTTCAAGAATCACCTTGGCTGTCACTCAAGCTCATAAATCTTTCCAAATCCCTTTAGAGCCAGCTTGAGAGCACAGCCTCACACAATTTAGGATATGTCAGCTACACCTGTTGCCTATAAAATGTGGTTTATTACAACAAATACAATTGTAAACCTATATACCCCGATGCTGCTTTTATGGCAAGAAGCAAGCACCCTTGACTCTTGTATTTGATCCCTGATAATTGCCTTGAACAACACACAACGTTCAATAACTCTCAACATGGCTGCTCTTGATTCTGGTGGATCATAAAATATACTTTTATGAATCATGGCTTTCCTAAGATAAACCGTATTACCCATGAAATGATTAAAAATTAAACAAAGCTATGACAACCTTTAAAAGACTTGCCTTTTTCTCAAGTAAGAACACCGGATCTCTCCCACACACATTTCCTGACCAGATTACAAATCTACTAATTATGTCCTGACTCCATAAATCTATCTCCTTTCACTTCAAATGAATGAATTATACTCATTTCATCTTAAATGCTATAGAGATTTGCTCTACACAGTTAAATTGCTGCCATCCTTCTCCCTAGATAGTCATAATAATTTACTTTTGTATAGCTCGTCACAGTTTGCAAATTCCTTGCACACAAAATTTTTTACTTTAACCCATGATGGAATACCTATGAGTTCCATTTTATTAGTCCCAGTTTTACAGAGGAGGAAATTGAGGTGCAGAGAAGTAACTTGAAAAAGTCAGACAGTGACCTTTCTCTTACCCATTTCTGCCTCAGAAAGCAGTATTGTTTGCCAATAACTTCAGCCCTGTCTGGTTTCTGACCAAGGCGGATAGCACACGTGCATTAGGAACCCCAGGCACTAGCTAGTACGGCCATGGAGGTGGTCTTGCTGCAGACCTGAGTCATTTAGGCTCTTGCCTAATCTCTGTCTTAGCTCTGTCCCAATCACTGGTTTATGTCTTAGTTCTCCCACTGGCACTGGAGCTGTAGTGAAAGGCCAGTCCTGCTTACCTTGGCTTAAAACCTATCAAGACATCTAGCCTATGCCAGCTTCATGTCTGTAGCAGGTGGACCCCAAACCCATAGAACTGGCTGGAAACTTGCCCCTAACCTATAGAATTCCCTTACAACTATGACTTGCTGAGGCTGACACTTGTCTGCACAGAGAAAGGCATTCTCTGGGGAATCCCACTAATGTGCCCCAGATATCAGATAAGACACGGTCCAGATGAAACCTATGGAAAGAGGCCAACCACATACAAACTTCTTAGAAAGCAAGCTCCTACTGTACCATACTAAACAAGTTTAACTTGTTCAAGAGTTGATTATCAAAATCCAGACTTGCTCTCAGTCATTTGCTGGAGGAAAAAAGCAAGTAAATAATAAAACAACATGTTCTTAAGAGATCACCACCTCTTATTGGGATCTTTCAGGCATACCTATATAGAAGAAGAAAATTCTCTGTATCAGTTAGGATTAGGTTCAGCTGTAGCATTAGGAAACTAAAATTAATTAATAGTAGCCAAAACACAAAATATGTTATTTTGTTAAAAGTTCAGAATGGGTATCACAGAACTGATATGAAATCCATAAGGATTTCCTGCAAGAAATAAAAAAAAGAAAAAAGAAAAAAGAAATAAAGAGGATTTCCTAAGGAATCTAAACTCCTTCCTGCTTTTCATTCTATTATCCCTAATGTATGGCCCTTGTCCACGTGGATCAAAATGGCTGCTTGTGCTCCAGCCAACACTTGTATATTCTACATAGTAGCTAGAAGGAAAGGGTCAAGAAGAGTGCGCCTCAACCCTTTTAAAGACTTTCCAGTCATCATGTATGTTGCTTCCACTTACATCCCATGGGCCAAAATTTAGTTACAGGGCCACATCTAACTGCAAAAGAGGCCAAGATTTAGTCTTTATTCTAGGTAACTATGTGAATCACTGAAAATTGGGTTCTATTACTGAATAATAAATGATAAATGAATGTTGGAAGGCAACTGTAAGGTTTTTGCCATGTGTTCCTTCCTCAAACAACTGCTGGAACTCTTCCTAAGGCAGGGAGATTCCTTATTCCACCTTCTTCCAGGACTCCATAACTTACCCAAATATCTTCTCCCTACCCAGGTCATGCACCCTGGGATCCACATAGTAGCTAGCAAATGCAACTGGGTGTCCAGCTGGCTGCAAATAAGTCTCCTGAGGAATTCATTTAAAATACAGATTCTTGGGCTTGAAACTTTTGAGATTCTGACTTAGTGAATCTGGGAAAGGTGCCTGAAAGCTAAATCTTAAAAATAAAAACAAAAACCTCTAAATGATGTTGGTTAATGAGTATGTTCAACCTGTAAAAATTCATCAAGTTTACACTTACAATATATTTATAGCATATGTATTTTTCTTTATGCATATTATACTTTAATAAAAAGAGTTTTTTAATGTTAAAAAAGATTTCCAGGTGATTCGCTTGTATATCAAGCTGTGGGAGCAGACTCCAAAGAAAGAGGCTTGACCAGGGCTGGATTCAACCCAGTTCCTGGAGTCAGAACCTTGGCATATGCATTTGCCCTGGCTAGACTGCGTAAATGAAGGAAGTATTCATTTATTCATCTATCATATCAACAACTGACAGGTTTGGGAAAGATGATAGAAAGGTGTGAGATGGAATATAATTCCATAATTTAAAAAAATCTAAATTCATCCTACTACTTTTCAGCATCTCAGAAGCATTCTAGGATATATTTTGTTTAATCTTTTCCTCTTGGTTTCCATTTATTTCCCCCTTTCTCTTCTGGCTTCTCCTATCTGCTTTTCTGACTCCATCTACTGCTGGGAGAGAAACTGGTCATCATCCTAAAAAGTGAAAGAAATAAGGGAGAGATCAGATGGATAGGAAAACCAGAGCTTTGGGAAAAGGGATCCTGTCTACCCAAGCCAGTATAGCTCTGCCTCGGAGGGAGATCAATGCAGCCTTTGTTGCCACAGGAAATGACGGGAAAATACAGTGGCACAGGGCATTGCATCAGGAATTCTGGGCTCTATTCCTACTTGAAGTGGCAAAGAAGGCACTCTAAGAAGATACAACACAACATAGGGCTGTCTTGGAGTAAAAAATATTAGAAAACCCCGTTTAACTGCTAGAGTACTGAGCATAGAAAAAAATTATCTCACATTCCACCAAGCCTTGCTTTTCCCATTAAAAATTATGGGTGGAGATGTTTTGAAATACTTGCCTATCTTATCAACCCCAGCAGTCATAACAATTTTTACCTTAGATCCATTTGAAATGTTTGCTGATGGTGCAAATGTTCCCTCTTGGAAATGTGCTTGCTTTTAAAACAATGCCAAATGAAACAATTTTCTGTACATATAGAACATTTTATTTTGAAAATCCTTGCTGATGTATGCAGGGCCTGTGCAATGTCAAGAGGCATATTTAATCAAACATCCCTGGGAGAACAGCCTAGTACCATTAGCCTCATTATACAGATAAGAACACTGAGATCTAAATAGGTTAACTAGAGGATGCAGAATGCTTCCTAACAGCAGAGTACTCTAAAAATATTACGTGCACAGAAAGAAAAATGTGATCTCTTACAGGCAAGAGAGGAAAAACAGCCCAGAGGTGAAGAGAATTCATATTTTTGTTTTGAAAGTTTTCATGGCTAATGTCAAAGAGCACATTGTTCTCCTGAGCCATGTACAATTTTCTCACCCAGTATTTTGGGGAATTATGCAATTGCATCTCCAGATTTCAAGCAAATTAGATGTATATCCATGGCTTTCCTCTGTGGAGTACAAAATACTAAGAAAATTCTGGCTATGTTATTGCTATCTGTATCGTGCATAATCAGCACATTGCTGATAGTGCTATATCCCATACAAACTTAATAAATAAATTGCAGGAACACAGCAACTCTGGTTTCTTCATTCATCAAACATTTATTGAGTGGCAGCTCTGGATCAGTGTGCTACACCTGGAGATATAATGATAAATAAGATAGCCCTACCTTCCAGTAGCTTATGATATAGAAAAGAAAAATAAAATGGAATTGAATAATTAAAAGATAAAATGATTAGTTACATTAGAAACACATACAAAGTACCCTGGAAGCACAGAAAAGAGTGTAATGTGCTGTGCCTGGAGAAAACAGCCAAATAATTAGAGGGTATGACGTATGAACATCTTAAAGCAAAACAAGGTGAAAGGTATTTCATGCAGATCAAGTCACACATGGAAGGGCAGAGAAGTACAAAGAGCATATTATGTGACCTGAGTGTGTTGAGTACAGGCAAGAAATGAAAATGGACAGAATGTGATGGGTTTGTGAAGGGCGACATTCTACCATCAATGAGGAACCAATGGAGGGTCAAAAACAGGGAAGGGGCATGATCACATTTGTGTTTTAAAAAGACAAATCTGTGTGGAGAATGGGCTAAAGGCCCATTTATTGGAAATAAATGGGGTCAATGAGGAAATTCTAAGTCTGTGCAGTAGTCCAGGACAGAGATGACAAAGACCCAAACCACCGCAACGGCAGTGAGGATAGAAAGGAGACAACAGAGTCAAACGATGTTTGGGTGTTGGAATCAACAAGCCTAGGGAACCAATTCTGGGGCTGGTGGCTTGGGTACTACACGATGTTGGCGTCACTATCTAAGTTAGGATCGTGGAAGAACGAAGGTTTGGGAGAAGATAATGACCTGGGAGTTTTCATGTATATGATTTTCTTTCTGAGTAAATAGAATGCAGGAAATATAATTGAATCTTTTATTGATTGTCTTGCAATACCTTACAATCATCATCTTGAGATGAAGAGTTTTCCAAACCCATCAGTCATTTGTAAGTTTCTGAGTTCAGTGGTACTTCTTTTGAAGTTTCCTTTTGCTTGCTTTACGAGAGAACAGCTTCCCTCTTCATCCCAGACATCAGCCTTGTATTCCTATTTCTTCATTTTATAAACCCTGCTGGAAGTCAGGTTAGCGAAGTGGCATGTAAAATCGGAATTGAAAGACACAACTCAAGACTTGCCTTTCCATCTTTGGGTTCCCAGTTTCTGGAATAGAATACAACATATAGACAGTGCTCATATTTAATAAGTGAATAAAACTTAAATCTCATTATCATCTGCAAAGATGTAAACATAGTAAGTCAGTGTGGGAGGTCCTGGTGCTGACCATTAGAAGCAATTAATGACACAGATTTAGAGATATTATGATTCAGAATATGTCTTCAAACAGAAAGACTCTTAACATGCTAACCTGGTAAGTGACATTGGCCATGAAAGTGTTTAACAATAGATGTCTCTGGGTAACCACGATTGTGTTTAATAATCTGACCCTGAAGTTGCTGTGGCACCCTTGTTTCTCCCTAATGGAAAAACTGTTTTCAATTCAGACCCCAATCAAGAAATTATTCTACCCATCCCCACAATGCAGCATATCACAGCAGCTGGCCAGAGCAATCAGATTAAAGATGGAAAAAGTAGAAAGGCACACAGGGAAGGAAACCATTCCCAGGTAGCAACAAATAGTAGTGGAAGGCATTTTATAGAGCATAATAAAAGGAAGCAACTTCATTTACTTATCATTAAAATGACAAACTCTGAGCAATCACATAAGCAAAAATGGAGAATTTTTGACAAATTGTAAGAGTTCAGTTTTAGACTGGAGCCATCTTAATTGCTGGTTTTATTAAAATGTTAACGTTAAATGGCATACACACTGAAGACTTCTGTCACTCAGAACCATTCAAAGCCTGCTCTAATTAGTGTACTGTAAATACTTAGCTACTTGTTACCTCAATTACCTTCACAGGTATAATCTCATATGCAAGCATGCAAATGTAGTCTCTCCTTTCTTCAAAGGGGAAATTCTTTATTCTCTCAAAAATTCAAATCTATCAGTTTGTTAGTCATTCTATCAAAATCTTAGACCAGCTTCCATTCTCAAACTGCAGATCTGGGTTTCTCAGTTCATTATTTTGTTCAAGGAGCAAAAGGATTCAGATATAATTAGACATTTATTAATTATTGTTATATTATTTATCTCCTAGTGAAATATGTCAAGGATAGCATAAATCTATAAACATTTTGTTGACTTTGCTTTGCATCAGTTTGAGAAATGAAAGCTGATTAGGGACAATGCAACATGAACACAATTCCAGTTATTGATCCTTACAGATAGCATGCATTTTAATATGATTGGTTGAATTGAAAGTCCCCTTATAGTTTATACAAAAGTATTCAATTTATATTTCAATTATTTTGGATGCATGGCCTCTATTCTCTCCCTATCTCCACATAATAAGACAAAAGTATCCTCCAATGCAAATGATATTTTGTTTTGTTTTATTCTGCTTGTTTATTTGTTTATTTTACTTAAATGTTCCTAGTACCCAATTATCGTCAGGGGGGAAAAATGGCTTCATGTAAGTCTTTGAAACTAAAATTATCTTTAAAATGTGTCCCCCAAAAGGTAACTGGCTCATATTTTCTAATTCCAAACAAAACATTAATCTATTTAGTACCTTGAATTGCATTGTGAGTTCATCAGAAAGCCATTTTGTCTTAAAAAAAATATTCCATGGGAGAATTCTTGAGATTTTTCTTGGCCAAAATCATTTCAGTCATGTTTTATGGGGTAAAACTTAAGGAATTCAATCATGTATTTGTTCATGGGCCAAAGAGGACACATTCTTTCTTGAGGAAAACTTTTTCTCTGGAAGTTGTTTTTGATACTAAGTCACTAACATCAGAAGCTTTTTCTGTAACTTGCTAGTTTTTTGTAACTACAGACTGCAATAAATACATTTCAGGTTAACTGATGTTTCTAAGTAATTACATTCTTACTATTATAAATTATTAATAACGTTCAGTGTAGAGTCCATTTATTGAATGTGACTTAAAATATGCCTTTTTAAAAATAGCTTGTCCCATTTCAGATGAATAACGTCATCACAGACCACCTCAAGGGTTAGGGCAAGACCAAAGCAAGAAGGGAGCCACAAACATAAGTGCTTTAACCTTTTAGAAAAAGATCATTATTTGGTTCAATATTACACCCATTCACATTTACACTTATTTAGGTAGTATATGCTAAAGGAGTAAGCTCACAGGTTCATTTCATGAACGCATGCAAAATGATTTTAATATTTTTAGTTAGACATTTGATTTGGAGGAAGGAGTAACTATGGTGTGTCCTTAATAAGCATCAGCTAAAGAAAAAATTATCTTTCCTGGAAAAGCGGAGTGTGGTAAAAGGAAATGGTTATTATCCTTATTTCAAACTATTCCTAGAAATGTTTTACCTGCATATTTTGGTCAATGGGATTAAGGGGAAGAAAGGAATGTACCAAGACTTTGTCCGAGAGAAATAGGAGCCTTGTTATTTCATCTGGAAATGGAGTCATTTTACAGCCTGTTCAGCCTCTGAACACAGAAGTGCTCCGCAGTCTGCATCTTTGTTCTGTGTGACAAGGCAGAACCCTGTGTTCAGCAGGAGGAGGGGGGCTTCTGTAACTCGGCTCCCTGGACAAAAAGAAGCCATTTGTGGCTCAGAGTTTACATAACACATGTAACCATCCACTAGGTCTCTTTGCTCTCCCTGAGCTATGCTATGTACCGAAATTGCATGAAGCCTATTATCTCATAACGAAATGGTTAGGGCACCAGCAATTTGGGATTATAAATTCCATCTCGAAAATATCATGTGGATTCAGCCAACATAAAAATATATCTATGTATTTCTTCCTCTAAAAAAACATTGTGTTCAATCCCACATTTTAAATGGTTTATGAAACAATGGATTTAGAACCTTTGGATCCCCAATGGCTTTTCTTTTCTAACTTGGTATTCCTTCCATCTTACATTTACCTAGTCATTCATTCATTCATTCAACAAGTACTTACTGAACCCCTATTATGTACATAATTTTATGTTAGTACTATGAGGCATTCAAAAGAAGTATGAGAAAAGACATGTACCTTTCAGAAACTTAAATGACATATGAAAAATAAGATTTAGCAACAAAATGAGTGAGGAAGGAGTTCAGAAGAGGAAAGTATCTGTGTGGGCAGTGATGGTCTAGAGTGTCTTCATTTTAGAGTCATCTTAAAGCAAAAATTAGCAAGTAGCTCCTTTCCAAAGGTAACCACTGACTCCAGGTACCCACTGAAACCCATTTCTCCCTCAGCCACATCCAAATATAACACCAGTTGGCTCAAGGAACTTCACTATGAACTTCTCCCAATCAGGCCACATAAAGTCTTTTTCTCCCTTCTCCTTTTCCTATAGCTCATCCAATCTTACCCACACAGCAGAATATCCTCTTCTAGCTTGTTTTCTGTTGGGAAACTCATATATTAATTAAAGGTGTAAACTTTCCTACATATTATATGTTTTCAGGACTAAATCAAAGAAATGGTTTGGCAATGGCAACGTTGAAAACCCCTTAGGCAGGGTGGTGGTGGTAGTATTTTTGACCAGAAGGCCAATCTATGTTGCCATATGATCTGCCAATACAGTAGGCCAGCCCACGATGACAATCTCTGTTTTCAGTTGGCTTTCCAGAAAATAGGGGTAGATGAAGTGTTAATTGAAATAGATGAGGTGTTGATTGTAAAATGTTCACACAGGGAGTGCCAGCAAGAGATACACCTGTAAGGAAGTGGGGAATGCAGTTGTCAGCAGAGGAGTTGACCCTCAGCCAATCTTTCAAGGAGCTCTTGGGGCTGGGATGACCCCTCAGAGTTGCCCCAAATTGAGGTAAGGGGGCTGGACCTTCTACCCTGTATCAGCCAGTCATCAGCCAGTCATCAGCCATGAGCTGCCTCTTAGAGGGAGTGGTTCTTTGGTCAAGGAAGTTCTCTGTGGCAGAGGACTACTTCTAGTGAAAAATACCATGTGAACTGATAGCAGCCAATATGCCCAGAAGCTGGGGAATCCAAGTGTTATTTCTGAAAAGAGAATCTGAGAGGGGTCCAAAGCATGGGGGAAGATCAGGAGAGTGCCTGTTAATATAAGTTGCCTTTATCTCTCAAGTTATTTTTAAGACTAGGCCTCCCACACTAACAGAGAGGACATTGATATTATTCCCTTATACTTAGCCTACCTATATATTCCGTGATCAATAAACTAAGTTTTATAACTGAAGATGGTTGTCCCAAACATCTCCTAGGTGAGAGTAACAAGTGTAGTAGACTCTCCAGGTAAGCCCAATGATGTCATCAGGTTTTGTATTATCCTCCCTTAGGGACACAATAAACACTTAATTTTAGGTTGCTATATTACAACTGCAAAAATACCAGCATACGATGAGTTCAGGCTTTCAACTTAAATTCTTGCTTTTTCAGCTCGTATATATTCAGAAGGAAATTATATTTTGAACTGAAACGCTACCTTTGTAATGAGGTAAGAAGAATTTTGATCTTATGGAATCTATGCATTTACACAGATGGAGACAAAATAGCCATGTGAATAACCATAATTCTGCAAACCCTGATTCCCTAAGTAATTAAAGATGAGATTTCATACTTTTAATTTACTGCACAGTCTAAATTTCAATTTTTCACACTGTACCTCTAAAAGGGAATATCATGAAGAGAAAGAGGTCCTCATTTTAGAACAGGTAATTTAACATGGTGCCATTTCATTTGAAATATTCAGATTCTACCCTCTACCAACAATAACTGGTGTTGAATTCAAAACACATCCCCACTGGGCCAGAAATTATATCCTCTAATTATCCAGTCTAAATTTATAATAGTCTTAGCTGAGCCTCTAATCTGTTTAGACATACTCTTTTTTGAATCATTGGACTTGTGACAGATATTCAAAGTTGTTACTTGGGACTTCTTAATATCATTTTGAAATTCAATTTGAACCCCTCAAAAATATCAGTTACACCAAATCATGAGTTTTGTGGCCAGGTTAAAGCTATATGACTTTGGAATTGTAACTCAGGAGGTTGAAAAGCTATGGGAGATAGCTGGGTCCCCATAAGCATCAAGCATATAAATCATAAAAATTGACTTTGTGCAAAGGTTCTGATAATTCAATTAAGTTAACTGGCAATTATATTAAGACTGGTGCTAATTCCCTGAAAAAGAATAAAAAACTTCCCAGTAATTAATCTCTAAAGGTATCTTTGATGACTCTTCCAGTAATGACTGTTATACTCAGACAAATCTACACTATCATATCACAGTTAAGGACTTGGCACAATGCTTTATGAGACCCAAACTGAAGAGCCACATGTCCTTATTTGTCCCCTTATTTTGGGGGGCAAGTAGCACTGCTTATGAGAATAGTGTTAAATTTCAATAGCAGAAGCAGACGGATTCCTCCAATGTTGTGTACAAACATTCAGTGAAACCCTGTAATAAACATATTTATTAGCGCTAAAAGAAAAATTAGAGGTTGGATTCACATCTTTCTCCTAGTGTAGATTTGACTGAGATCAAGTCCAAGGTGGAGGCAGTGGGAGCATGTAAGGAGGATTAGATAGTTTGAAAATAATTTATCCTTTCCAGTTTAATTTGAAATACTAATAAAGACAGGTTCTTTTGTCTTCCCCTTTGAGCTTTTAAAAGACAGGATGTTCATAACAATGCTTAATACTTAAATAACACCTTTCTTCTCCAAAGGCTTTTAAATACAGTAACTACCTATTAGAATCTGTTCCTCACAGGGCAGGAGAGCCCCTTACCTGCAACCCAACTAAATTGTCAAATGTCACATGTTAAAGTACAGTGACCCTGGAAAATAAGGAGAAAAAAGTTGGTCTACAATCACCATGAACCATGTATAGTGAATGAATGGTTAAAATCCTAAGCCTTTTTATATCCTTTAAGACCTACTATATTTTTCAATAACATTTAATATTCTTTTTTCCCTATTACAAAAGGAATATAAGTTCATTGCAAAAAAAACATAGAAAATAAAGACAAGAAAAAGAAAAAACAATTAGTGAATTACAAATCCACTTTACAGGTTGTGACAGTGACCTCATAATTTTATCAGTTTTTCTTAAAAAGTGCAATGAGTCACAGTGAAATATTGGAAGTTTAAACCTGAAAGCACTTCTACCCTAACTAGAGAAATGTAATGAATCTACCAAAAAATGAGAAATAGCAAGGTGCGTTTAAATCATGCAACTTGATTTTTAAAAATTAAAGTCATTTATTCATAAACAAAATGGGTTGGTTTCAATTTTACTAGAATGTGTTAACCAGATTTTACTATTTTTTTCCTCTGAATCTTCCTTGTTCTTTCATCATGTATTTATTCATTCAGCAATTATGGATTGAGAATATGATGTCTGAATAGCCTTGTGCTGGGAGCTGAAGAGGTACTTAATCAAAAAAAAAAAAAAAAAGCCTGAGAACTCTGCTTCTTGTTCCGAGTTGGACTCATTTAAACTCTAACATTATAAGAAATTAATATGAATATAAGGAAGAAAGATTTAAATAAGTTCTTAGAAAATAAAAACTTTAAAAGATCTCAAATTTCTCATTTCATTTTATAAATGTAACATTTCACAACAGATTGTAAATCAAGTTAATATAAGGATTTATTTTTCATACTACTTGAGCCTTTCTACTATCTTGAGAAGCTAATTATGATACTTCATATAATGTAAGTTTTGCCTCTAAGAAAAAGTGTTGGCAACTTCAGTTCAACAAACATATTTTTAAACTAAGAAATCTCTAAACACTTTTCTACTGAGGAGAAAAAAAAAGGAAACAATTCCATATCATTTATTGTGCGGGCCCAAAATAAAATTCTGTCTAGTTTCTGGAACATATAAAGCTTTAGATAAATCTTACTTTTTAACAAATGGGAGAAGAACATCCTTTTTATAAAGTGATTAAAAAGCCATAGGATAATTCCTAAGGTAACACAAATCTGTAATGAAAACACTATACTAAGAATGCATTTAGCATGCCACTGAATTGTGTTGGTTTTTTTTCAAGAATTTAAAATTCATTTTACAATCTCTGATAGTACTGAAATATCTGAGTCCAATCTATCTAAGGTCCTAAAATTAATTATTCATCTTAGCATTGAAAATACTCATTTAAAATATCATTACATATGAGACTTACATATGTTAAACTGACAACATTTAAGAGTAGGTTTTAGCATACATATGAGGAAAACCAAGTATAAATACAAATTACTATATGATAAATTTCCTGTAGTCACTAAACATGTTATACTTCATGACATTGAGATAGAAAGTATTCAGGATTTTATATTTGACTAAAAAATGAGGTAATATTTGTTTTCCTTCTTTGCAAAAAAAAAAAAAAAAAAAAGAAAGTGTTTAAATGATGAGGTAGGAAAAAATCTTAAAGGACATCATAGGTGTCCTTTAAGGAAAGGCATTTTTTCCTGTTGAATGCCCATAAGACTCCCTCCCTACCTGCAAGGATCAAATGGATGTCACCCTTTCCAGGAACTTTCTAGGTCACACTGGCCTACAGTAAAATATCTCGTGTTTTTTAACTCCTATGGTGCCTGTACTTGTATATAAGACAGAATTCTTATTGATTACCTTGCTGTCTGACTATATCTGCCCTCCCAAGCTAGATTGTAAATGCTTTGAGGGAAGGCTGCATCCCTTACATTTCATTATATTTTCCCAAAGTGTCTCCCAAGCCACTGTTGTTATATAACTACAGGGAATTCCATTTCCATAAAACCCAAAGAAGCTGCAATGGAGTAGCCCTGGTTATCTTCACAGTGATGATTGTATATTTTAGTAATGTTCTCTTTAGAACTACATTAAATCCTATATTCTCTAGGATAGCTGTGTATATTTTATATATATATATATCTCATATACATACATACTTATGACTCTTATAAATGACACATTGATATATATGCTACTTTATAAGCATTTTCACTTGACAGTATGTCATGACATTCTCCTGATGTCAATGAATATATATATATAGCATCCTTTTTAATAGTTTTATATTATATTATTATATAATATAGAATTATTTAATCAATCTCCTATTGCAGATATAAGACATACAATTTCTTTCAAAAGTAATGAAATACTTTTGGGCATCAACTATTTCAGAGAAAGCCCAGTCAAAATGTAGCCATTCATTTTATGTTATCAAATAAGTTACATGGCAATTCAAGTATGGGGAGGTTTTAAATAGGTAAGTTAAGAGATGGAGAGGCCAGTTAGAATATATGTTTCTTCTCTATTTTGGTCAAATAAATAGCCAAGTAATGGCCGTTTCTTTAGTTTGTTTTCTGCTGCATTAACATAGGCTAACCTATGTTGACACTAACATAATGCACTAGTCATTGATGAGGCTAAATAACTATCAAAGTTTACATTCTACTACAGAAATCAAAAAAAGAGAGAGAGAAAAAGGAGAAAGAGGAGGTAAAGGAAAGAAGGAAGGAAGGGAGGAAAAGAGAGGGCAAAGCTTAAATAAATTAGAGTTTCATTTTTGTCTAGTTGCAAGAAATCTAGAAGTAGAAAATCCAGGGTTCGTTAGTGACTCCACAGTCCAATCAGGACCCCAAGTTTCTTGTATATTTCTGCTCAACCATCGGAGTATGCTCATCACCTTGGGGGCCCAGTGTGGCTGCCAAACCTCCCAATGTGCTATCCATGTTCCAGATAGGAAGAAGGGAAAAGTCAAAGGGAAAAGGTTAAAAATGTTCAAATTAGCTAAATCAGCACTCCTTTTAAGAGGTTTTCCTGAAAGTCCTGCCCAGTAATTTACCTCAGAATTGAGTAACATGATTTGCTCTTTTCAGCAAGGAAGACTGAGAAATATAGGTTTTTGTTTTGTTTTGTATTTATGGCTTGTATGTAAGAAGGGGAAAATGCACATTGGGGAGGCAACTATCTCTGCTATTAATACAATAATTAATATATTAATATATACACACATATATGTATATGCATATATACACACATATGTATATGCATGCACACATTCCCCAAGAAATTTGATCTAAGAGAGGAAAAGATAAAATAAGTAAAACTTTTATTTAAGTAAGAAGTCTAAATATACAGCAGATTGATTTTAAAATAAGTCTGTGAGAATTCTCAATGAAAAGAGAATATCTTCATTTTCAATTCAAGTTAACAAATACCTAAGATGTGGGAAGAGGAAAAAAACCACAATGGATAGAATAGCCCCTGTCCTTTCAAATCTCAGTGTAGTGACATGTATGTTTGAACAAATAATTTTAATATAATATAAAAATCCCTTTTGCATTGAGAAATGCATAAAGGACTATGGGAGCAGCCGGAGGGCTATGGGAAGGAATAAATGTAAAAGCGTCTACCTGTGCTCAAGGCTTGACAGATAAGAAAAAATATATCAAGGGGATGAAATAAGGAAAGCACTTTCCAGAGCAAAGGATCAGTAAAATGCAAGTGCTGACTGGTCCCTTTAAAGCATTGTGCAAGAGGCGCATGGGTAGCCCATGTTTTTCAGTTTGGTCTAGGAATCACATGCATCACAGGTATGATACTCTGTGATTCTGACTCACTTAAAGCAGTGTTTCCCAACAAACTCTTCAGAATTTATATGCATACCAAAAATTGAGAACCCAGGGTCTAGCCTGGGGGAAGAGAAAATGGATCAAAGAGACTGTATCCAGTACCCTATCAATACCTTCTTCCATTCCTGTCTTGTACCAGTCTCATTATATTTCTACAGAAATATACTGTAACTACAGCTCTGAGTTATGTTTACTTTTTATTACTTCTCAGACACTTCTCTTAGACACTGAGTCCTCACTGAATTCCTGGTTCTGATCCATGACCATACCCCCTTAATTTAACTCTATTCCAAGAAGCCAACTTGGGCAGAACAATACAAAGATGTTGAAGTACTAGGTCAGAAATTTTAGACTTTTTTTGTATGATAGAAGCCCTTGGCAATCTAGTAAATCCTATGAACCCCACTTCTAAAAATATTTTTAAATGTATAAAATAATATACATAAAGCAAAACAATTATATTGAAATACCGTTAACATTTTTAAAAAGAAATAAACTTGTGCTATTATGTGCTTTTTTATTAATACACTAAGTAACAAACAAATGCATATAAATTAGAGGCAAAGACATATTGATGTGAGGGTTGCTGTTGCTTAGCAAGAGCATTAACCAGTAGTCTTTGGCAAAGCAACATGTATGTCATATTGAACGTGAAAGCACATGTTTTGTTTTTTTCCTTCGAAGTTCATGAACCTCCTGAAATCATATGGTCTCTGTGGACCCCACATTAAGAACACCAATTAGGAGATTACCTAGTTGAGTAGCCCATAAAAGGGGCAGTGCTGAAATGTGAGGGGGCAATTTTGGTAATCAAAATAATTGAGGGGATGCTATTGGGCATTAGAGGCCAGGTGGTATAGAGCACCTCCCAAACCTATCAGCTCTGAATTTAATGAGCTAAAGTCTTCAATAAAGTATGAGTTAATGGAAGAGAGAGATATTTCTTATTATCTATTGTTTTTATTTCCTATCTGTACCTATTTTAATTATTGTCTTGTTAAAGAGGAAATAAGAAGTTATATGAAAGAGTAAAATTAACTGGAAATCCAATCAAATGTTTTATAACCTTTCCCTGATCAATAAGCATTTCATGATCTTGAAAAGAGACCATTTTTAACAGCAGGCATCATTTATAGGTCTTTGCCTGCAACTTTTTGTGTACTGTTCAATGGAAAATTACTACAAAAATCTTTACAATTCTATTCTAGAAAAATTTCACCTACAGTATCCAAATGTCATTATTAAGACGAGTATTAGGCAGGCATTTTAAGGATAATCGACTTAATACTTTTCATTATTTTTGCATTGTAGAGACGAACTATGCAAAAAGAGTATAAACAAATCCTGTCTTCCATTATATAATGATATAAAACTCAGGTGTTTTTAAACTGTTATAGACAAAATGTTTCTTCTTATAAACAAAATGTTTGCTTCCTTATAATTAGGCTTTTAGTGGGAAAAAGTTATTGGATATGCCTTGTCTTCACACCAGGTAGGTTACTTTCTTTAATCCCTTTTCCCAAATATGGTATTGGATTTGAAAGAAAGATACTAACTAGTTTGAAATCCTCTGAGATTCAGTGGAGTTAAAGTTCTGGTTATAATAGACAATCTACATTCAAAGCACAGGCAGTCCCCAAGTTGCAAATGGGTTATATTCCAAAAGTTAATATGAAAGTCTGCTGTTTAGGACTTGGAAAGGCACTTTGCCATGGAAACAAAGTTATAAATGACAGTTGAATTTCTAGGCTAGCCCACAAAAGTCTATCTAACCCATAATGTGTCTGAAACCAATTGCTTCAAGAAGAGGTTTGTAATGCAACATAATAGTCCACTGACAGGCTGATTGGTGGCCCACTTTATCAGTATCTCTCAATTTAGTGTTAGTTGGCTTGTCGCTTTAATATTTCTTCATTTTATCCCCTAAAGATGTATTAGTCAAATAATACCTTCCTATAATAAGTACTTATTTCATTTCTCATAGTCGTGTAGATTATTTTAGGACTTTGATTTATCTTAAAGCAAGGAATAAATAAATATTCCTTTTTTTCCAGTGATAAAAATCAGTTTCTTTCTTTACAAGGTTTTTTGTTTGTTTCGATGTCTGTTTTTAATTTTTTAAAAAAATTTATGCAAAGTTAAAATTTCTTTTCTCATCACTTGGTTTGATGGCAGTAATTTATAAAGGGTTTTTCTTGTTTTGTTTCAATGAATTGGTTATTTAAAATGCTTTTGATAACAGTGGCTTGACAAAGATCACAATGAAAAGGGCCATTAACCAACAACACCAAATAGCTTTTTAACTTTTGCCATTTCATTTCCCTGACCCCTGTTGAAAAATGGGTAGTTCCTAAATTCCTCATGTAGCAATCAAAGTTCTTCTTAATGTGGCCCAAACTTCTTTTCCTGCCCTGTATCTTCATACCTTCCATCCCACATTTTTGTCCTGGCTTATTTCTTACCCCCAGGCATACTTGGCATTTCCCACTTTCGTGCTTTTGTTAGCCATCTTTCCTACTGGAGTGCTCTACTGTGACCATTCTATTCGAAGCCTAGTCTTCAAGATTCACCTCAAATTTCACCCCTTCTGAACTAACATGGAATAACAGAAAGAGTATGTTAGAGTTGTTAAAGAAAAAAATTATTCAATGATGTTCGTTAAAGTATGGTGAGAAAGACTTTATTCAAGACAATCACTGTGGATACAGGGATCACTGCAGCAGGATCTTGCAGGAGGGCAGAGAGATTGAGCTCAATTCCAAATACAGCATGGACAAGTAGGAATTTATAGCCAAGGAGCAGTGTGAGGGGTCAGCGGATAAAAAATTACTAAGGGGAAACATCAGGGGAAAGGGGCATTCTGGCTGACCAGACCTAATAGAATCTTTGCTGAGGATAGGCCAGGGTGACCAGACATCACCCAGTGATGGTGGAGGATGAGAAACCTGATCAGATATCAGGGATGATCAGATATCAAGGATAGGGGCTCTTGCTAAACTGAGTTAGCAGAGTTCTATGCTAAAACCAGATTTTATAAGGAAGTGCACAGACGGGTCTAGCAGAAGATTCAGAAGCCTAGGTAAAGTTTAGCCAAGCAAAGAATCTTTGTCAGAGTCACACAGACCTAAGTATGAATTCTAGCTCTGCCACTTTCTTAGCTGTATAGATGTGAGTATAAGTTTTACCCCTCAGAGCACGGTTTCTCATCTACAGAATAGGACTAATAGTACTTTGATAATAGTGTTGTTTTGATTATTAAATAAAATAGTTTAAGTTTTAAAAGCATGATGCCTGTCTCTGATCATCCCATAGCAACTGATCCCTTGCCCTTTTGAGCCCGTAGAGCAAATTTTATCTGACCTGTTCATTTCAAATGTTATATCTCTGAATATTTTTTTTTTGCATGAGTGTATTTTATCTCCCTAACCAGGTATTTAAAATATATCTGGTTAAAATCTATTAGTCAGAGTCCTGGCTAGGACCGGAGAGATCAGAAACCATGCTAGGTATTTCATTTAAGGAATTAGTCACATAGATGTTGCAAGATTGAAAGAGCAAATGGGAGATGCTGATGGAAGCAGCGACCACCTGCAGGGCTAGAGGGCCAGGGGACTAAATGGAAAAACCTAGGAGTTTAGAGGAGAGAGGCCTTGTATAGTCAGTACTAGGGTCTCAGAGGGAGATGTCATACAGTTGGTGGTTATGCCAACAAGGGCACTCAGCTGGTAGCCATGGTCCTGGTAGCCATGAAGGAATGTAGCAGTGAGTTTTTGCCCTACAGTTTGAGGATATTTGGGCACACTTGTAGTGCTGGTAGAGCAGGCCTACTTACAGAGGAAGAAAAAAAATCTCATCCTAAATGAAGGGTGATATGAAAAGTTTGCTTCAAGATAAATTGCCCAATGTTAGAGGAAAAGGCTTAGTGGAACATGCTGTCTATTCCATGAACTCATGCTTGAATACTGGAGCTTGAAACAAATTATATAACTAAATGCTTTGCTATGATGTACGTGAGACTTTTGGAGCAGAGGACAATTGCAACAGGAGATGATGCCTGTTGAAAACTTTATCTTGGTACAGGCAATAAATGCAGGGTTGGGGAGCCTTAGCATGAACAGCACTGCAATGGGGGAGCTGTGTTGGCTTTGGAAGCAATAAGAGAAAACAATTCAATAAGCCAGAGAAAGAAGAATTAGAGGTCTCATTCTTGGAGTGCTCCTTTCCTAAAAGCAAAGGACACAAGGCACAGAATAGGAAGCAAATCCCTGGGGATTCTTAGAATAACCGGGAAGAAATTTGAGTATGGATGGGGGAAGAGTATGAGAATACTCTTTGAGACTTCTACTACAAACCTATTTTTTACTCTTAGTCTGTTGTAGCTTAGGAAAACAGGCTGTTGTAAATTTCTAATGTCTTAAGCCATTAGCTTCTCTAATTTGAAATTGAATGTTTATTTGGTAAGGTCATATTTCATAATTTTTAAAGTAAGGGTCTTTTTATTTTACCTTCTTTTAGTAATGGTAATTAGTAGTAGTAATTAATTTTAGTTTTTATCTTTTCAGTAGAATAGTACTGAGCTTATCCCTTATATGAACAGAGTAAAGAGAAAATAAGATCAAAGTTCAGATGTGCCTTTATTTTTAAAAATTTTATAGATAAAATTTTGAAATAAGAAATAAAATTAGTATTTCATTAAAATTCTTCGATTTATAAATGACTTTCCTAGATTTTCCCACAACTATCCATCATTGTCCTTATTTAAGACATGCCTGTTTCATTTTTCCATTATATTTTAAAATAATAAAAACAACTTATTGTGTAAAGATATCTACCCTACTTACCATTTGTAGATAGATGATTTGTCTAGTAGCTATAAAATGCAATTTGTTTTAAATATCTACCTCTGAAACTTGAAGAAAAGCTTTCTAAAGTTTGGTGAATTACAACTGAATTTAGATTATCTGAATTTTCATTTCTTAATTCATTTAAATTTTATTTTTATTTTGTCCAGATTAAAATCTCATTGTTATCTTAGAAAGGAGTGCTCTGGGTTTCCCTCCCCCCAGCATATTATGGGGATACAAATGTTTAGGTCACATATATTGCCTTTGCCCCACCCGAGTCAGTGCTTCAAGCGTGTCCATCCCCCAGATCGTGCACTCCGCACCCAATGGGTGTGAATATAGCCATCCCCTTCTTCCTTCTCCCATCTGCCTGACACCCGATGAATGTTGTTACTACTATATGTGCACTTAAGTGTTAATCAGTTAATACCAATTTGATGGTGAGTACATGTGGTGCTTGTTTTTCCATTCTTGGGATACTTCACTTAGTAGAATGGGTTCCAGCTCTATCCAGGATAATACAAGAGGTGCTAGATCACCACTGTTTTTTGTGGCTGAGTAGAACTCCATGGTATACATGTACCACATTTTATTAATCCACTCATGTATTAATGGGCACTTGGGTTGTTTCCACATCTTTGCAATTGTGACTTGTGCTGCTATAAATGTTCTAGTGCAAATGTCTTTTTTATAGAATTTTTTTTACCTTGGGGTAGATGCCCAGTAATGGGATGCTGGATCAAATTTTAGGTCTACTTGTAGCTCTTTGAGGTATCCCCATATTACTTTCCACAGAGGTTGTACTAGTTTGCAGTCCTACCAGCAATGTATGAGTGTTCCTATCTCTCCGCATCCATGCCAACATTTATTGTTTTGGGACTTTTTGATAAAGGCCATTCTCACTGGAGATAAGTGATATATCACTGTGGTTTTGATTTGCATTTCCCTGATGATTAGAGATGTTGATCATTTTTTCATATGTTTGTTGGCCATTAGTCTGTCTTCTTTTTAAAAGTTTCTGTTCATGTCCTTTGCCCACATTTTGATAGGGTTATTTGATTTTTTTCTTGCTCTTGAGTTCCATATCGATTCTAGATTATCAGCCCTTTATCAGATGTGTAGCATGCAAATATTTTCTCTCATTCTATAAGCTGTCTGTTTACTCTTGTGATAGTTTCCTTGGCTGTATAGAAGCTTTTTAATGTGATCAGATCCCATTTATTTATTTTTGTTGTTGCTGGGATTGCCTTTGGGGTCTTGTTCATAAATTCTTTGCCTAGGCCAATGTCTGGAAGTAAGAGTTTTTCCAAAATTTTCTTCTAGAATTCTTATAGTTTCATGCCTTGGGTTTAAGTCTGTTATCCACCATGAGTTGATTTTTGTGAGAGGTGAGAGGTGTGGATCCTGTTTCAGTCTTCTACATGTGGCTATCCAATTTTCCCAGCACCATTTATTGAATAAGGATTCTTTTCTCCAGTGTATGTTTTTGTCTGCTTTGTCAAAGATTAGATGGCTGTATGAGGATGGTTTTATACCTGGGTTCTCAGTTCTGTTCCATTGGTCTATGACTCTGTTCTTGTGCCAGTACCATGCTGTTTTAGTTACTACAGCCTTGTAGTATAGCTTGAAGTCTTGATCACATTGCCCAGGGGCATGAAGGGATGTATGTGAACTAGTCTACTTAGATGTGTGTTCCTTCAGGAGCAGATCAGAGTGGATCCTAGCTGCAGCGTGCTCGAGGGGCAACCCTCCTTCCACAGGAGGGCCGCGTGCCCTGCTCAGGCTGTGATCCTGGGCAGGGAACCACCCAGCTCACATCATAGTCAGGGGAGATCTGCTGGCTTGAGGTCCTGTGTGCTGGCAGAGGCCCAGGAGAAACCGCGGAATAGGGGAGAGTGGAAAGGAGGGAGGCCTGCTCCAGACTGCACGTCTCAGACCGCCCCATCTCCACACCCAGACTTTTTGGCTGAGTGGGGCCATTTCAACCCCTCCTTGGCAGCTTTGCCCAGAAGCAGAGAACAGACCTTTGACCTAACAGCATTTGTGGAGCTTGAGGGCAGGCTCACCCAACCCAGCCTCACCCAGCCTCGCTCTCCCACCTGCCCCCTGCTGAGGTGGAGAATAAGGACACACCTGGAAGTCCCAGGGCCCCACCCAACACCTGAGACACTAGAGTGCCTCTTCCAAGGAATAAGGGCTGGTTACAGGAACCAAAAACAACACTTTAGCCTGCTCCTCCCAGCAAGTGCCTCCTACTTACAGGGAGGTCAATTTCCACACCTTTTTACTGCATTTACTGATTCATCATAAAGAGTGTGGTCCAATCTCACCCACAAACACCACCTGCTGGCTCAGAGACTAAACTGGCCATGTCATCATCTAAACGAAAATCTAAAGTTAAGAAGCAACAGCTTCTCCAGATGCAAAGGAATCAGCGAAAGAACTCTGGAAGTATGAAGAATCAAGCTGAAAGCACCCCCAAAGGGAAACACCAGCTCTTTAGCAATAGATAGCAAACAAATTCAGAACACTAAAATGACAGAAGAATAATTTCAAACATGAATTGTAAGAAAACTCAATGATATGCAAGAGAAAATGGATACCCAACACAAACAAACCACAAAAAAAAATCCAGGACTTGGAAGAAAAATTCACTAAAGAAATTGAAATATTAAAGAAAAATCAAACAGAGCCTCAAGAATAGGGTAGATCAAACAGAAGAAAGAATCTCAGGGACTGAAGATAACACCTTTCAATTAAATAAGTCAGTCACAGAGATAGAACAGAGAAATACGAGAAAAGAGCAAAACCTGCAAGAAATGTGGGATTATGTAAAGAGACCTAACATGAGAACTATAGGCATCCCTTAGGGTGAAGAAGAAAATACACAAGGATTGGAAAAACTATTTGAGGATACAATGGAGTAAAATTTCCCTGGCCTTGATATCCAGATATCTAGATATCCAGGCACAAGAAGCTCAAAGGACTCCTGGGGGATTCATTGCAAACAGGAAGATACCACGACATATAATCATCAGACTGGCCAAAATAACCATGAAAGAGGCCCTCCTATGAGCTTTGAGGCAAAAGAAGCAGGTAATCTATAAAGGAAAACCCATCAGACTACCTGCAGACTTCTCAACTGGGACCTTATATGCCAGAAGAGACTGGGGCCCCATTCTCACTCTTCTCAAACAGAATAATGCCCAGCCTAGAATCTTGTACCCTGCAAAACTAAGTTTCTTATATGAAGGAGAAATAAAGACCTTCTCAGACAAGCAAAGACTGAGAGAATTCATCAAGACAAGACCTGCCCTCCAGGAAGTACTCATAACAGTGTTACACACAGATCAGCACAATAAACACTCACCAGTGTAAAATCATCCAAAAGCTAAAGGTCAAAGGCCAGATACCACAATGGCTCAAGAGAGAAAATAAAGCAACAAAGTTCAACTCAGCAGGCTGAACAGAAATCTGCCCCACTTATCAACTCTTTCAATAAATGTGAATGACTTGAACTGCCCACTAAAGAGACATAGGCTGGCCGAATAGATAAATATACACAAGCCAAGTATCTGCTGCCTTCAGGAAACAGATCTAACCCACAAGGATGCATTCAGACTCCAGGTGAAGGGATAGAAAACAACATTTCATGTAAACAGAAGCCAAAAGAAAGCTGGCATAGCAGTTCTGATTTCAGATAACTTAGTCTTCAAAACAACAAAAGAAATGAAAGACAAAGATGGTCACTATATAACAGTGAAGGGTACAATTCAACAAGAAGACATAATTTTAAATATTTATGCACCTAACTCAGGTGCACCCAGATTCATAAAGCAAATCCTACTTTATCTAAACAAAATGATGAACAGCAACACCCCCCTGACAGAACAGGACAGATCCTCCAAACAGAAAATGAACAAAGAAACAATGGACTTAAACAGAACTCCAGAACAAATGGACCTGACTGACATTTATAGAACATTCTACCCAAAAGCCACTGAATATACATTTTTCTCATCAGCTCATGGGACATTCTCTAAGATTGACCATATCCTAGACCACAAAGCATGTCTCAACAAATTTTAAAAAATTGAAATTATACCATGTACCTTCTCAGACCACGGTGGAATAAAATTAGAAATCAACTCCAACAGAAACTCTCATCTCTACACAAAGTCATGGAAACTAAACAAACTTCTGCGGAACAATTATTGCATTAAGGTGGTTTTGAAATTTTCCTTTTTGAGGGAAAAAAAGCCAGATAGTTTGGGGATACTTTTTTAAATCCCAAGTCATCTGCCTCATTATCCTTATAGATGCCTATCTCCTTCTTCTGTCTTTAAAATTGATTCATATGTCATCTGGTTATGCTGGATAATGATCACAGTGTGTTCAACCCCAGGGCTATTACCAAAGCCTCCTAAAGTGGTACAGAACATCAAAGAGCTGTTGACAGTCTAAAAGACAAATATAGGAACTTAATTTTTTCAACCTAGAGAAAATTCTTATAATCTATTATTGTATAGCCCCTTCAAATGGAGAAGCTATTCAATAATTCCTGGCCAGTAGCCAGATAAGTCTTTTCCCTTTTTGGAAGTAAGACTGTCCCAATAGCGTTCCTTTGAAACCCCATCATTAATATTGACAAATTTGGACTATTAGGATTATCATTTTGTGATTAAGCCATTCCTTGGTCTTTCCTAATTGGTTTCTTTATAAGAAGAAACAGTATAAAAGACATGAAACATACATGAGTGGTTTTCTTGAACACTTGAGTCAATCCTAGTTTAACTTCATCTCACAGAAAGAAAAAAACTTATTTGTGAAAGTTGACTGCTGCTTGAGCTGGTTGCTCTAAGATGCTCAAAGTATGACCCATGGATTACCTTCATCAGAATCTCTTGGATTTAAAATGTAAGATTCCTGAATCCAAATATAGGGGTAAGAAGGGGGCATATATTATAACCACTATATCTTAAACAAGCACCACAGGTGATTTTTATTCATACCAAAGTTTAAGAACTACTTCTCTAGAACAGAGTTACTCTTTAGTTTAAGAAATCACCTTAAGGGACCTTCTTGATTTTGAAATAAAGCTAACGCTTCCAAGGCTGTTACTGGATAAAAGTGGGGACAGAAAACAAAGAGCCAAATTGCTTTGAGTAATAATAAGTTAACAAAATTTTGGAAAATTTCCTTGGTGGCTTTAAAGGGAAGGGGTTTTAGGGGGTCCCAGAAATTCAGCAAAATGTGGAGAAGGTCCTTGTTAGAGTGAGGGACCATAGCAACAAAGAAGCAAGGTTGGGTCTGAGGAGAATAATGGCTTTAAGAAATTCTCTGTGGTAGGAATGGCCTACATTCAATGTCAAGTTGCTTCCTATTCTGTGTCTTGTTTCTTCTCCTTTTCTGGATGAGCTGTTCCATCCACAGGAAAGTGCAGTAAGCAATGGATATGGTAACAGGATCAGGAATTCGGAGCAAGTGTTGACCCTAGCCAAGTTCTTTCCCAAGTATCTCTGGAAATGTGGAGGAAGGTTCTGGGTTTCCCTAACCTCACCAAGTCACAATTAGCCAGGACATCCTAATCATGTAGCTATCATTTATTTATTGAGCATAAATGCATGTACCAGGCATTTTCGTGTATTAACGTTATTTAAATCTGCAAAATAGGTATTTTTTATCCTTAGTTTACAGATGAGGAACTGAGGCCCATAAAGATGGGATAACATGCCCAAGATCAATAAATCAATCAGTTAGTAATAGAGCTGGGATCCAAGCCCAGATTTACCTGACTCCAAAGCCTGTCTCTCCTTCCCCTACACTTTTTCTCAGAGACAAACAAAAGCTTCTGGGTGCTTTAACTGTGGTGCCTCCAAGTCAGCCGCGTCCACCTCCCTCTCCTCTTCCAGACTTGCACCTGTTCCCCAACCAAAGAGAGGGGCAAAAGTAATCATCTTCTCTGTAGCTCTGGTCAGGGTGAGGACCCCCAATGCTGTCCAGAGAATTCAGCCAGGATACCCCTCCCACCTCAATCTGCCATCCCATTTCTCTCCTTCTCTTCATCACCAAACTTTTCTTCCTAAACTTCCTAAATGGTCTCCACTTGCTGTTTGACTTCTTAATCTTTTCCTCTCTCTTCAACTCATTACTTTTTTTCAAGAACTGTGAAGGCTCTAAGATTTTATCCTCCTTGCAAGCTAATAATTTCACATGCTATGGTTTCATGGATGCTAGCAAAAGACATGGGTCTTTTGGGTGAAAGGACTATATCACTCATGGCACAGCAAGCGGCACCAATGTCATGTTCAGTCAGTTCTCTTGCTACCCAGGTCTCACCTGGAATAACATGGAGAGGCTCAGGTGGATGCTGCACCTGCAGTGAGTTTGTGTCACCACTGAGGAACCCTAAGTTTAGGAAACCCCCAATCTTTTATAATGGGCTGTAAGAAAACCTGTTCAACCTTTATCCCAGAAGAAAACCTATCTTTCTTATATTGGGTGGTAAACAAATGCTCCCTCTGGTCTGATGCTGGACACTATCACTATTTTCCAAAGCTGTTTGCCAAATAAACATCCTTGAAAAGATAGTCTAGAACAAAAGATGTTAGTGCCTCTGTTCACAACATGTACAGAAATACTTGAGTCTCATGGAGAATAATCTCCCCAAACATTCCTGTATCTCTTTCCAGTAGTCATACAGAAGATTGCTCTCTTGAAAATGATCAGCAATCTCCTAATTTCCCAATCCAACAAGCTTTAGAGTCTCAGAAAGAACGTAAAAGAACAACATTCAATCATTCAGCAAATATTTATTGGGCACCTTCTATGTGCCAGGCACTGTGCAAGCCAAAATAGGCATGGTCTTCATCCTAATGTAGGGAGCAACAGATATTAACCTAGTATTTATACATACTACAATGTAATTAATCTAATGTGGTAAGTCAAAAGAGGGGAAGGTACATAGTGGCAGGACAGCTGACATCAACAAGGGATCTTGAACTCATCTGGGAGGTCAGAAATGTTTTCCCAAGAATGTCCCTTTCAAGCTGAGACCTGAAGGACAAGTGAGAGATAAAATAGCTAAAAGAGAGAAGGGCATGTCCAGAGAGCCTGTGGCTGTTGAGGTCACAGTACTTTTGAGAAACTAAAAGAAGGCTAGGAAGTCTTCTGTCCAGGAAGCAAGGGGAAAGTGGTGTGAGATGAGATTGGAAAAGGCAAGCAGGGATATACCTCATGTGGTCTTGTAGTGATGTAGGCCACCTTATGAACTCTAGTCTTATTCTAGATCAACGTGAAGCTATTGAAGAGTTTTATGGGAGAAATGACCTAGTCTTACTTGCTTTTCAAAAGATTATTTTGGCTGCAAAGTGGAGAATAAATGGAAGTGCCCAGAATGCATGTAGTGAGACCAAATTAGATTGGTAGTGATTGAATAGAAGTAGATGAATTAAAGAGATTTTAGAAACAAATTTGCCAGGGGTCAATGCTGCAATAAATATGGAGAATGGAGGTGAGGGAGATGTTAGGGATGACTACTAGATGTTTGATTTGAACAACTGGATAGATGAAGGAAAAGGAAAACGAGGAGTTCATAAACACAGACTAAATTTTGTAACTTTGAGATATTAAGTGCATAAGTCAGTGAAGCACTTGGCTTCAGATTTTGAATTTAGTAGAAAGGTCTGGCCTAGAGGCACATATATGGAAATCACTGGCATATAGATGATAACTAAAGCCATCTGTGCGAGTGATGCTGCTTAGGCCAAGAGATTATAATGAAAATAACCTAAAAGAAAAGAACCTAAAACTGATTTTTAGGTTCTTTTACATTTAATAGCTTAGGGAAAGAGCAAGAATCTGCAAAGGAAACAGAGAAGCAGCGTCCAGCAATGTAGGAAGAAAACCAAGAAAATGCAGTGCCAAAGAAGGAAGAAGAAATGTTTAAGAAAGAATAGTGGTCAAAGTGTTGAGTATTGTTGAGAGGTCAAGAAAGATGAGGAGTAAAAATGGTCCTTATTTAATTGATAAGGCAAATGAAGCACTGAGAAGTAACTTGTTCAAAGCCAACATAAATTCTTGTCCCTCTCTGTGTTCCCAGAGAACTCGTACTGGTGCACATGCTAGGATCATTTATTAATATGTGTGTTTTATTCTCTCCACAGGACCTAAATTCCTGTCTTTACTTGACTCAACCTTACAGCACTGTATGTTGTTGACCATAATCTCTAGGTCTACTTCAATGACATTCTTAAATTATGTGTTAGTTTCTTTCAAAATAGCTGTTCTTCCTCATTCTGCCTGTACATGTAGGTATGCCCCAAACCTACTTTTTTAATATATGTTTTTTTAAATGCCATTTCTTGGCCTCCCCAGAACAAAGGAATAAGAATCTTGAGGGGTAGATTGCAAGAAGTTACTAGCTTAAAGTCTGGAAACCACTAGCTTAGTCCCAGACCAAACAGAGCTGGGCAACAATAGGGAAAAGCCACCCAATTTACCCATATTCTAATAAAATCTGACAAAATCCTCATACTTTAAAACAATATACAGTTATACTTCAGTTATTCCAAGATCAGCTTGCTGGTAATTTTGTCTGGAAGTGGGCCAAATCTGGAAGTTAAGAAAAGGAAACATCTCTCGCAGGGAAAGAAATTTTGGTAGCGAAGAGCAATGAAAATATCTCAAGATACCACTTGATAGTCACTGTCCTATTTACTGACCAGAAGAAACGGAACCTCTCATTAGCTGTGGGTATAAAACATCTGATCGATCATCACCTGGAGCCACAAGAAAAGCAGCCCAGAGAAAAAAGAGTAAAAAATAAACAGTAAAGCAGAAAGAGTAAGAGCAAGGATCCGAGTGAATAAAGAGGCAGATGAGAAGATGAGAAGCAGTGACAGATGCTAGAAAAGGTGATGAGAACATTCCAAAGAGAAAAAAAGAGAGCGCCAAAATAAGGATTCTATATACTTCAGCAATCCTCTGCGACCAAGCTAGGGCCAGGGTATCACGTTTGATGATCAGTCAGCAACAAAGGATTTCATTAACCATTGTATTCTTTAAGAATGTAGAGAGTAAGTTCATTTTAAAGGGATTTCTGTAAAATGGTTTTAGAAATCGCTATTTTAAAAGGCCACACAATTATCAGAAATAAAGTTCAGACATGGAGCTTGGTTACATCCGTCACCATTTCTGAAAGGACAGTTACCGAGGTAGGACTCCCCTTCCCAGGACTACCCTCTCCTCAACCCTTCAGGAGGGAACTGTAGAAGCAGCCCCGGCCAGCCCTTAGGCATTATTGCAGCGCCCCCAATGGCTTGAGGTTTGAGGAAATCTCTGCTGCGTTCACTTGTAAGTCTTCGTGCTCTTGTAAAAAATTAAGGTAATGGGTTTCCACACGATTTGGCCAGCGAAAAGACCATGAAATTAATCCCCCTCCCCCCGTTTTCAACTGAAGTAAAACTCTAAATATTTTTGCTTGCTATTCCGATCCCGGGCTCTAAAGGTTTGGGATTGGAAACACCCAAGCCCACTTCAGTTGGCTTCCTAGTCCTTGGGGGAGTGTCTTTAAAAGCACCTGCCAGTGTTAAGTTCTGGTGCTTTCGGAAATGGGCTGACTCGGTGCGTCTCAGGGAAGTCTTTTAAAATGTGGATTGAGAATTGTGTGAGTGACCCTACGAGGGTGAATTAACTCCACTTTTCCCGAGTGGGCTCAGAGCCTGGCTGTGGCGGATGCTACGACCAGGCAGGCACAGCCAGGCCTCGGGAGAGAGCCAGGAGCCCGGGAGGGCTCTGAGCGCTCCGGGAACCGGACAAGGGCGTTCGGACGCGAAGCGCCGGCGGCTCTTCTGGGACTCGCGCTCCCGGGAGAGACCCGCGGCGCAGGGAGGGGGCTCCGGGTCCCAGCCGGCCGGGGGCGCCGTCGGCGGGGCTCGCGCAGCCGCACTCGCCGCGCCGACTGCGGGCTCCTCCTCCCGGCTCCGTAGTAAGCATGGCGGCGGCAGCGTTCGTGGTCCCTCGGGTGAAACAGAAAGCGGGAGCTACACGGAGAGGGAGCGAAGAGCGGGGCTGAGGCGGCGCCGTCACTGCCGGGAAACAACCTCAACAGTCAGCGCGCCAACGGCCGCGGCGACCCCGAGAGCTGGCTCTGCAGCTGAGGTAGAGAGAGAACGATCAGGAACCCGAAGAAGAGGCGCTAAGGGAGCCGCCTTCCTCTGCCTCAGAACGGCGTGAGTCGGAGGTGAGAGCGCGGGCACTCCCTCCGCAAAAGGGGGGCACAGAGCTGCCCCAGCCCCGTCCCGCCCCGGAGCAGGCTCCGCGAAAACCGTTAGGCTGGGGCTGGGGGCCGGGGCACCGGGCAGGGCTCGGCCCCGTCGAGGGGCCCGGCCCACCCTGCTGTGGGCAGAGGGGGAGTGGGACCCGGGCCGGGACCCGTCAAGTTGTCTAGCACCTGCTGGGCCGAGCCTCGCCGGGACGCGCTTGCGGGGGCGCAGCCGGGGGCGCCATCCTGCCTGAGGGAGGCGGTGCGGGGGCCGGGCGGCCCTCCCTTCTGTCCCCCGCCTCCCACCCGGCGGCCAGCGGCGAGCCGCGTAGCTCCGGAGGGCTCGCGGGGGCGTGAGGGGGCGGGTGCGGAGTCCTCCCGGGAGGATCGCCGGGCGCCCGCCGCGCTTTCGGCTTTGGCCACCAGGCAGCTGCAGAACTTGCACGCTTTTCTGGAGGGAGTTTCCCCCCCGCGCCCATCCTGGGGTTAAAACCTCGAAAACCCGCCCTTCTGTTTGATCCTGTGTGGCTGCTGCCACTACCTGGCAGTTCCTCTCCCTGGGTGAGTTAACCACCTGTTCAGTCGGGAGGTGGACTCGAGGCTGCAGCCCTCGCCCTGTTTAACAACCTGGATCATCGAACTTTTGACACGGCTTTGGAAGGACGTCATGTGTTAGGTAAAGGAAAATGGATAAATAATTTCGTCGTCAAATTGTGATTAGAAAGGGGACTGTTTTAATGAATGTGGTCGTATAATCGTTCTTTTGTTAAACTGTTAGCGTTAAAAGCCTTGGGATATTTCAGAGGGGGGAATGTAATGGTTGGTTGCAGGAGGTGCTGGGGTTGTGAATTAGACATTTTCTTTTGTGAGATTTTACGTAAGTTCCTTCGGACACCTTTGTGTCTGACCATCTATTAGCTAAGAATCACAGGCTGACGAATTTTTTTTCCTTTTGCGGTATAATCCTCATTATGTGTTCACTATGGACTTTTAAAACTGAGCAACATAATTATTTTGCTTCTTACTGTGGTGTGTTTTAGTTCTTGAAACCAAAGTGTATGTTTTTCTGTATCATAGAAATGAAATAACAGTTGAACTCTTACTATAATATTTTATCACCATGCTGTTACCAACACCAGTACTAAACATATGCCACTCTGGAGTTTGAGCCATATGTTAGGCAGAAACGAATTGAGTTTTGTGGCGCTGATCATGTGTTTGGGTAAATGTTTAGTTTTTGTGTATTTGCTAACTATGTAATTCTTGCCATCTTGTAAGTTTTCTTTAAATCGCCTAAAAATGTTCAAATGAAATGAGTCCTTTGCTTTTTTATAAAGTGCTCACTGAAACAGATGGTGGGCCTAAGAGAAAACAGTGATGAGGGATTTTTAACACATCTTTTATAAAATATAACCTAAAATTTTGCTTTTAGATTTTTAGTCCACTAATTCTTGCTATCACTAATAATTCCAATTAGTGGGAAGAAGGGATGATGACTTGACAGGAAAAATCATGTTAAAATTTTTGTATTAAATTTTATATTTAATATTTTTTTAGCACTATTACATTAAATTTTACTGTGTTTCTTCTTTCCCTTCATAGAGTATCTGTCAGTTTTCTGTGGGTAGGTTAACTGGAAAATTTTTTATCTCAGGCTGTCTACGTTTAGCCACCTGTATGCTTCTGAATTAACTCCATTTTCCCTTTTGTCTGAATCCTCCAAATCATTGAATGTTCAGGAAAAATAAAATTCTGAACGTTAACACTGGCCCCAGTCAAGCATAATTATAAGGGTAATTTGCTTCTCCCAAATTAATGATATATATTTGGAAAAACAGATTCTATGATAATCTTCTTTTGGTGACATCTGTGTCATCACTTCCTCTCTTCATGTGAGTAATTGAGAGCTGGTTTATTTTACTTTACCATGCATTTAATGAGTACATGTTACTTGTCAAATTTCTACAATATAATATTAAGCATATTTTATTGCTAATTAAGAAAAAATTTGTCCCTCTGCCCTGACCAGCCTGACGTAGGTAAGGGCTGAGAGATTCTATAAAGCCTACAAAAAAGAGGGATGAATGATTAATATTCTCATTGTCTTTTGTAGTTTTACTTAGGTAAAGAGCATTTAATTTATAATTTGTCCATTTTTGGTTTAGACTCATGGGTTATATATATATATGCTTGTTTTAAAACATTTTTTTAATGTTCATACATCCAAGACTTGTGCACCTTATAATTTGCCTACATTTTTAAAATACAATTTGATGAAGTAACCAAAAGGGTTTTGTTTTGTTTTTTTCGTTAAACGTTTTTGGTGCATTTTTCCATAAAAATGAGTCTAGATGGTATCTTTGAGAGTGATATAGGAATATGCACATGATTTCCAATTTTATTAGCCAGGTAATCGATAAATGATTGGTGTTTTTGTTTTCCTTCTTTTTTTAGCAATCTCTAGCAGACTTCAAATAAATTCACAATATTATAAATCCAGAGATTTAGAATACTATGCATATCTATTCCATTGTCTTGTACTGCTTCAGTTTATCACATTGCAAAACAAGAAATATGGCCCCCATGTGTATCAGTGTCAAGAGCTGCTTCTTAAAAGAAAATTAGTGGCTAATAGTGTTGAAAGGCAAATTTTGTTCTTTTACGTGTATTAATTATAAGCTTTGATAATTTTCTTATTATTTTGGTCTTATTTTATTTCAGAGAATTATTCAGGGGTCTCTTTTTATCTCTTTATTCTTATCTTTCTATCCTCCCAATATTTTGATTTCGCTTCTCTTTAATATATACTTTCTAAGTTTGCAGTGTAGCCTATGATCTACAAGTTCCTTTATGGGTATCATCTTTTGATATTTGCAATCACTTAGCACCCATTATCGGTCCTCAGGCTATTTTTTTCTCCAAGATAGAGAAGTGTACTTGAGAGATGGCCTGTGCTCACAGGATGATGAGATATTGTTAAAGTGGGGTTACAAACACAGTCTAATGTGCTCCTTTCTTCAAGTAGTTTACGAACTAGTTAGGAATACTAGACTAATACAAAGGGGGGAAGTCATTAGCAAAATATAGGAGATGGCATTACTAAATTTTGTGGTACCAACTGTAATTTAAAGGAAAGTGAGGCCAATGAGGGCTAGAAGCACCCTGCAAGGCATTTGGAAGAAGTCAGACTTGAAACTTCGGAAGGATTTAGATAGCAAAGGGAAAGACATTCCAAAAGAGATTGACAGAGTTGGAAGTAGTAGAAAAGAGACTAGTTTGAGAGCATCCAAGGACAAATGTTAGGAGGAAGGAAGAAAGACGGTTAGGTAGAGATTTTAGCTAAGCCCCAGGGCATGGTCAGAAGAGGAATAGACAGGGCTGACTGGACAAGACAGTTTGGCTGTATCATTAGGAACCTATCACTGAAAGAACTATACATCTACTTTGACTTTGACGTATTAATAGTTTAAGCTTTATGTATAATGGATAGATTATATGTATTGGTTTATATAGCTTAGATTAGGGGTCAGCAAGCTTTTTCTATAGAGAACTAAATGATAAATATTTTAGGCCTTGCAGGCCATTTACAGTCTCTGTTGAATATTCTTTATTGTTTGTTTTTTACAATCTTTTAAAAATATAAAAAACCATTCTTAGCTCAAGGGCCAAACAAAAACAAGCCATCTATGAACTGGATTTGGCCAGCGGGCCTAGTTTGCTGACTCCTGGCTAATAATTAGCTAAGTAATTGTCCATATAGCACATACTGTGAAGTATCTTCTATCATTTTGTCTACATGGTTGTTTGGTGTATTTTGTGACTATCACATATATTTTTCCTTATGTTATGCTAAAAGTAAAGAAAATATTGCAGACATAAGTACTGCTGTAATTGTTATTTTGTGGCCAAACCTCTAGCAAGAGCCTAGAATAGGTCTCAGAACTAGGAAGTGAAAGAAGAAAAGCTTTTGAGCCAGGCCTTACAGGAGTGAAAATAGCTACACAGTGGCTTGATTTAGAATTTGTATAAGGTTAGGTATAGCAACTGCCTATGCTGGTTTTACATTTTTTTAAACTACAGCTGGCACCTTGGCTAGGGTGCTGTGTCCTATAAGTGACAACTGGGGAACAAGCAGTAGGAAATCTTGTTTTTCAGAGTAGTCTAGGATGAGTTAGTGAAGGGACAAACAGTGGAATCTCCTGCAGTAACTCCAGGAAGAATCACTGTGTTACAGAACAGTCTAATAATTGATATTTGCATTAATGAGCTTTAGTTGTCCAGATTAAGACAGGGAAAAAGGACCTAGAAATCTCTTTAAAGTATTTCCACTAAGATTATCAGTTATTTTGAAAATTCATTTGTATGAAGCATCTCTTTCATGTTTTTAAATTTACAGATATGTATTTCTAAGGCAATTATTTTTCCTTTAGCACACTGTAGTTCATGTACCATTACCAGGTGAATAGTGGTGCCTCAGGTTATGGCTGCATGAATCAGTTGGCTAGGTTTACTCTACATTTTGTGGCATCAAAAAAGCAAGAATATTGCATAAGAGCGTTCTTTGATTCAGCTGGCATTAGTAAATATGTTCTTTGTATCAGGGTTAGTATTAAGCACTAAAATAAGTAAAGATGTTTAAGATAGAGAGTTGCCTGCATAGAATCAGTGGTGTTTCCTTTTTCCTGTTAAAAACATTAAAACCAACCAAACAAAACAAAACCACAAAACTTAACTTTTGTACTTTTGTTTATTATTAGCATTTTTCATACTTTATAAGTATATATACAATCTTAAGTTTTAAGGCAATATAAACCTTTGCAACTAAATTTCAGCCTTCATAAATTGCTACCTACGGCCGGGCACGGTGGCTCACGCCTGTAATCCTAGCACTTGGGAGGCCGAGGCGGGCGGATTGTTTGAGCTCAGGAGTTCGAGACCAGCCTGAGCAAGAGCGAGAGCCCGTCTCTACTAAAAATAGAAAGAAATTATCTGGACAACTAAAAATATATATAGAAAAAATTAGCCGGGCATGGTGGCGCATGCCTGTAGTCCCAGCTACTCGGGAGGCTGAGGCAGTAGGATTGCTTAAGCCCAGGAGTTTGAGGTTGCTGTGAGCTAGGCTGATGCCACGGCACTCACTCTAGCCCAGGCAACAGAGCGAGACTCTGTCTCAAAAAAAAAATAAAAAAAATAAAAATAAATAAATAAATTGCTACCTACTAAAATTTTGACTTTTTAAATTTTGCCTTAAGGAGAAATTCATACCCTCCCTCTCCTTGGGCTTGAAACAACCTCACCGTTCCAGTTGTTTCTGTTTGCAAAATAGAAGATAAAGTACCTTGGATGATGATTGAAAAGTCTAGATCTTAGTTCCAACTTCATCACTTCTTAGCCATATGATTTCAGGTTAGTTTTTTCCAATCTTGATAAAGTCCTTAAAATGGAGAATAATATCTATCCTGTTTTCCTCACAAATATTGTGAGAACCCAAAGAGATGTTGGAAACCATGAAGATTAAAGTATGTACCATATACTTTACGTTAATACTACTATATGGGAAGCAATACAGCCTTTTTTAAAAAATGAGTAAGACCAGAAATCTTGAGTTCAAGCGTTACCCTCCAAAGTTCTGTAAACATAGTATGTTTCCAATAAACATTTAGTTTACCCAAAAGTTTTAACTGCTTTCTTGGCAAACAAAATGCATATAAAAACTTCCATTCTTATTAATCTTTCAGTACAGTTCATATCCAATGCCTCTGTCCCTTTTTGCAAGGGAAACCGATCTTCTATTTCAAACAACTTCAGCTGTTCTTTCCATAGTGGGGTAAAAATATGTAAAACATGCATTCCTTATGGTTTTCTTTGTTTCAAGGGGAAGACTATTTCTGTATCTATAGTAATAAGATCTACTTGAACTCTCATTGGATTTTAGGCCCTATACTTGGTTGTTTTTAAAATCCTACATAAACCTGCCAGATAGATGGTGGTACTCTCATTTTACAGATAAAACCATACTTCTGATTGACTTCCAGATCTCTTCCTCCCTCACTTCTTGAGATCTCTATGTGCTATGTGCTAGAAATACAAAGCAAGTATGATGTATACTTAGAAATAAACCTTGGTGTAAATTCATTTAAATATGATAGATTAGATTGTGTGTTAATCGGGCCCTATCAGAAATACTGAAATACATGTTTTTTGTTTTTCTTTCTCAGAATCCACATTTTAATATATATTTGGACAGAATTCTTTAAAAAAGTTATGTGATTTCTTCACTATCTGATCCCCCATTGAGAGGTTACTTTAATTGGTTTATGTATATAGTTTGCTTCTGTAAACCTACCACCATATAATTTTGGAGGCAAAAAAAATCTTCCTACTTCTCCAGGGGTTCTAAACAGATGTATAGTTTAGTACATTTTAAAGCAGAGTTTAGAATTTTCTTTAAAAAGTTATATGCTTTGTTTCACAGAAATATATAACAATGACTTTTGTTGAAATCTAGCTTGAAGGCATAGTCATTTCATTTATACTAAAATCCGTTTTTTTAAGATTTGCTAAATAAAAAGAAAAGTGAAAACAATGTATAATTTGTGATTTCATTATGTTTAAATTTTCTAGATTTTTTGGTTTTCTTAAGACAGCCATTCTCATGGCTTTATTCTTAAGACTTGATTTTTCCATGTACTATTTTCATTTGCAGTATATACTTTTTAAAAACATTTTAGTATAACAGTTTGTGAAGTACCTTTTTGTTTCTTTAGTAACTTTTAGAACCAGCTATTTCTGATACTTCAGATCAGTATTCCTTAAATGCCATACATAGTATGCCAGCAGTTTTATCTTTTTATCACTTGAACCTTACTGAAACTGACCTAATGTATGTGATAGAGTAGACTTTAGGTAAAACGTAGGGGCAGCTGTCCCTCTAACCATCTTTTAGGCTGCATTCAGGCTAATATCCCAATTCTAGAAATTAAAATCACACCCCAATTATTATTGCACTAATTATAATCCCTTTTGTCTGTCTTTGGGAGTCCATACCCTGTTGATATCCTATTACTATATCAATTCCTACTACTTTCCAACTTTGTAGTATAGTGTAAAGAGCATATGTTTTACCTTAGGTGGAGATAGATTTGTTTGTTGGCTTCTTCCCAATACTGGCCATATATAAACATGAGCATGCTACTTTACCTGTATGAGCCTTAGTTTCTTCATTTTACAGTAGAGTAATAATAGTAGCTATCTCTTAGAATAGTCTGTTGTTAATACAAGGATTAAAAAATAGACCCCATTTAACATGGCAAGTAAAATGCTTACCATAGGATATTTATTTCTAGAACTTTGACAGACATCTCTAATCATTTTTACTCAGGTATCCTATTCTTATTCTCATTGTTCATTTGTCCATCATTTGTTGAAACCTTAAAATGTCCTAGATACTTAGGATGTCACAAAAATGAATGTCATATTCCCTTCTCTCTAGGAATTCACAGACTAGGCTAGGATTAGAGATAATGACTTGTAAATAAACACACATTTTTAAATAAAAAGTCAATAAAATACCTCTTCTCCTGCCTCTCTTCACTTGTGTGAATCCATCTTGTCTTTCTACTTAACTGCCATATGTTTCCATAATACAGATTATCTGGATAGTATATATAACATTGTAGTATATATATCTATTTTACTTATCTATGTCACTACGGGACTGTGAACTCCTTAAGTTTGGATAGTACTGCTGGAGTTGGCAATTTTTTTGATATAGGAGCAGATAGTAAATATTTTAGTCATTTTGGGCCACATAGGCTCTGTTGCAACTACTTAAACTGTGCTATAGGAGCAAAAAACAGCCATAGATAAATTATAAACAATGGGAGTGACTGTGTTCCAATTAAGCTTTATTTACCAAATATAGGCAGCAGGCCAGATTTGGCCCATAGGCCTTAGTTTGCCAACCCCTGCAATGCTGTATTCTGTGTGCCTGGCAAATACAAGACATTCAGTAAAAATATAATTAATATGTATTAAACACTTTTTATGTCCTAGGTGCTATTCCAAACAACTTGACATGTATCAGTGTACCTTAAAACAACCCTCTGAGGCAGATACTATTGTCACCATTTTCAAACGAGGAAACTGAAGCACAGATGAGTTAAATAACATGCCTAAGATCATACAACTAGTTAGTGAAAGATCTGGGATTGGAGCCCATACATTCTGACTCCAGAGGCCTGGGCTTCTAACTGTTAAATCATATCAGTTCTCATATGTTGAGTCCAGGAATGTAATGATGATTCAGTATTAGGAAACATTAATGTAATTCACTATACTAGTAGATTAAAGGGGAAAAATATATGATTAGAGTACCATGGCGTCAGCCTACCTAACAGCAACCTCAAACTCCTGGGCTCAAGAGATCCTCCTGTCTCAGCCTCCCCAGTAGCTGGGACTACAGGCGTGTGCCATGACGCCCAGCTAATTTTTCTATTTTTAGTAGAGATAGGGTCTCGCTCTTGCTCAGGCTGGTCTCGAACTCCTGAGCTCAAGCAATCCTCCCACGTCAGTCTCCCAGAATGCTAGGATTACAGGCGTGCCACCACGCCCAGCCCCTAATAACTCTTAATTAATAAGAGCCTTATAAAGGGTTACTACCAGAAATCTGTATCAAATATCAGTGTGAAATATTAGAAGCGCTTTCATTAAAAGTAGGAACATAGCATTAGTCCAAATGTCTTAGCCAGTACATTAAGAAACAAAAATAATAATTCACCTCTACTGGGGGAAAAATATATCACTGTTATTTACAGTTGATGTGATTGCTTACTTAGAAAATACAAGGTGGTCAACTAAAATGATTGGAATTAAAAAAATGATTTCAGCCTGGGCATGGTGCCTCATGTGTTTAATCCCAGCACTTTGAGAGGCTGAGTCAGGAGGATCAGTTGAGCCCAGAAATGTGAGGTTGCAATGAACTATTATGGAGCCATTGCACTCTAGGCTGGGTGACAAAGCAAGACCATGACTCAAAAAAAAAAAAAAAAAAAAAAGGTAAAAAAAGAACAAAAAATGATTTCAGTGAACCAACAGGCTATAAGATAAACTTAGAAAATTTGTTAGCTTTCTTATACATTAGTAATAACCACTATGAATACAATAAGAAAAAGCAGAAGCCTAAACTATAAAATACTTTAGAAATTTTTAAACTGTATATTACTAATAGCTATATGAAGAAAACCACAAGAAGATGTGAATGGATAGAGGAGTACTGTGTTTCTGAATTTGTCAGCTTGATACTATAGAAATGGCAGTTTTCATTAAATTAGTTTATAAAGTGAAAGTAGTTCTAATGAGAAATTCAACAGGATTTAAAAAATGGAATTTGACATATTGATGGCTCAAATTTTGAGAAAGGGGCATGCAAAGAATGGCCAAGTAAATTTCAAAAAGGAAGTATAACAAAGGGGAAGAGACCCATTAAAAATCAAAACATTGTAAAATTGCAATTATTAAAATAATAAGAATTTGGAGAAGGAGTAGGCATGTTCATCAAAGGAACAATAAAGAATTCAGGAGAAGATCCAAGGATAAAGAAGAATTATGTGATAAACTAGTGAGTAATGGAAGAACTAGTCTATAAATGGTGTGGGACAATTGTTTTACCTAGTTTGAGTAAAGATAATTAGGTACCCACTTCATGACACTTTCAAAACTAAGTTCCAGATGGACTAAATTATCTATAAATAAAAAACAAAATGATAGAGGTTTTAAAAGTAAAGTAAAAAAAAAAATTTAGGGCGAAGAAGATCTTTTAAGTGAGACATCAAACTTAGATGCTATTTAAAAAGGCAAGCAGTAGACTGGGATAAAATATTGGACATGTAGTAATAGACAAAATTAATATTCAGAGTATATGGTGTACCTACAAATCAATATGAAAAAAGATAATCTGGTAGAAAATGGGAAAGAATGTAAGCAGGAAATTGTTAGAAGTAAAAATATAGGTAGCCTATAAAGCTTTGAAAAGGTATTTAACCACACCAGTAATCTCAGAAGTTTAAAACATCAGTGAGATATGATTTATAATAAATCTTTGCTAGTAAAATTGGCAAAAATTGGAAAACCTTAATAATAGTGTAAAACTGGAAAGTAGGCATTCATATACTATTTTTTTTTTTTTTGAGACAGAGTCTCGCTCTGTTGCCCGGGCTAGAGTGCCACGGTGTCAGCCTAGCTCAGAACAGCCTCAAACTCCTGGGCTCAAGGGATCCTTCTGCCTCAGCCTCCCCAGTAGCTGGGACTACAGGCATGAGCCACCATGCCTGGCTAATTTTTTCTATATATTTTTAGTTGTCCAGCTAATTTATTTCTATTTTTAGTAGAGACAGGGGTCTCGCTCTTGCTCAGGCTGGTCTCAAACTCCTGACCTCGAGCAATCCTCCTGCCTCAGCCTCCCAGAGTGCTAGGATTACAGGCGTGAGCCACTGCGCCCGGCCCATTCATATACTATTGAACAGAATGTAAATAGCTTCGTTTTCTTAGGAGAAAAGTTTGACAATATCTATCAATTTAAAATGTGCATACTTCTGAACCAAAAGTTTTATTTCTATATATCTCTAATACAGAAATGCTATTGTATGTTCTTATAAAATATTACATGATTATTTCCTGCAAAGGAAGAAATGTATGAAGGAAAACAGGAAGTAATCTGAGTATTCATCATTAGAATAGTTAAATTATGGTATGCCCTTACCCTAGGTATTAGCCACTCATGAAAAAGCATGAAGTAGCTGTAGATGTACTTCTTTAGGAAATCCTTAAGATATTTTACATGAACAAGCAAGACCCAATACCATACAATGCACAAAAGGAATATATGTGATTTCATTTATGTAACAGCTACTCCCAGAAAACCTAATATACAGGTTAAGTGCAGAGGAAAAGACTGAAAGGGTACACACCACAGTTGTTAGCTGTAGAAAGGGAAGTTGGGGGCAGGAAAGAGTAAAAAATAACGTTTGTATATTTTTAAGTATAAGCAAGTACAACTTTTGTGATGTAACAAATGTGATAAAACCTAAGAGCGTTTGTTATATTGGTCCTTATTAGGACCATACCTTCTGGTTGGACAGCTTTGATTTATGTCTGTTTTCCCTGTTCAATTTTTAATAGCACCCTTCACTTGAAGAAGCTTCCCAGTTGGTGTCTGAAGTTATTGTTGGTGCTTTTAGAAATAGCAGTTCAGTATACTATTGGGTCTGAAGCTGTGTTAAAATTGGTTAAAGAAGTGGGAGTTGTACCAGTGATTCAAAACCTTTGTAACCGTAACTGCCAAACAAGACAATTTTAGTGCACTTTATTTTCTGAATTTCTGTTGTAAGAGCATTTTTCTTTTTTAAATATAAAATTTTAATTTTGAATGCAGTTGTTTTCAAGTCTCATATGTCTTGACATTTTGATTCCGCCCCCCTTTAATATTAGAACCTAATATTTTAAGACAGTTGATGATAGAGGTCAGGAGAAGAGTCAGCAGCTTGAGAGGAAGACTGTAAATAAAAGGAAAATTAAAAAAATAAGATGGGGGAAGATGAGTATGTTTAAAGGTAATAATTTTTAACCCAGGTATAGTCACAGATTTATAAACAAAGAGTCTACTCAGCTCAAAAAGAGATGGGTTTAAAATACTGGGTTTTACAGACAAATTTCTTATGGAAAATAAGGAAATGTTTCTTGATTTTCTTATGATAAAATTCTCTATTTGGAAGCAATTAGTGAAGGAAACATGTTAAATATGGTAAATTTACAGTAATATAGTAGCTTTTACACAGGAATTCAAACCTTTCTGTTGTGAACCTAGATGCCACAGTGTTACTGTGGCTAGAAAATACACAGATACTGCTGATTTGGCCTTCAGTAAAGTCACTTTGATGAATGTAACCAAGAATTTGAAATTGTAAAAGAGCAAAGTTAACAATCTATAATATAAAAACTAGTACTTCTGAAAAGGGCAATAAAATGTTTAGAGATGAAAATAGAATTATTCCAGGTATAATTTACCTTTTGGCTCTAAATGTAGCATATGTGCTTTGAAGACTTCAGACACCTAGAGCGATACATGGGGTTTAAGAAGATGTTACTTTTTTAAATATCAGTCTTTTGTGCACACTATCAATCCTTTAATGGATTGGGGTTGATTTCTTGAAAGCAATTCCTTCTGTTTCTATAGTTTCCTAACTGCGTGTATCTTTGTGATGTATTTTTGATCAAGATTTCCTTTGAAGTCTTGTTTTAACAAGATTTTTGTGTTAATATTAGGGTGTAATTTCTTAGCAGGGAAATGGGGGTTGTATCTTTTAAATAATTAAATTAAGTAATATTTAGTGTATCTGACTAAGGAGAGTAATGACAGTGGCTCTCAATGCCCCCTCCCTTTTAAAACCTTCTTTTACTTAGGGGGCATAAAAGAGTGAGGACCACACATCTTACTCATATTACCCCTTCTGCCCTTTCAGTGAACAATGGAATTGGAGAAGAATAAGATAAATAACTTCTAGTAATTTGTTGCTAGCAATCTATATATATTATTGTTTCCCTTATAAGGCTATGAATATGTATACTTGCTTTTATTAGGTTAAACCATATGACATTGCTGATACTGTAAAGTTTTTGACCTTAAATGGCAATTTCATATGGTTTCAACCTATTACATTACAAAACTATGGCTGTAATAACTGCCCTATATATAAAAATATATGATTGCACTTACATCAAAATACATTGTAAGTTATTTAAATAGCATCAGTTCATAAACAGCACATCACTGATGAAATGTCACCATACAAGTCAAATTGAAACATTTATAAATACACCTACTTTAGCAACAAAGGTAAAAGTAAAGCCAAAAATATTGTTAATGTAGATATGTTTCATTGTACAATATAGGAATAAACAAACTTCTCCAGAATCTAAATTGAATATGAGAATGATAAAACTAAAATGTGGTAATTTATAATTGAAAGACTTATAATAATTTATATCTAAAAGCTATCAGACTTGAAAACCATGATGAATTGAAGACAGCACAGAAACCAGGACCATTTGAAGAGAGCAGTGATGACAGAGCTACAAATTGTGGGACTCCTGTGTTGCATGGCAGCCAAATGTCTTAGTAAAATCCTGAATTAGAGGCCTCAGTATACTCCAGAAATGTATTAATTTTAGTTTACAGATGATACATTCAAATAAGAACTCACTCTGCAAGTTGCTAGTAACTCTTAATCTTAACACAGAAATAAAAGCTAAGGAATTGTGTGTCATTTGCTCAATATAAATAACTTTAATTTTTCTGTTAGTTCAGGACATATCAAGAGCACACTACACTGGCTTCTAGTGGTGAACCTTGTACCATACTTTTAAATAAATCACACTTTTAAAGCATAGCCATTTGAGTCCTACTCTTGATAAATTTGTTCACCTTTCTACTGTCCATTGGGTACATTAAAAATTAAGAGTAGTGAATTTGGGTCCCTGTCAAGATGGAGTAAAAGGGACTAGGTTTACTTTTCTGCCTGAAACAACTAAAAAAATTAGATACAATACATGAAACAGTGGTACTAAAGGCATTAGACATCAGGCAACAAAAGGAGGAAAACAAGGCAAGCCTTATGACTGGCCCAGCTTACTGCCTGGAGAAAGTTTCCAGGACACAATAGAGGAAGAGGGAACCCAGTTAAGTCCCAATGGACTTCCTGATTTGAGAACTGGCAGTCCAGGAAATCCAAGGCAATTAAAGTTTGCAGGGCAGAGTATCAGAGAGAGAGGGAGAGCTGCACAGAAAAAGAACTTCAGAGATCTGGAGCAGGTTCCCATTAAGTATTCAGCCAAGTACTCATAAATGCATACACATAAGGATGCTACCCAGGGCTGAGGAAAGAACTACCTAAAAGGATTGTATAGAACAGTATTCAAGCTCAGGCAGGGCCAGAAAAAGTACCTATTCTTGCTAGCCAGAGTAGAAAGCTTCATAATTCACAAGGCATTTGGTAGAGTACTGTGGAGAATCTTGCCTTAGTAATGGGGAAAAATTGACTATAGACTAAATGTAACTCTGGTCCTGCCTAACATATCTTAAAAGCATGTCCCAAAAGGATCCCACTATTTCCTAGTCACTTAGCCACATCTCTGAACAAAACTCAGGATTATTTATAGGAATACAAAAATATCCAACAGCCAAGAAAGTGATGTTTATAATGTCTGACATTCAGTTAAAATTACTAAGTCTGCAAATAAGAAGGAAAATACAAACCATAATGAGGAGAAAAATCAATCACTTGAAAGTAGCCTTCGAATGACACACAAGATGAATTAATAATCATTAAAACAGTTGTGACTGTTGGAGAAGCCAAAGGAAATATTGAACATGTTAAGTAGAGATATCTTTTAGATAAATATTACAGTGTCAGAGATAAGACACACTAGATGGACTTAATGGCATGTTAGACATTGTTGAAGAAAAGATTAGTGGGCATAAAGACATAGCAATAGAAACTATATATAATAAAACAGAAATAAAAGAGAACTTTTTTAAAAGATGAATCAGCAAAGTATTTGAAGAAATAATGATCCAAGATTTTCCAAATTAGATAAAAGTTATAAACCAAAAAGCACAATAAGCACAAGAAAGATGAATAAAACTGTACTAAGGAACATCATAATCAAATCGCTTAAGTGATAAAGAGAAAAAAAAATCCTAAAAGCAGCCAAAGGAAAACAGAACAAAGATAAGGGTGACATCAGATCTCTCATCAAAAACTATGTAAGCTAGAAGACAATGGAGCAGTATCTTTAAAACATTTTTTAAAAAACTATCAACCTAGTATTTTTTGCCCAGTGAAACTGTCTTTCAAAAACAAAGGCAAAATAAAGATTTCAAACATACAAAAGCTGAAAGAATTCATCACTTTTGGTACTTCACTAAAAGACATGTTAAGTGGAGTGCTTCAAGCAGAAGGAAAATTAAACTACATGGGAACCTTGACCTACACAAGGAATTCAGAGTACCAGCAATGATAACTACATGGGCAAATATATGTACAATATTTTTCTTGTTATTTAAATATCTTTAAAAGACAGTTGACTGTTTAACATAAAAATGATGACAATGATTGTAGGTTTTACAATATATGTAAAAGTTAAATGTACAATAATAACAAAAAGCCCAAAAGGGGAGAAATTGCAGATTTGTTGTTGTAAGTTTCTAATATTGGAAGTAATATAATATAATATTATTTGAACATAGACTGATAAATAAAAGACATGCATTATAAACCATAAAGGAAACACTAAAGCAACAAAACAGAGAATTATAGCCTATAAGCAAACAAGACAGATGAAATGGTATAGTAAGAAATAATCTAAAACAAAGCCGATAAAGCAGGAAAAGGGAACAAAGAACACTGGGCACATCACCACCTGAACTCTACCTTCCCCCACCCCATGGAAAAGTTGTCTTCCATAAAACTGGTCCCTGGTGCCAAAAAGTTTGGGTAGCACTGACATATGGAATAAATAGCAAACAAATAGCAAGATGGTAGATGTAAACCCAATCATATCAACAATCACATTACATGTAAATGGTATAAACACCACAATTAAAAGCCAGAGATTATTGGATTAGATTTTTTAAAATCAAGACCCAAGTAAATCACATCTACAAGAAATCCACTTTAAATATAAAGACACATATAAGTTAAAAGGATGAAAAAAGATACACCATATCAACACTAAAAGAAAGCTGGGATCACTATATTAGATCAGAAGTTAGATGACAGAACAACGAATATTACCAGAGATAAAGAGGGTTATTTAATAATAATAAAGAGATTAATTCATTAAGAGGACATGGAATCCTAAATTTTTATGCATCTAATAAAAAAGCTTCAAAGACATGATAGAACTACAAAGAGAAATAGAGGCTCTTTGATTTATGATGGGGGTATGTCCCAATAAACCCATAATAAGTTAAAAATTTCATAAGTCAAAAATGCATCTACTACACCTAACCTGCTTAATGTCATAAGTTAGCCTAGCCTACCGTAAATATGCTTATGTCACTTAACATTATCCTACAGTTGGGCAAAATCATCTAACACAAAGCCTAATTTATAATAAAGTGCTGAGTATTTCATGTAATTTATTGAATACTATACTGAAAGTGAAAAACAGAATGGTTGTATGAGTACTCAGTGTATGGTTTCTACTAAATGCATATTGCTTTTGCACTATCATTAAGGTCAAAAAATTGTAAGTCAAACCATAAGTCGAGGACTGTGTACACAAATATGCAATTTTAGCAGCAATCTTAATACTATTCTGTCAATGATTAATAGAACAAGTAGAATGTAAAGCCTGAAGTTAAAACCTTTGTGAGCTTGGATTAGGTAAAGTTTTCCTAGATACAACACCAAAAGAGCCATTCATAAAATAGCAAATCGATAAACTGAACATCATCATTTAAAACTTCTGCTCTTCAAAGACATTGGTAAGAGAATGTAAAAATAAAGCACAGACTGGGAGAAAAATATTTGCAAATCACTTATCTGATAAAGGACTTATATCCAGAATGTATAAAGCACTATCAAAACTCAGTAATAAGAAGAAAGCTGAGTAACAAAATGGGCAGAAGAATTGAACAGATAAACAAAAAGACATGTGGATGGAAAATTATCACGTACATTGTTAGTCATTATGAAAATGCAAAGGCTAGAATTACAAATAGATAGTAGGAAAATTTGGAGGGTGATGGGTAGGTTCATTATCTTGATTGTGCTAATAGTTTCACAGATGTATTTAAGTGTCAAAATTTATTCAATTGTATACTTTTAATAGTTTCACAGATGTATTTAAGTGTCAAAATTTATTCAATTGTATACTTTAAGTCCTTATCTTTCAGAGATACATATTGAAATATTTGCAAATGCAATTATGGAATCTCCTGCATATGTTTGAGAACACTACAAGACAGAAAGAAGTGGAAGCTAGTATAGATGAAACTAGACTAGCCATGAGTTGAAATGGTTGAAGTGGGGTGATGAGTGCATTGGGTTCATGATACTGTTATGTTTATTTTGATGTATATTTGAAATTTTCTACAATAAAAAGATTTTAAGAAAAAGATACAGGTTAAATTTAACTTTTACAGCATGCTCCGAGAACCTAATTATTACTTATTACAATGTTTATATGGGGAAATATTTTCCAGATGTATCTAACTTCTAATGAAATGTTGGAAGGCAGCCTATTTTTTAGTTGAGGACTGCCTCTTTTTTTTTTTTTTAAAGCATAATACTCTTAGTTGCAGTCTTTTCTTGTACTAAATCTTGTACCAGTGTTTCTTTTGTACTTCCGATGTCCAAAGAAATGAAAAAGTGAGCACTGGGGATAGAAAGAAAAACAAAGAGCAGGATAATTATAAGTCTTTTGAATGATAAAGTCTTGTCTTATTTTTTATTCTATTTTATATCATTTAAAATGATTGATAGCACTCTCTCCTTACCATCCTTCTCTTCCCCTCTTACTTTCTCTGTGAATATAAATTTCTTTTATAAATATAGAAGAAAAAAGGAAAATTGCCCATTATATCTTCATAAAAATTCAAATTAAGATGTGGAAATTTAAGGTGAACTGAAATATTATATTTAATGAGAGCCATTTTTCTGGAGTACAGTTAATGTCAAAGAGTGTAATTCAAAGAATTAATTAGTCTTGCAAAAAAATATAAAATAATCTAATATTCTGTTCTTATTGTTATTTAAAATCTGTGAAATATTTGTTTTAGGTTTCCGATAAGAAATGATAGGATGATTTTGCAGAGTGACTCCCGTGACTTTCATCTCAGGAAATTCTACTACAGGTGATTTAAAATGCCTTTTTTTAATCTAATGTAGTCAAGTTTAGAAGATAAGAAATCCAAAAATTAAAAATGAAACAGAGGTCTAAATATAAAAATACACATTTTAGGATATCAGTTCATGAGTTGAATTAGTAATTTGGATAAAGTCCAAGTTCAAGCAAAATTTATTGAAATTTTCCTGAAAGCGTACTTAGATGGTTGATAAGACAAATGTGTCTGGTTACCCATGGCTCTTCAACACTGACTGTTAATTTTTAAATCAAAATTTTGATGATAGTTGTTATCTGTGGCCATACCACCCTGAATGTGCCCAGTCTCATCTGATTTTGGAAGCTAAGCAGAGTTGGGCCTGGTTAGTATTTGGATGGGGGACAGTGGTATACCAGTATCCACATTACAAAAAACCTTGAGAAATAAAGAAAAGAAAAAAATCAACATAATCCCACTATCTTGATACAATTGCTATTATAATTTTAATATTTTTACCTCATGTTTTGTTCATATGTGTATTTTTAAATACTCCTAAATTCTAGAGTTAAATGCAGTATTAAAACTCTTTGGAGAAAAGTCAGCCCTCTATATCTGTGCAGTTCCACATCTATGGAGTCAATCAACAGTGAATCAAAAATATTTGGACAAAAGAAATGGATGATTGCGTCTGTACTAAACATGTACAGACCTTTTTGTGTCATTATTCCCTAAACAACGTAGTATAACAACTTTACATAGCATTTACATTGTATTAGGTATTATAAGTAAACTTAAAGTATGATTTAAAGTATACAGGAAGATATATGTAGATTATATGCAAATACTATACTATATGAGGGACTTGAGCTTCTGTGGATTTTGGTATCCAAAATACCAAATTTGGAAATTTGGCAGGGGGAGGCCTGGAACCAATTCCCCAGGGCCAAGGGACAACTGGATATGATAGTCTTGTGGTTTCAGACAGGGTCTTAGAGTCCTATAATTTTTAGCTTCATTGAATTAGACAAAAGACCAGAAAGATACATTGGATTTTCAATCTAAATGTGCATATTTTTTCTATGGATTCCTCCATTATGCTATGGCTGTTATCCAAGGAGTAATCCTGCTTTGCATTTTCCCACACACTTTTTAGGCAAGAAAAGCTGAAATTTCAAACCACAGGCCAAGCTCATTCTCATGAGCTATCTATCTACCTTAGATTCTAGGTCTAAGCTATTGTCATTATAACAGCAGCATTCTCAGAATAGGACAGATTTAGGTAGAATAGATGGATATGAACGACAAATTTAAGGAAGAAAAACTGGCAGAATACGTGAGTAAGGGAACTAGAATGGATTCAGAATTACGGCATTGACAAAGTGAGAAAACACAGTACTGTTTCTATACTTAATAAATAGTGTTATGGACTGAACTTTTGTGTCCCATCAAACTTCATATGTTGAGCCCTAACCCCCAATGTGATGGTATTTGGAGGAGGAGGGTCTTTGGGAGATACTTTGATTTAGATTGAGATCACAAGAGTGGGGCCCCATGATGGGATTAGTGTCCTTATAAGAAAAAGAGACTGGAGCTCACTTGCTCTCCACCGTGTGAGAATACAAGGAGAAGGTGGCCATTTGAAAGCCAGAAAGAGGGCACTCACCAAGAACCCAACCATGGTGGTACCCTGATCTTGTACTTCTTTGATCTCCAGAACTGTTGGAAATAATTTCTATAGTTTAAGCCACCTACTATATGGTATTTTGTTATAATAGCCCAAGCTGAGTAAGACAGTAATTGGTACCAAGCAATGGGGGATTGCAGTAACAAATACCTAAAAATGGAAGTGACTTTGGAACTGGATAATGGATAGGAGCTGCAGAAGTGTTGAGGTGCATGCTAGAAAAAGCCGAGATTGCTATGAAGGGACTGTGAAAGGCAGTTCTGGTGAGGGCTCATGAAAAAAGAGTTGGAGAGAAAGCCTCCATTTTCTTAGAGGACACATAAATAGTCATGAACAGAATGCTGGTATAAACATGGGCAGTAAAGGCCATTCTGATGAGGTCTCAGGTGGAAATAAGGAACATGTTATTGAACAATGGAGAAAAGGTCATCCTTGTTATAAGTGCCAAAGAACTTGGCTGAATTGTGTTCATGTTTTAGTATTTTGTAGAAGGTAGAACTTGTGAACTATGAAATTGAATATTTTGCTAAGGAGATTTCTAAGCAAAGTGTTAAATGGGAGTGGCTTGGTTTCTCTTCACTGCTTATACAGGTTGAGCATCCCTAATCTGAAAACTCAAAATCGAAAATGCTCCAAAATTTAAAACTTTTGAATGCATACATGATACCACAAATGGAAAATTCCAAATCTGACTTCATGTAATGGGTCACAGTTAAAACAGTCAAAACTTTGATGCACAAAATTATTTAAAATATTGTATACAATTACCTCAGGCTGTATGTGTAAAGTGTATATGAAACAAATGAATTTGTGTTTATACTTGAGTTCCGTCCCCAAGATACTTCACTACATCTATGCAAATATTCTGAAATCCGAAACACTTCTGGTCCCAAGCATTTCTGATAAGGGATCTCATCCTGTAGTAAAATGTGAGAAGAGAGAAATGAATTGAAGAAAGAATTATTGAACAAAAAGGAATCAGAATTTAAAGATTTGGAAAATTCTCAACTTGTTCATATTGCAAAAATGAGAAAGGATGTTTGGAAGAGAACACAAGGGTGTGGCTGACTGACCATTTGATAAAGAGATTAGTGTGAATGTGAACCGTGGACCTAATCAGCCATCTGAACAGAAGCCAGGAATAGAGAAGGAATTAATGCTAGCAGACATACTGCCAGCTGGTATTAAAAGAGAACATGGGATGGAATGAAGAAAGGCTGTACCTTATTCTTTAAGAAAAGGGAAGAAGGATTCCAAAAGCAATTCAGAGATCATCAGGGCTGCTATTCCCATTACAGGCCTAAAGTGACTGGGCTCAGGGAAGAAGGCTGCCTCCACCCTGGTTTTAAAAGGCCAGCCCCCCAGCAGGGAGCTACCTGGGCAGGCCTCCACCAAGCAGAAGGATGGTCCACTCCACTGACCCATGGGGTGATACTGCCATTCCAATGTTTCTGGAAGGTGGGACTGCTGCCCTTCTAGGTCTGGAAAGCAGAGCATTGAATCAAAAATGATTATTCTAGAGCTTTAAGATCTAATGGTATTTGCCTTGCGTATTTGCCTTACTAGGTTTTGGAATTGCTGAGGACTTGTCACCTTTTTCTTCATTGTGACTTCTCCCTTTTGGAATGAAAATATCTATCCTATGCCTGTCCCACCATTGTATTACTATTTTGTAAGCACATAACTTATCTGGTTTCATAGGTTCAAAGCTCGAGAGGAATTTTGCCTCAGTATGAAACATACCTAAAGTTTCATCCATATCTGATTTAGATTATATTTAGCTGAGACTTTGGACTTTTAGAGTTGATGCTGGAATGAGTTAAGACTTTGGGGGCTGTTGGGGTAGAATGAAAAGGACGTTAATTTTGGGAGGCCAGGGGTGTAATGTTATGGACTAAATATTTGTGTCTCTCCAAAATTGATACATTGAAGCCCTAACCCTCAAGGTGACAGTATTAGGAGGTGGGGACTTTGGGGAATAATGATGGGAAATAAGTAGGCTTAGATGAGGTCATGAGGGTGAATACTCCATGATTAAGGTTTTTACAAGATGAGCAAGAGACACCAGAGCATTCTCTCTCTGTCATGTAAGGATACAGTGAGAAGACAGCCATTTGAAAGGCAAGAAGAGGGTCCTCACCAAGAACCAAATCTACTACCACCTAGATCTCGTACTTCCCAGGCTCCAGAACTATTACAAATAAATATCTATTGTTTAAACCACCCAGTCAGTGTTTTTTTTTTAATAGCAGCCCAAGCTAACACAGTTTGCAAATATTTTCTGCCACTCCATAGGTTGCTTTTTCACTCTGTTGAATTGTGCCCTCTGATTCTGTCCTAAAAATTTCTGAGTTTGATGAAGTCCCATTTGTCTATTTGTGTGTGTACTTTGCTGTCATATCCAAGAAATCATTGCCAAGTCTGATGACATGAAGCTTTTCCTCCATGTTTTTTTTTTCTTTTTCTTTTTCTTCTGATACCTTTGGTACTAACCCCTATGCTTTCTTCTAGGAGTCGTATAATTTTAGTTTTATGTTTGGATCTTTAATCCATTCTGAGTTAATTTTTATGTGCAGTGTAAGATGAGTCCAACTTCATTCTTTTGCATGAGGATGCTGTTTTCCATTTCCATTTGTTGAAGAGACTGTCCCCATGGAGTGGTCTTGGCACCCTTGTCAAAGATCATTTGCCAATATATGCCAAGGGTCTATTTCTGCGCTCTCTATTCTATTTCACTGGTCTATTTGTCTCTCTTTATGCAAGTACCACACTGTTTTGATTACTGTAGCTTTGTAATATGTTTTGAAATCAGGAAGTGTGAGTTCTCTGTTAAAATTGTTTTGGCTATTTGGGGTCCCTTGAGATATCATATGAATTTTAGGATAAATTTTTCTATTTATGTAAAAAATGTTATTGGGATTTTAATAGGAATTGTGTTGAACCTGTAGATTGCTTTGGGTAGTACGGACATCTTAACAATATGTAGTCTTTCAATAAACCAACATGGGATGTCTTTGCATTTATTTGTGTCTTTAATTTCTTTCAGTAGTATTTTGTAGTTTTCAATGTGCAAATCTTTCACCTCCTTGATTAGGTTTATTCCTAAATATTCCTATTCTTTTTGATGCTACTATTATAAATGGAATTGTTTTCTTAATTTCTTTTTCAGATTGTTTGTTGTTAATATGTAGAAACCCAACTAATTTTTGTGTTTTGATTTCATATCCTGGAACTTTGCTGAATTTGTTTATTAGTTCTAACAGGTTTTTTTTTTGTTTTAAATCTTTAGAGTCTTCTATGTATAAGATTATATCATCTGTGAACAGAGATAATTTTACTTCTTTCTTTCTAATATAGATGATTTTTATTTCTTTTTCTTGCCTAGTTGCTCTGACTAGAACTTCCAGTACTGTGTTGAATGCAAGTGGCAAAAGTAGACATCCTTGCCTTGTTCCTGATCTTAGAGAAAAAACTTTCAGTCTTTCACTGTTGAGTATGATCTTCCCTGTGGGTTTTTCGTATATGGCCTTTATTATGCTGAGGTAGAATCCTTCCATTTCTAATTTATTGAGTGTTTTTATTTGAAGGGGTGTTGAATTTGTCAAATGTTTTTCCGCATCAGTCAAAATAATCGTGATAATTTTAACTTTAAAAATAATTTTAGGCTGGGCATGGTAGCTCACATCTGTAGTCCCAGCACTTTAGGAGGAGGCTGAGGCAGGAGGATCACTTGAGCCCAGGAGTTTTGAGACCAGCCTGGGAAACCTAACTAGACTCTGTCTCTACAAAAAATAAAAAAAAATTAGGCAGGAGGATCACTTGAGCCCAGGTGTTCAAGGTTGCAGTGAGCCATGATTGTGCCATTGCACTCCAGCCTAGGTGACAGAGTAAGAACCTGTCTTAAAAAAAAAAAATTATTGAAGTATCTTATACACAGAGAGGTGCATACATAATTGTTATACAGATGTACAGCTCAATGAACAACTTAATGGTAGTCATCGTATAATAGTCTCTCTGGTCAAGACATAGAACAGTACCATCACCCCAGAAACTGCCTTCATGCCTCTCCCATATCCCCATCCATTGCTTATTCCCAGAGGCAACCTTTGTTCTGACTCTTAATACTATAAGTTGGTTTTATGTTTTTGAACTTTCTATAAATAAAATTGTGCAGTATGTGTTCTTCTGTTTGTTTTTCACTAACATTGTGAAATTTATTCATGGTCCCTGTATCACTACTTCATTAATTTTCATTGTTATATATAGTCCACTGAGTGAACCAGCCACAGTTTATTTACAAGGGACATTTAGGTTGTTTACACTTTGGGGCAATTAACAAGTAATGCTGTTATGAACCTTCTTGTACTTGTCTTTTGGTCCATATATGTATGCATTTCTTTTGGTATTAATATATTCTAAGAGTCTAATAGCTGGATCATAATTGGGTCGTAGAATATGTGTGTGTTCAACTTTGGTAGATAAAAATCAAACTTTTTCTAAGTGATTTTATGAGTTTGCATTCCCACTCCATGTATTTGCCAGTTACTCCATAGCATCCCTACCCACTACCACTTGATTTTGTCAGTCTTTTTCACTTTTATCATCCCAGTGGGCGTGTGGTGATATATCATTATGATTTTTAATTAGCTTTTTCCTAGTGATTAATAAGTTTGAGAATCTTTTTATGTGTTTATTGGCCTTTTGAATTGCTACTTCTGTGAAGAGTATACCCAAGTCTCTTGTCATTTTTCTATTTTTTTAAATCAATGTATAGGAGGCCTACATATATTCTAAATCTGTGCTCCTGTTAGTTACGTATGTTGTAAATATCTTCTCTCAGTTTGTGACTTACCTTTTCATTATCTTAAGGATTTTTTAAATAAATTGTAGTTCTTAATTTTAATGAAGTCCAATATATCGGTTTTTTCTTTTATGGTTTAACAAATATATTTTATACCCTGTTTAAAGATTCTTTCTCTGACTCAGGGTTATAATGATATTCTTCAGTATTATCCTTTAGAAGTTTTTTTGTTTTACTTTTTACATTCAGATCTTCAATCTATCTGGCATTTTAAAAAAATATTGTTTAATTTGACAATCTTACAAATCTTAATTTGTAAGATTTCAGACTTATAAAAAAAAGTTACAAAAATAATACAAAGATATCCAGTTTTTTTCCACCCAGCTTCCACAAATGTTTATATTACTACATAAATAGTTTAATGTTGGTATATAGATATAGACAGTGATATGCTAGAAGCCATCTTGTATATAAAAGTTGGGTGTTCAAAATTCAGGAATTTGCAGGTCAATTTTTAAACCACTGATAGCTTGAAATGGGCCATGGACGGGGAAGGAGGAGGTCTTTACTCCACCAACATTAGCAAATGCTGCAAATCATTTCTACCCTCCTTTTCTGTATATATCAAATACTACAGTATAAAAAACAAACAAAAATATATGCATAGCTAAAACCAAGAGGCTGTGGTCACAAGATAAGATGAGAATAGAAAGTATAAAGTGAGTAGTAATAAAAAAGAAATTGATTGAAAGAAGCAGCTGGTGGTATTCTCTACACAAGAAATAAAAGGAATTTCTAGGTTTCTAAGTGCAACATTTGAGTTGCAGGGCAGAACTTTGCAATTTGCAAGCTTAAATAAAACCAGCCACTTTGCATATAATGTGATGAATATGGCCATACAAGAAACCAATTCATAAATGAAACTTCACTGTGTTGTATTTTTAAAAAGAATAAAATTAAAGTTAATGCTGTAAGTGGAATAGTAATATTAAAACATAGCATATGGCTCCACACCCGACATCTATATTAATTTCAGAAAGAAATCTGAATTTTCAGAAAGAAATTTCAGAAGAAATCTGTATTTCTATTTGTAAAGCTTTCAGTCCATCTCTTGAAATCAGACTGTGGTTATGTCCTCAGTGTTACATTCTAAAATTTAAGTAATGGTTGTCTACATTTTTAGCTAAACATCTTATATAGAATATTACAAATATAATACAATGATAAAGTTTAAGTGGCTCAAAATTAAGAAAATTGACTGACTTACAAGTCTCTTCTTATTAATCTCAAATGTTTCCTGGAAATGTTTCTTTTTGGACTAACTTAAGTGACTTGCAAGAATGATAAATAATATATTGACTCTTTCCTTTCTTATAATTCTTTGTGTATTCCACAGAACAACATTATTTGACACGATTTAAAGTACTCAGTGATTTTATTGGACTTTAAGGAATTTAGCAATCCAGATTATGGCAGAAGCTAGATTTGCCTTTCTATATTTTATGTAAACATGATATTTAAATGGCATGCATTTTCATGA
>CM052445.1:16284239-16305032 GCA_028533085.1 Varecia variegata
AAAAAAAAAAAAAAATCACATTTTGTTACTTTACAAACAATATCTATAGTGGATAATTATGATTTGCTTAGAAGATATGGGGCTACTGCTATTGAAAAAGTCAGTTGCAATTGGCTTGGGTTCTAAATTTTTCTGTTTTATATAAATGTGGCATGAAAAGTATTGTGTCCTGGTTTTAATTTTTATATGTGCTCAGATAGCTTTTAGCACAACTTCATTTTACTAACTTGCTTTTCATCATCAAATTTAAGTCTGTTAAGATTTTTTTTACCCACAAAAATAAAAATGTGGCAGGTATATATTTACCTTATGAGGCTCTCACAGTGTCGTCAGTTATCATTGGTTGCCTCCGGCCAGTCACTAGTTTCATATAGTCTAATGCATAGAAGAATCTAGGACATTGATATAGTTGCTATAGTCATATATTCTGTTAAGGGGAAGACAACAGACTGAAACAACACAGTAATGCCCTCTCAATACTCATTTCTCTCCTTCCCCCTAAAGGAGATTCTGTTGGCAGAATTTCTTTGAAATCTTGAGAGCACCATGGCTGTCACATCGTAGTAGTGTTATAGATGGATATAGAGAAAGAAACTGGGAATAGAAGAACCTCCTGGCAAGATTTGAAGAATCGGGTAGGATTAGTAGGTATAGAGGACAGGTTTTTTGGTAGGGTAAAAAAAAAAAAAATTTCAGAAGGTGGCATAAAGCCTTAAATTGTAACTGGAAGAGTGCCTTGTAGTTTGATAGGGAGAGAGCTAAAGATCAGTGGAAAAAGCACTGAACTTGGTTGATAGATTTGGATTTGATTTCAGTGACCTAAGACAAGTTATTTAACTACTCTGAGTATGTTTGCTTCTCTAGAAAACAGAGGTAATAATATCTTCTTAGAGTAGCTAGCTATGGGGTTGAAACGAGCCTGACGGAGCTCAGTAAATGTTTGCTGAATCTGAATTGAAGCACTCAATAACTGTTTACAAGACTGAAGAAACTATAGATATCCCAGTCAGGATTTAAATCAGTAGATATTGTTACAGTAAGCAGTGGACCAGAAAACTTAGAAGATAGTTGTGAGGGATGCATATTAAAGTGTAATTCTAAGAGTGTGGATTAATAGCTATGGCAGAATGTAAGGGACTGTACAAAATATATAACAATTAGAGGTGAGAGGGCAGTGAACCTGACACCAGACATTTCTTTGTCTTAACTCAAGAACTTATTGGTATGCTAAGTTAGAGCTTGCCTACGGAGATACAATGCCACCTAGTTAGTGCCTGGAGTAAGCAGCAAGCTAAAAGAGTGTTCCTGACAGGAGGGAAGTGTTACATACAAGCATGATGTTAAAAATTCAGGATAGCAGATATTTCACTGCTGAATTCTACAGAACCTGTGAAGAAGAATTAATACCAATTCTTCTCAAATTATTCCAAAAAATCGAAGCGTAGGGAGCTCTTCCTAATTCATGCCATGAGGCCAGCATAACCCTGATACCAAAACCAGATAAGGACACAAGACAGGAAAACTACAGGCCAGTATCTCATATGAATGCAAACATCCTCAGCAAAATGCTAACAACTCCAGGCTGGATGTGGTGGCTCACGCCTGTAATCCTAGCACTTTGGGAGGCCAAGTCACAAAGATTGCTTGAGGTCAGGAGTTTAAGACCAGCCTAAGCAACATAGTGAGACCCTGACTCTACAAAAAAATAGAAAAATTGGCAGGGCGCAGTGATACTCACCTGTAGTCCCAGCTACTCATGCCCAGGCCACAGAGCAAGACCTTGTCTCAAAAAAACAAAAAAAGCAAATAAAATATAACAATACATCAAAAAAATAATATACCATGATCAATTGGGATTTAACCCAGGAATACAAGGTTGTTTTAACATATGCAAATCAATAAACATGATACATCACATTAATACAACGAAGGACAAAAAAACATATGATCATCTAAACAGATACAGAAAAAGCACTTTATAAAATTTAATATCCCTTCTTGATAAAAACTCTAAATAAATTAGGTGTAGAAGGAAAGTACCTCAACACAATAAAGGCCATATATGACAAACCCAAAGCTAATTATCATACTAAACAGGGAAAAGCTAAAAGCTTTTTCTTTTAAGAACTAGAAAATAATTGGTTTTGATTAATCCAGAATTAGCCAACCTGCTTATACTGTTGTTTCGGTTTTTAGTAATCATTATTTTTAAGTAATAGTAGTTCACATTTTCCCCATTTTCTCCCCACCTCTAGAAATAGAAAAAATAGAATAGAAAAAAATATGACCACCGTTGATATTTTCTTCAATATTTTAAATTGTCTCCTAAATATCTTCCCTGTACCTGCTCCATATAGATAGGCAGGAATCATGACGATGTGACAAATTATAAATCATAAGATTTTAAATTGGTTAGATATGGTTAGTTCTCAAATAGTAGCTTTTTAGGAATTGAAATACAATTTCATTTCATAAGCATTTACTAAAGTAACCACTACTAGGTTAAGTTATAAAGAATACTAACTAGGTACAAAGTATAATTCCTGTCTCTAAAGCTTTACAGTTAAGTGTATGAGTGTGCCTAGGCACACTGGTTTATAATATGAATTAAGGACCAGTATATGAATTAAGGACCAAAAGTGATTTGGAAGTCTTTTCTCATCACTATTGCCTTGGTAATACTAGAATATACTTGAAAAAAACTATTTTCTTTTTTCCAAGATTTTAGCATGACTTTGAATTATCCAGTAGGCCTTCCTTTTGGGGAATGTCTGAATAAAATACCTATTTTTTAACTACTAATAAGCATTAATCCCAGTGTCTCATATCTACATGTTATTGACCACTTAATAGTCTGGGTACCTATATATTAATAATATAGAAATTGACATGTTAAAGGTAAAACAGCTGATAAAGTTAACTGACACATTAATGAGTGCTTACTGTATAAAGAAAGAATTTCACATTAGCCACAAAGGTAGCCACAGAGTACCTTTATAGGAAATACCTTATCTTCTTGGGGTGATTCATTGGACTTGTTAAAAGTTTGGAGGAAGAAGGAGATTGGAGCTATGTCTTAAAAGAAAGAAATGCAAATTAAAACCTCATTGAGGATGTAAATTTTTAGAAACCTGACAATATAGTAAGACTTGTGGAACAGTGGAATTCCTCATACACTGCTGGCACAGCCATTTTGGAGAATGATACGACAATATTTAATAAAGCCAGAAAAGTGCATACCCAAAATCTAACATACGCTTCTAGATATTTTCTTCTGTAGAAAAATCTTATACATAGATACAAAGCCATGTGTGAAAAACTGTTCATTGCATCATTTTGTAATAGTGAAAAAACTGGAAACAATAATGTTTACCAGTAGGAAAATGGATAGATTTTTAGAGAATTCATACAATGGAATACTGTAATATTATATATATCAGTATTCTGTTGTATGAATTTATACTATGGATAAGTCTCAAAGATACAAAATTGAGTAAAATAGCAAGTTAGAAAGGGATATGTAAGATGTGATGCCACTGATATAAACTAATAAAAATGAACCAAAAAACTCACAAAACACTGGTATATACTAATAATGGATGTATATAAGCATGCATATTAAGAATATTAAAACAAGGATGAGAAAGATACACTCCAGGTTTATAAAAAATGATCTATAAAGTTATATTTCTTTTTCAATAGAGCATCTGAGGAAAATTCATCAACATAATTCTGATTGATTCTGGAAAGTAATAGATACAGTACTACCTAATTTTGTGTATGTTTGAAATATTTTAATAATAATTAAAGACATGACATTAGACATTAAAAATAGGGTAGTTGATAAAAGGTTTTGAATGTTACATTCTAAGTTTTAGATTTGAGATAATAAGGTATGGTGGTCAATAAAATATCAGATGTAGATCAATGAAATGAGAGTAATCCTTGAGGGAAATTATTTGGTTAACTACACAGTTAAATGGAAGGAAGTGAGGAGACACCAAAAGAAGACAGTAAGTAATTTGTGACTTCTGAACTAACTCTCAAGGCAATCCATAAAGAAGTAATTTTAGCTATTTTGAATTCTCTGGAGTAGACCCCTCATCTGTTTGGTTCATTACTAGGTATCCACAACCTAAACTGTACCTGGCATTTACATGATTGCCCAAAAATACTTATTGAACAAATGTATAACAGGCTTCACTTACTGCTGCTTATTGTGTATGTCACACCATGCTGTGTACTTTACATATATGTTATCTCTTAATCCTTCAACATCCCTGTGATATAATCAATATTGATCTCATTTTTCAGACTGAGAAACAAAGAATAAGTAACTTGCCCAAAGTTGCACATAGCTATTAAGTGGTGAAGCAGCTTGAAAACCTAGATCTGAGTTACTTCAAAGCTTATATTCCTAATAACTATGTTTGTCCCTCCCCAAAAACTATTCAGATGAGAATAGCCCCATTTTGCATCTGTATATTCTTATGTGTTGATTCAAAAATTAGTTTCACTATTTTTTTTATTATCCCAGAGGTGACTTCATAACCAAAAGAGTAGAGGCAGGAGCAAGGAATCAGGATGCCTGTTTGGCTGGACTAGATTGACCTAGAATAGACATGATGAGATGGATAAAAAAAGTCCCAAATTATAACCTGGTAAGCCAGAAGAAGGATTGTATTATCCTGTTCATTGGCTATTCTCCTAAAAGATCAGATGAGGGAAGAGCTAAAATTTTTACATTAAAAAAAATGAGCTTTTAATGTATTTGCAGATTTTAATTATAATGTTTTCTTCATTCTTCAAGGATATGTAAGATGTGCCCATGTTTATATTCCTTTCTTTATATATTCCTGATTTGTCTATCAACTAATAACATTAGAGCATTATGTTTTTGCATTTCCTAATTCCCTCTCTAATTTCCCTCTTTATCCTTTTCTCTCTGAGCAGATTGCCAACATTCTGTCATGATAATTTCAGCATCATGTAGCTTTGTCAAAATGTTGTAGAATTTTTAGGAGTCTTTATATCCACAGGGTAAAGTGGGAGATAAAACAAAGATATTTAGATAATGTCACCATAATTCACTTTATTGCTTTAGTCATTTCCTCTTGATTTCCTCTGTCCTAATTGTTCTTCATTTACTTTGGGTCTTTGCCCCCATTAAGAATCTAATGAATCTAATGAAAACAGTAAACTCAGAAATTGCAATATCTACAGAAAGTTTCAGAAGCCATTCTTGGTGGTTCATAAACCCTTTGAATCCCATTTATGGTCCCTGGGTTAAGAACTCTTGTGGTTTAACTCCATGCTGGCCTCAGGTAACATCCTTCAGTAATTCATCACCACTATCAAATTTAATCACTAATTAGGGAAGGAGAGGAGAAGACAGAATGGGTTAAAAAAATTTTTTTAAGGAACCATAGATTTGTTAGAATCCTTAAAAATGCATTGCAAAGAAGAGAAAAATAAAAATTGTTAAGCCCACTATCAAAATGTTAAGTTCATTTAAAACAGTTTTTGGATCACAAAGATCAAGAACAAAATAGCAGAAAATCTAAAAAATAACAGTGAAAATACTCTATATGTTTAAGCTGAGTTAAAACTCATGGTCTTAAATGCATATGTTACTAAAGAGAGAATGAAATGAAATATTCAACTGAAAAATTAGAAAAACAACATAGTAAGCCTAAGGAAAACAAAAGAAAGGAAGGAAAAAGTTACAAGTAGAAATTAATGCTCTTATAGAAACCTACCTAGATGATGACTACAGTAGCCTCCTAACAGGCCTTCTGCACTCAGTTGCTATGCTGCACCAGGTTAATCCTCCATGGCAGTAGTACACTGCTTAAGTAAAACTCTTCATTGCCCTCAAAATGATTCACAGGATCCTTCAGAGATTGGTACCCATATACCTCTCCCTGTAAATTCTCACTCTTCCCCTTTGTTCCCCATTCCTACTCCCACCCCTATGCTCCAACCATATAGAACTACAAAACTTCTTTTCGTTCATTGAGCACAGTAAACTATTCATGGCATTTCCATTCCTTGAGCTTTGCTTCTCTGGGCCTAAAAGGCTTTCCCATTCTTCTTTCCTCGCTAATTCCTACTCAGTCTTCAGGACTCAGCTTTAATTTTACATATTCTGGAAAGCCATTAAACATACAAATGTACATACACATACACACAGACTAGACACTTCATCTGTTATGCTTTGATAGCATTTCTCCTATTATAGTACTTCTCTCATCAGTCAATATCAAAGAAATGTTTGAATAAGAAGGGTAATAACTGAGGTGCACCAACCCAAATCTAAAGTTACACTGCCTAAAATTATTAAACTAAAACGTATTTCCAAAGCACTTTTGCCAGAGCAGACAGTGGTATGAGTGAGATAGGCAAGAAAAGTGTATTATGTGCTAAAGGAGGTATCTTAAATTTAGCAAATTGTAGTGGGTAGATCCCTGGGGAAAAAAACATTTTTGAATCTTCTCCAGATAAATTTTAGGTGCATTAAGGACATAAATATAAGCAATTAAACTACTAATACATAAAAACTAGAAGAAAATAGGTTTTATTTGATAATTCTAAAGGTACTTATAGAACCTCTAGATCAGTGTTATCCAATGGAAATAAAATGCAAGCCACAAAAGTAATTTTAAATTTTTAGTAGCTACATTAAAAAAGTAAAAACAAGAAAAATTAATTATAATGTTTTATTTAACCCAGTATGTCCAGAATAGTATTTTAACGTGTAATCAGTATAAAAATTATTAATGAGGTATTTTACATTGTTGAAGTTTTTTGTACTGAGCCTTTTTAATGTTTTTTTAGTTGATACATCATAGTTATATATATTTTGGGGGTACATTTGATATTTTGATGTGCATATACAATGTGCAATGATCAAATCAGGGTAACTGGAATGTCTATCACCTCAAACATTTATCTTTTCTTTGTGTTTTGAACATTATAATTCTTCTAGCTATTTTGAAATATACAATAAATTATTAACTATAATTTCCCTACTGTATTATCAAATACTAGAACTTATTCTTTCTATCCAGCTGTATTTTTGTACCCATTTTAACCAACTTCTCTTCACATCCAGCCTGTTCCCTTCCCAGCCTCTGGTAAACACTGCGTTTACCAGAGTCTACTCTCTGCCTCCATGAGAGCCACTTTTTTAGTTCCCACATACGAATGATAACATGAAGTATTTCTGTTTTTATGCTTCACTTATTTCACTTATCATAATGACCTCCAGTTCCATCCATGGTGCTGCAAATGACAGGATTTCATTTCTTTTTATGGCTTAATAATATTCCATCATGTATATACCACATTTTCTTTATCCATTCATTTGTTGATGGATATTTAGGTTGATTCCATGTCTTAGCTATCGTGAATAGTACTGCAGTAAAGATGAGAATACAGATATCTCTTCAATATAGTGATTTCCTTTCTTTTGCATATGTACCCAGTAGTAAGAAAGTTTTTTTTTTTGTTTTGTTTTGTTTAATTTTTTGTTTTCTATAATGGATATACTACTTTATATTCTAACAGTGTATGAGCAGTCCCCTTTCTCCACATCTTTACCAGCAATTTTTATTTTTTGTCTTTTTGATAATGGCCATTATAATTGGCATAGGATGATATGTCATTGTGGTTTTGATTCGCACTTCCCTGATGATTAGTAATATTGAGCATTTTTTCATATACCTGTTGGCCATTTGTATGTCTTTTGAGAAATGTCTATTTAGGACTTTTGCCCATTTTTTAATCAGATTATTTATTTTTTTGCTATCAAGTTGTTTGAGTTCCTTATTTATTCTAGTTATTAATCCTATATTGGATGGATAGTTTGCAAATATTTTCTCCCATTCTGTAGGTTGTTTCTTCACTTTTGTTAATTGTTTTCTTTGCTGTGCAGAAACTTTTTAGCTTTATGTAATCCCATTTGTCTGTTTTTGCTTTTGTTGCCTGTGCTTTTAAAAGTCTTACATAAAAAAATCTTTACCCAGACTATTGTCCCAATGTTTTCTTCTATTAGTTTCAACAGTTTCAAGTCTTTCAAGTCTTTAATAGTCTTTTTTTTTTTTTTTTGGAGACGGGGTATTGCTTTGTCGCACAGGCTGGAGTGTGGTGGTGCAGTCATCGCTCACTACAACCTCCAACTCCTAGGCTCCAGTGATCCTCCTGCCTCAGCCTCCAGAGTAGCTAGGACTACAGGTGGATGCCCCCATACCCAGCTAAATTTTTTTGTTTTTTGCTGTTTTGGTTACTATAGCTCAATAGTATACTTTTAAATCAGGTAGTAGGATGCCTTCAGCTTTGTTCTTTTTGCTCAGAATTGCTTTGGCTATTTGGGATCTTTTGTGATTCTATGTGAATTTCCTATCTCTGTGAAGAATGTCATTGCTATTTTGATAGGGATTGCATGAATCTGTAGATCCCTTTGGTAATATAGACATTTTAATAATAATAATTCTTCTAATCCATGAGCATAGGATATCTTTCCATGTTTTTATGTGTATGTCCTCTTCAGTTTCTTTCTTAAGTGTTTTATAGTTATCCTTATAGAGATCTTTTACGTCTTTGGTTAAATTTATTCCTAGGTATTTTTTTTCTGCAGCTATTATAAATGGAATTGCATTCTTGATCTCTTTTTCAGAATGATTGCTTTTTCAGATTGATTACTGTTAGAAACAGTACTGATTTTTGTATGTTGATTTTGTATCCTGCAACTTTACTAAATTCGTTTTTTTGATGGAGTCTTTAGCATTTTTTAAGTATAAGATCATGTCATATGCAAATAAGGATAATTTGACTTCTTTTTTTTCTTCTTTGGATGCCCATTCTTTTTCTTGCCTCATTGCTCTGGCTAGCTATACTAAGCCTTTGAAATTGTGTGTGTTTCACACTTAACAGCACATCTCAATACAGACTAGCCACATTTCAAGTACTTGATGGCCAAGTTGCCATCATTGGACAGCACAGCTCTAGATGAAGTTAAATATAGAAGTAATAGAAGATATCACAAAGGAAAAAATCGATAACATTGGCTATAGGAAATTAAAGACTGCATAAAGAAAAAGGAAAAAACAAAATGAGAAAAAGATTTACAGCATAATATAGTACAATATGATTATTCTTAATATGCAAAGAATTCATACAAATCATTAACAACACTTAGAAACCCAAAAGATAAATGAGTAAGATGACATAAACAAGCAATTTATAAAAGAGCTAGTAACCAGCATAGAGATAATAATCAAAGAAATGCAAATTAAAACAACAGTACAGATTGAGCATCCCTAATCCAAAATTCCCAAATCCCAAAATCCAAAATGCTCCAAAACCCGAAACTTTTTGAGCACTATCATGATGCCACAAGTAGAAAATTCCACACCTGACCTCATGTGACAGGGTCATGTGATGGGTCACAGTCAAAACCTTGTTTCATGCATGAAATTATTTAAAATATTGTATACATGAAATTACATTCAGGCCAGATGTATAAGGTTTATGTGAAACATAAATGAATTTCATGTTTAGACTGGGTACCAACCAGCCCCAGGATATCGCATTTTATATACACACACACAGATATTTCAAAATCCAAAATTCGAAACAATTCTGGTCCCAAGCATCTTGGATAAGGGATAGTCACCCTGTAATATCGTATTTTCATCTGTCAAGGCAACAAAGATTTTACAACTGTAATTTTCAGGGTTTCAGAGAATGTAGTAAAGGGTATTCTAGACTATGAGAGGGAATATGAAGTAGTAAAACCCTTTTTAAAAGCAGCATAGCAGCAGGCACCAAAATTCTGTTTCTTGGAATCTATCATAATGAAACAATACTAGCTATAGAGAGGGGGAAACTACATACCAAAATGCTCACTTTGGCATTGTTAGTAATAATGGAAAAAATTGAAAATTACCTAAGTTCCTTACATTAAGGGAATGGTTAAGTAGTTTATGGTATAATCATTTGATGAAATATTTTGAGTAATAACATGGAAGTCTTTTTTTATATTAAGCTTAAGAAAAGATACAGAATTGAATATCTTGTATCTAGGATTTAGGGGAGGAATCAATCCCATGAAGAACAAGACTAAGAAATTTATCAGAATGTTAACACTGTTTATCTTAGGGTAGGGTAGTAGGACTTATTTTTTTCCCCAGTTTCCTATTTTTCACTGTTTTCAAATGTCATGAAATTAGTATGTATCACCTGTATAATAAAAAGAAGACTTCTTAAAATGGTGTGTTTAGTTTAATACATTCTCAGATATGACTTATAAGATATAATACCAATTAAAGTATGCTCAGCTCATGCTCTACCTGTTAATTTATACTTTTTCTTTAGAAAAACACAATACTTTGCCACTGATGAACTCACATAGATGATCCAAATATTCTGTGGTTTGACTCCCTATTTGTTTCAGAGTGAAGTTTATTGACTTTTCTTTCTAATCAAAGTTTGCCACTTAGCAAAGAAAGTCTCTGTGGGGATAAAAAAAAAAAAAAAGGTTTGCCACTATCTTCTTTTTCTATTCCCTTTACTTTTGGCTTAAGTCTGACCTCCAGAAAAGCGAAGTAATACTTTTTGAAGAGACCCACATTGTAAGTCTATAATCCCCATTTTCCTTCCCGGTTTTATAAGACTAAATAGTTCACATCTGCTCTGTTACTAGCAATGTTTAATATTTTTATATTCTGATTTACTCTTTTGTTGTTTTGATTAATATTTCTTCCCCTCATTTTAAGGTTATTCTGGTACAAGTTAACCCGGGGGAGGCATTTACAATAAGAAGAGAAGATGGACAGTTTCAGTGCATTACAGGTAAGAGTGGTAATCAGTAATAATCATTAGAGACCAAATAAACAAAAACTTATGGTACATAATAGTGTATATGTTTATGATTTCTTCCTTTCTTTCTCACTACCACCACACAAAAGTATTGCAGTAGCATTCTGACTAGTCTCTTTTCCCTGGTTTCTTGATTAATCTTACTATAACATTATATTGTTCATGTTACCTCCCTGCTCAGAAATCTTCAATGAATCTAGTCCAGGTTCCTCAATATTTCAAGAAGATCATTTCAACTTTGTAGTTGTTTCCACTTCCCCTTCAATATTGTTTTCCTTTAGTCTTCTCATTGGCTTATTCACTGTCTCTTGAACCTGTCTTGTGCTATCTGTGCTATTTCCCTCATCTAGAATTCACCCCTATTACTACCACCCCCAGCCTATCCAAATCCTACCTGTGCTTTAACACTAAGCTCAGATCTTAACTTTAACAGGTTTTTTGTAAAGTCTTTCTTTAGTGAACATCTTAGCACCATTGACTTTTGGGCCAAGTAATTTTTTGCTCTGGGAAACTGTTGTGTGAACTGTAGGATGTTTAGCAGAACCCCTGGCTTCCACCCCCTGGTAAGTCCCTTCACCCACTCGTTTATGACAAAGAGAAATGTCTCCAGACATTACCAAATGTCCTCTAGAGGGGCAAAATTGCCTCCAGTTGAGAACCACCTTTATATGTGAACATGATAGCAATATAAAGGTCACTGGCTTTGGAATTAGAGAGAGAACCTGGGTTTAAATCCTAACTCTGCCACTTTTTAGCTATGTAGTCTTATTACTTAAGTCTTATTACTTAACCTCTATAATTACTTAACCTCTATAAGTACATTTCTAATCCATATTACTTAACCTCTGTAAGTACATTTCTAATCCATAAAATTCTCATCTCCATTTAGTATATCTAATAGGATAATTGTGAGTATTTGCTAATATGTGTGTAATGCACTCTAAACCAGACCTGGCACATACAAGGTCCTCAATAAATGGTGAGTGCTATGATGTTATTGTTAATAGAAGATGATTCCCATTTCCTGTGAAACCCTGTAATACCAATTATTGTGCCATTCATTGACCAAATAACCATGTGCCATCTTGTAATATTTCTTCTAGTTGTATTTTTAAAGTCATTTAAATTTTGCATTGTTTATCTTAAAATATTTATTCAGTCTCTCCAACTAAGGTTTAAGTACTTTGAGGACAGTTACCATTTCTTACATTCCTTAGTATCCCCTTCAATTCCTGACCTTCTGTATATTGGGAACTTAATATTATTTGTTGTTTTAATGTTAAAAAAAGAGCATTAAACATAGGGTGGCCAGGTACTTTATCATCAACAAAACTGGAATACTTTTGAGCATGAAAGGACCCCAGCAATGACTCCAGGACATCTGGTGTAAACCAAGACTATCCCGGGCAAACCAGGACTTATGATCCTCTTCTCTTCCCTCATTTTATCTAGGCTGTCTCCTCTATTTAATCAAGGAAGAAGTCAACCTAACTCAGTAAAAGAAGCAATTAGCTCAATAATTAAAATAAAATATTTTAGCCTGCCATTTAAACTTTATATATCTCAGAGTTTTAAAATTCTAATTTAAATCATTTGTGCGGTAGTTAAGGTAGCTTCACAAATAGGAAGAATCCACATATTACAGGATTAAAAGAAACCAGGCCTTAGAATTTATAAGCAATATGATAAACCTTACCTGTCTTCATTTGTCAATTAGATTTTTATGAAAATAATCTTGTTTTTGTACTATACTCCTTAGAATGTAAATTTCTAATAAAGCATACATCTTAGGTTTATATGTACATCTTTTTTAAATGGTTTTCAATATCTATTATTTACAATTCATACATTTTAACTAATATAGCATTGATCTTTTCAAACACATTTGTAGATGAAGATACTCATAGTTTTAGTGTGACTTAAAATACAAAAACTGCTCATCTCAGTTGGATAACCAGACCCTGAATTATAAATAGCTTGTATTTCAGAAGTTAATTTGTAACTGTAATCTGTAAACCACACCCCTCATAAATCAATTGAATTTATTTTGTATGTGGCAGTGACCCCTTCTTTGGTAAGGACCAAAAAAAACCCTATCTAACTTATGATGTACCCGTGGTACTAACAGTAGTCTAACATCAGAAACTAACTACCATGTAAAGATATTTTTAGGGAGGAAAACATTTCTCTGCTTCAGTGGAAAACAGAAACTCCTTTCTCTATATGACAGATTCTAAGATTAGAGACTTTGTTTTAAAATTACTAGGCAGAGTTTTTAAACTATAGGAAAAGATACAGGGAACTAGAAAGAAAATAAAAATACTCTCCCCTCTTTATGTTTTTGCCTGTCCAAAATTACAAAATTACATGGGATATAGATGGAAGGAATAGTAGTGAACAAGGGACTGGGGTTGAAGTCTTTGTAAAGACCGATATGCCCCCACTCCAATCAAGAGAAGGCAGGAAGAGAAAACACTAGTGATTCCTGGAGTTTATCTCCTCCCTTTTCTTCCCCTTCACCATAACTACTTTCTATCATGTGTCAGTCCCCTTCCTAGAGTAGTTCTGGAGTTAGGTAAAAAAAAAAAAGCATATGAATAAAAGTGGAGGCAACAGATAAAGAGGAAAAAGAGAAAGTCTCAAGGGAGGAAAATCATATGCTAGTGAAAAATAGATCATTATGACCCTAAGGCAATCAAGTTAGCAAAGCTGTTCTCTGACAGCCACTATGCTAATAAAAGAAAATCCCTATGGTAAAACCTAAAGAATTGAGATAAATCCAGTATAAATTAATAAGCATTTTAATTAAAGACTATCCTTTTTAAAATAGTTTTATTATTCATATTTTATAGAAACAAAAACTAAGTTAACAGAGAATCATAGAGAACTTTAGAGCTCTAAATAATCACCTTATTGGGGGTTCAGAATTTGTGAGTTACAGGTAGTTATGGGCAGAGCTCAATATAGTACTTTTTCTGCTATGGCATACTTCCCAGAAAGACAAATTGCTAATCATTTTTTCTGTAAATTTCCTAAGTATCTACTGAGGCAACTCTGCTAGCTGCTGAGCGTTCAAAGAAAACTAAAACTAAGTTCCTGCCATTCAAGAACATAGTGTAGTAAAGAAAAAGGGAAAATTAACAAGTATATTGCAGGGTAAAAAGAGCCATTAGAGATATACATAGGATGTTATGAGAGCATAGAAGGAGGGGTTCTGTAACACAGAGTGATATGTAAGGAAAAAAATTCTTCCATGAGAAAGTGACACATGAGCTGTGTTTAAGGACCATAGCAGTTGGCCAGATGGATAAAGGATCTCAAGGCATTTTAGACAAAGGGGACAATGTTCGAAAGCAACAGAAGGAAAAAATGACCTGATTTATTTGAATAACCACAAAGAGACTGGAATAGCTAAAAAGTTATATAAAATATGATACCCAAAAGTCTTCCTGCTGTAAACATCCAGAAATGTTCAATAAAATATAACAATCTTTTAAATGTTTAAATCTTTAAATCTTTCTTCCCTCCTCTCCCCCCCCAAAAAAAAGGAAAAAGGAAAGAAAGGGGAAATAAGTCACTGTGGGACACAAACAAGGACTTTTCAATATTTGTTTTTAAAAACATTTTTTCATATTTGTAATAAAAAAATTCAAAATATATACATTGTTCATTTGATTCAATCATTTTTATTGTCCCATACCATTCTTTCTGAGTCCTCATCAGGACTTGATGTCTGTCTTCCCTTAGTTCTTTACCTTATTTCATGCCCTTTTGGACTATTCCCACTCTTAAATATCTAAAAATATAATTCCCTGTTTTACCACTTTCCCATTCTGCTCATTGATTAGGTTATTTATACTGCCTGATTTGGACCCATACCTAATTTTTTCCCATTTTAAACCACTATTCATTAGCTTCAGCACAAATATTTAATACATCATTACTTTTGAAATGAGAATACTATTTTTTTTTTTTTTTTTTTTTTTTTGAGACAGAGTCTCACTCTGTTGCCCGGGCTAGAGTGAGTGCCGTGGCATCAGCCTAGCTCACAGCAACCTCAAACTCCTGGGCTTAAGTGATCCTACTGCCTCAGCCTCCCGAGTAGCTGGGACTACAGGCATGTGCCACCATGCCCGGCTAATTTTTTCTATATATATGTTTATGGTTGGCCAGATAATTTCTTTCTATTTTTAGTAGAGGCGGGGTCTCGCTCTTGCTCAGGCTGGTCTCGAACTCCTGACCTTGAGCGATCCACCCGCCTCGGCCTCCCAGAGTGCTAGGATTACAGGCGTGAGCCACTGTGCCCGGCCGAGAATACTATCTTGAATCTCTGGTTTTTTTCCTGTTAAGAGGTATTTTGAAACTGATCTAACAACTTGGTGTTTTTATGTTTTTGTAGTGAAGTGCTTTGATAGCATGTCAACAAATTGTGCACTGAAATACTGTGAAAATTAAATCATTTTTGCCTAGTAACTTGTACACAGGAATATAAAAACTTATTGAATGAGGAAATTTTTAGGTTTATTATTAATAGATCTTTGAAACGCGTTAAAGATTTCCTTTCTTAGTTTTATATGGTGGAGAGATATGCAGAATAAGGAATTAGGCAAGGTTTCTAAATCTGGGTTACTGGGAAGTTCATAGAAGCATATTTCATAGAGAAGTGGTAAACCTTTAAGATCCCTGTTGCAGAGCTGGCTCTCATGATGGTAAATTGGTACCCTCCTTTACATATCATCTGTTCTGCAAAGCCCTTTAATTTCTCTCTTCTCTTAGTCCTGGATACATATATAAAAATATTAATAATTGAAGGCAGATATTAAGTTTTACTATGTTTATAGCCCTGGTCTCTTGCATCCAGCACATACAGAACTCTCAATGGATATTTAAGTTGAATGAGGAAGAGAAAAAACTAACATTTCTTGAGCATTTCTGTGTGTCAAGCAAATGGAGTTTATATGGACAAACAATTTTAGCTAAAAAACCTCCTTACTGAGAGGCAGGTATGCTTTCTTTTTCTCTTTTCTTCCATGACACCTCAAAATGAATAAATGAGACTAAAGAATAAGAATTTATTAATTAAATATCTAGTGGTTTTGCCTTGTTACGGCACTTCTACTCTGACGTGATTCCATGCCACCACATGCAAGAGAGAAAGTTATAAAAATTAAAAAGAATATACAGAGCAAATGTGCCTGAAAAGTTTTTATATGCTTTAGCCCCTTCAAATTTTATATTTTAGGAAGATAAGCAAAAATACTGAATAGAGAGTCCTCATGCAAGTGCAATGCCTCGTGATCTGCTCTGATATCCTGGGATCCCTGAGACACCTCAGCCCCCATGACTCTCATTAGATACGTCAGGGCTTTGATACTAAAAATGCCTCTGAAATTTATCAGAAATTAAGTGGTCACTACAGTGACTTTGCTGCAGTTACTATAACTAGAGCCATGAAATATTATACATATAACTTTTCTTCCTAAATCCATAACAATAAAATTTTAAGGAAACAACAGAATTCATGACTGAATTAATGATGCATTGCTAAAGACATAGGTCTGGGAGTAAAACAATGGGTGGGAGTGATAGGAAAACAGATTTTAGCTTAGCATGAGGAAGAACTTTGTAATAAGCAATAAACTTTGTCAAAGAGGGTTAGGAGTGATCAGTTTTCCATCCATCTTTGCAGGTGGTAATCTCTATGCTGGCTTTTCACATGATGGTGCTGTTATTGAGGATGGTTAATTTCTTTTGAGGGGTTGGTTAGAGTTGATGCCTTTTAAGGTTCTTAACAAGCCTAAAGTGCTGTGATTCTATAGCCTTGGGTAGATTACTTAAATTCTGGCCATTAATTTGCACATACTGAAATGAGGATGGGCTAGGGCAAATTAGATTCTACAAGTTTCTACCAGTTGCCAAATTTTTGTGTATTCATAACTATGCTAATTATACTGTATCTTAAATTTATATTAATAATATGGAAATTGATATTGTAAGAATTTTTTACAAGACCACTGATTATCTTTTGCCCACTGACTTTACATTACAATAAATCTGACTGAATTTAACTAAGTTCTTTAAGTCCTACTGAAATTATAAGTAACTATCAAGCCAAAACAACGTGTAGTATATTCTCATTCCCGTATGAGTAGGCCATATTTACTTTTTCCCATAATTAGCAGACTGAACCATGGAGAAGTCATGGCCTTTGTACATTGCTTATAAAGTCTTAACTGCCCTTAGAAAATGCTTTAAAGCCTAGGTAACTATTTTTCATACTGGTGGAAACCATATTATTGTAATAAAAAGTTTGCCCTTTATACTTCCCTTCTAAGATAAAAACAGAGTTCCATTAGAGTGGCTAAAAACATGCTCATTTTGAAACATTAATGAGTCTTGTTTGCGAAAATGAATCATAACAGATCATCCATTCATAAATTCAGCCCATTTCAATTTAAGTGAATGACTGTGACTCATTCTGAGTACATTATCTAATAGTCCCAAGTTGTCCCTAAAAGCTATTAAATGTTACTTTTTAAGAGAAAGTATGTTATATAAGACTTAGTTAAGAGAAAATTATATTTATGTTAAAAAATATATAGGAATTCAGTTGTCATTGTTCATGTTCCTAATGAATAAAATAATCACTGTTAAAGTTATTTTCTTGGAAGTAGAAAATCTACACCTGTTTAGTAAGTGCTGTTAAAATAAGTGACAAAAGCTGGGCACAGTGGCTTACACCTGTAATTAGGAGGATTGCTTGAGGCCAGGAGTTCAAGATCAGCCTGGGTAACATGGTGAGACCCCCATCTCTACAAAAAATTTTAAAAGGCGAGTGCCTGTTGTAGTCCAAGCTACTCAGGAGGTTGAGGCGGGAGGATCACTTGAATCCAGGAATTGCTACAGTGAACTGTGATCACACCACTGCATTCCAGCCTGGGCGACAGAGTAAGACACTGTCTCTTAATTTTTTTAACGAATAATGGCAAAAGGAAATTAAGATCCAGAAAGACGAGTATGTGAAATAGCTTATATTAGCTTTTCAATAAATGTTTATAATCCTCTTGCATTCCAGCACTTTTTATATTAGTTAGTAACTAAAATGGACATATCAAGATCTAAGCCTTCTTTAGAAATGGCCTCACAAAATACCATTTCATTAAGTAGGCAGAAACATGAATGTAATTACTTCTCGGCCTTTAGGCTAAGATCAAGTGTAGAAATATGAATATAAAAATATATATTTTGGGTGCAGTTCTCTCTCCCTTTCAAGCGACCCTGTTTTCGTTTTTAGGAAAGAAGCCACTTATTAAAGGTAGGTAAGAGCTGGGAAATGAGGATTATAGGAAAGTAGATTGTCTTAGAATAGGGAAAAATGGGAAGATAATTTTAAAGGCAAGAAAAATGTATGTTTTAAAAGAGTCAAAAATAAAAGGTAGAGAAGATCTTTATTTTAAGCAGATTTTAAGCTAGTAATTCTTAAGAACTACATACATATCTAGGGCAGTTTCTGTTTGCTTTTAAAAGCTGCCTTTTAAATATATAATACTAAACAATTATAAACTAAGTATGTATAAGTAAAAGAAAATGGGGCCAGGTGTGGTGGCTCATACCTGTAATCCCAGCATTTTGGAAGGCCAAAGTAGGAGGATTGCTTGAGGCTAAGAGTTTGAGACCAGCATAGGCAACATAGTAAGACCCCTGTTTCTACAAAAAATTTTTAAACATCATCTGGGTGTGTTCATGTGCACCTGTAGTCCCAGCTACTCAGGAGACACAGTAGGATCACTTGATCCCAGGAGCTGGAGGCTGCAGTGAACTATATGATTGGGCCACTGTACTCCAGCCAGGGTGAGAGAGTAAGGCCCTCTCTCTAAAACACAAACAAACAAAAAAAACCAAAGAAAATGGTGATGTGTTTTTATGAGGGGGAAGTTGGTTGGTTTTTAAAATTAAATTACCATTCATGTGGTCAGCTATTTTTATGTAAAAGTACTTGTTACATTCTAGGTAATGGTTAGAAATTTGGAAATTCTGTGTTTTCTATGGAAGAAAGATTTTTCTAACTGCTCTTGATTTCTCAGACATTTGCTTTTCCTTATATTGCTATGCTCAGATTTTTATTAGAATCAAATTTTCTGAAGGCTTTGATTGGAGTTAGCATCATTACTTGTTTGCTTAGGTTAAGATTAGCCCAATAGCCATACTATCTTCATGGACCATTGCAAATTTCTCTAATACCTTAACATTTTAAACCTTTTGTATATGAACAATTGAGGAAATGTGCAGTTATAATGAAATCTGTTCTTGGCACTCCGTAAATATTTGTTAATTGAAAAAATCTCAGTGTAGTTATGTACAACATATAGGTAATCACTTATTTTTTCTAATACCTATGTTTTTCCCCATAATATTTCTTATAACATCCCATTTCATCATAAAATGACTTGGAAACTGAGGCCAAAGAGATTGCATTTGGGCTTTATGGATTTTTATGCAGCTTTACATCACTTATCTTGACTCCAAAATTTTCAAACCGTGGGAAAATAATCCATTACCATAATAAACATTATGATCATTTAATATTATTACTTCTAGAGAATGATTGTATTATACTCTTATCAAGGTCCCTGATAACCTGTATGTTGCCAAAATGAATGGTCAATTCTCCACTCGTAGCATACTTGACCCCAGTGTATTATCTGTCCCAGCAGCATTTGACCCAATGTATTATTTCTTTATTTTGGACACTCTTCTCTTGATCTTCCATCTGTAGTTTACATATTCTCATGGTTTTTCGTCCTACCAAACTGCCAACTCCTTCTCAGCCTTTTTGATGTGTATTAACATTTAGGTTCAAACATATGTAGAATTAAGTGAAATAAGTCAGTCACAAAATGACAAATATTTTATGATTCCATTTATAGGAGGTAGCTAGAATAGTTAAATTCATAGAGACAGAAAGTAGAACAGTAGTTACTAGGGGCTGGAGTGGGAGAGAATGCGGATTTATTAATTTAATGGGAGCAGAGTTTTAGTTTTGAAAGATGAAAAAAGTTTTGGAGATGGATAGTGGTGATGGTTTCACAGCAATGTAAATGTACTTAATACTGAACTGTACACTTAAAATGGTTTAACTGGTAAATTTTGTTATGTATATTTTACCACCATTTAAAAAATAAATTTATTTTCATTTTTATCAAAAGAATTTTTAAATAGCAGAGACCTGAAGCCAGGTTAAATAATATGGTAGGCAGAATTCTAAGATGGTCCTCAAGATCATTGCCCCCTGTTATGCACACCCTACATAATTTCCAGGACTATGAATATGATGAATTTTACTTCCATGATTGGGTTATATTACATGGTACAGTTGGCTTTTAAGAAAGATTGTCTGGGACAAACTTCACCTAATCAAGTAAGCCCTTAAAAGGGACAGGGCTCCTCTGGAAGAAAGAGATTTGAAGCATGAGAAGGAAGTCAGTAGGTAGAAGAGTTTCATTGCTGGCTTTGAAGATGGATTAAAATATGGCCTGGAGGTTGCTGTTTAAACCCATTCTTTTATTTAAATAAATTATTATTAACTTCGTATGTGCATTCACTATTCCAAAAACAATGGAAATTAGTGATAAGCCACATAACTCTGTCCCTGCCCCTCCTGAAGTTTACTGCCTCCTGGGAAAGACAGAAGATTAAGGAATTCAGTGAAGTGAGAGAAGTGCCGTGATTGAGAAACAACAGGAAGTGCACTGTGGAAACTTATAGCAGGAGCGTCCAAACCAGTCCAGGGCTTAGAAAATACTTCCAAGAGGACACTCACAGGAGGAGTCCTGTTCTATCCTTTTTCTCTTAAAAATAGAAGATTAGGCCGGGCGCGGTGGCTCACGCCTGTAATCCTAGCACTCTGGGAGG
>CM052445.1:16305532-16367073 GCA_028533085.1 Varecia variegata
AATTCTATGCCAGAGTCATAATTTAACATTGGATTCTCTGATCTCAAAACCTGTGTGATAAAATATTTGAAGATTTTGATTCACTTTTAGAAAGTAAATTTTAATCAGATTCAGTTTCCATTCTTTATGGTTTAAGAAAGTTCTCTTGTCTTTGACATCCCCTTCTGCTTCATTGTATAATCCTTCAACGTTTTTGGAAAATCTCTTTATCATTAAAGTGAAATACCATCATATTCCAATATTTTAACATTAGTTTTAGTCTTAATGTGATGAAATTCCTCACCTCTTTGTACCCAGTCTCCCATGCTCAAGTGCTCAAGTGCTTGCCAAAACACAGAGCAAATACTTTTTCCTGGAGAGAGAATTTGTTCTAAATTTCTTTTCTTGTCCTGAGGGACTAATTCTTGACAGTTATTTGAAAGACTTAGGCCTTGCCTCACAGCCTAGTGCGAGAGACAGGCAAGTAAACTACAGTTAGAACAGAGAGAGCAATGATAAGTGCTATGATTGAATTATGTATGTCCAGATATATGTGGGAGGCCAGAGTTAGGAACACCTTAGCCAGCATGAAGAGTCCTTGAGTGTTGTGAGAAAAGCTGATGCTTAAAGAGGTAAAAGTTAGCTAGGAGGAAAAAGAAAAATATCTTAGAGGCAGAAGGAGTAGAATAGCATATATAAAGGCTGAGCACCCAGATTAGAGGAACTGAAAAGCTATGATTAAAGAGGTAGCTTGGAGAAGAGAGTGCTTCGAGGAGTGTCTGAAAATGAGACTAAAAAGGGAAATATAGGTTATATTACAAATGCTGTTATATGCTTATTTATTCTAAAAGGAGCAGGGCACCACTGAAGGATTATAATCAGGGAGATAACCAAAGCAGTTGTAATAAGGATGAGACCTGGGGGCTCAAGGTCAAGGGTGACAAAAAACTAGGATGATTTACAAATTTGACAGTCAAAAAGAACTGTGAGGAAAACTGCCTCAGCAGTTTTTATCTTTGCAAATATTTCTCTTAGATGATTAGCAGTTTTTTTTAAAAAGACCCTTAGGATGAGGGAAAGCCCTTGCTTTTTTTTACAATTTTTTAAAAATTTTTCATAAGATACAACACTAGTTTAAGAAACAACACTAAAGCAAGTACCTGAGGGTGTGGGAAAGAGTCCAGAGCATGTTTTCATGTTAGTCTATGTCAGATTAATAATGATAGGACAGAAGTTACCAGACACCTCCATCTCTGATCTCCCTTTGGCTTTCCAGTTCTCCTGGGAAATGGTAGTCTTTGAGGAGAACATAAACTAAATGGAAGGTTTCTTTGTGTTGGGTATTCATTTTCTCTTGCATATTATGGATTGAAGTAATCTGGTTCCATTCTTTTGACAAGATTCAAGATGTAAAGTCTGAACAAAAGATGTTGCAGCTTTTACAATTTCGAAAATGCTCACAAGACCCCACAACATAAATAAAACATTTTAAAATATTCCAACGATCTAGAATTACAAATGAGCCATGAAAGGGAGAAATTCACATACAGATTCAAACTTGAACCTTTTTAAAGTTCTATGAGAGATGAGTTAATTTTAAATGGAGCTTATTAAGTTTGTGCTTTTGTGTTTTTTGTTTATTTTTGGTGTAGGAGGAAATCAATATGCATATGTGTTTTGTGGTTTTTGATTTTTTCATTTACATCTCCATAAATTGTCATAACTGCCTGTAGATTTGTGCCTAAGCCTTATATTAAAGGGAAAAACAAGTTTCGGGTTCACAAAAAAGTAAAATAAATGGAATAAAATAAATAAATAAAATAAATGGAAGGATCATGCTTTAAGTATGCAGGCCTACTCTTTTTTCAGGAGAATCAACAGCAGGATGTGAATATTCTGTAGCAAGCCTCCAGGGGTAGGTTTTGATCTTGTTATAGGAAAGGAGATTTCCGATTCTGTGTGGGAACATTTAATTCAGGGAGAACGTTTTGAAACCTTTTGTATATATGATTACTCATAATAATAATAAATAATAATAAATACTCATCTTCTCCAATCCACCTGTAGCATTAAAAAATATTTTGATGTCCAAAAATAATAACAAAATTTAAAAAACTAAAGGCCCAAAGAAGAAGGGAACAGTGGAAAAAAGACCCTGAAATTGCAGTGAATTGTAGACCCTGAAATTGCAGTGAATTGTGAGACCATGGTATAGTACTCCAAATCTGAATCTAAATGTTATTTGTCAAGCACACCATGTTATATAAAATGCTTAATAAATGGTAACATATTCTGCAGAGTACTAAGAAGTCTGGCTACAGAGGCAATTCTCCAGATAACTCAAGACATGGTTTTAAAGGTCCAGACCTTAAACCACAGAAGCTGTGAGAAGACTTAAATATAGAGTCTGTTACATGGGAAATCTATAATTAAAATTAAAAAGCTTAGCGATTATGTAAAAAGAGAACCTAGCATAACCCTTTTCGACATTAGCAGTACTGACTTGATGCATTCTGATGGTGGATGACTGGTCTGCCCTATAACTTGGGCACTTTTTATTCAACCTCTGTGGCCTTAATGTTTGATCCTGACAGAATTTGCGTCACTGATGCATATCACTGCCTGTGTGATGTCAAAGTGTGGGTGTTCAGTTATTGAGACTTAGTTAACCTAGTGTGCTGCAATAAATCCCAAGTTCTATTTCCTACTAGAATAACAAAGAATGATTCATCATTGTTCACATTAGACTGATACTAAAAATAGTAGTGTTCGCAACCTCCTGCATCCACACTCGTTAATATCACAGCCTTTACAGCTTTCTAAACAAGAGCACTAAAAATAACTTCTTGTTTAGAAACAGGTGCTTGGTAAACCTGCTCTTACTTCAGGTTTTCTATTTATATACAGTTCAATTTAGTGGTAAAGGTAGATTCGAATCATAATATGATAGTCATTCTTCAAACTTATTCTACTTAGTGTGTTTATCATTGATTCATCTAAATGTATAGCAAATCTAATTATAGAAATTTTCAGTTACCTGCACACAGATAAATGAAATTATAATTCTGAATCATACTTAGGCCCCTGATTTAAGCATTCTACTTTATCCAAACTTTAAAAATAATAATAAATTCCCAAGGAAAAGAAGTCTTTAAATATCTACGCATGAATAATGATCCTTTCTCTTTCTTATGTAACTCCCTGCCTCATTCTTTTCCCAAATTATGATCACCAACTTGTTAAATTCCTAGACTCGAGGCCTGTGCTAATTGCCTACTTCATGTAAATAAATGTTATACCAGGTGTTTTATAGCCTTAATAAATAAGCATTTCCTATTAATAGGGTGACCTTATGTCCCAATTTGTCTAGGACAGTCCTAGTTTATGCCTCTCATCTTAGTATCTAACTGGTTCAACCTTTGTTTCGGATTTATCATTTCTTAACAGAATATTATTAGTAATTCCATTAAGATAAATTGTGATGGATTTGGTTGACAACCATTTTGTATTTCCAGCTTTTGTCTTGATCTCTAGGAAGAAGTTCATTCATCTCTTGAGTTTTTACTTTAATTTGTGCTTAAATCTTAAAGGCAACCACAATAAACAACTCTCTTTTCCTGACCCTTGCCAGAAGCAAATCAAGGATAGCAGTTAAGATACTTAATAGTAAAAGCATGCTTAGATATAAACGGCTAGAGACTAACTCCTTTCAGTTTCCTGGTGATACTGACAGAAGTATTTGATGTGCTGCTCCTGCTGGCCACTTGGTGTCACCAGGCCACCAGTTGGAGGGACCAGTGGGAAGCATGTAGGAATGTGGTATGTTTGCAGGAAGTAAAATCTAAATATTCCTGCCATAGGTTCTATTAAAAAAAACAGTCAATGTTTTTGTCATTTATTGTATAAAATCTATAACTATTTATTACTTGGCAATGCTTTTTTGTTTTACAATGAGCCCTTTTAGCAATAATGAGCTCAAAAAAAAGGTCTAAATATGGTGAAACATTCAAGAGAATAATAAATAGAGACAATTCAGTGAGATTTGCTTGTAAAAATATTTGAAGTTATTATAGTACCTAATGTGAAAATGTGTGCACTGAAATATTTACACATTTCAATAAGAAAAAAAGTAGAACTAAGCAGAATTTGATCCCAGCTTACCAGATAGCACCTCAGAAACAGTTTTTCTTAATATAAATATTAGTCTTAAAATATTATAGGAAAGAGTCACTTGAAGGTATCTATAGCTTCAAATTTATTAACTATAAAATACAATTGTAGGCAATTTTATTAAAAAACAAAAATAAGACTATTTGAAAGAACTTTTTTAAATATTAGTGATAAGGAATTAAAGACAAATATAGCTAAGAAAGTGATTAAAATACATGAATATGTACTAAGAATACTTATTCTGCTTATGTTACTCCTTAATATTCAGATACTAAATACAAAGAAAACCTTTACATAAATACTTTTTAATGTACTTGCATATGGGGTTTTTAATAAAGCATTATATTTTTAAAAATATTTTTAGGCCAAGCACAGTGGCTCACACCTACAGGTCCAACAGTTTGGGAGGCTGAGGTAGGAGGATCACTTGAGGCCAGGAGTTTAAGACCAGCCTGGGCAATCTAGCAAGACCCTGTGTCACTACACAAAAAAATTTAAAAATTAGCCAGGTGTGGTAGCACTCACCTGTGTAGTCCTAGCTACTCAGGATGATGAGGCGGAAGGATTGCTTGAGCCCAGGAGTTGGAGGCTACAGTGAGATATGATTGTGCCACTGTACTCTAGCCTGGGCAGCACAGCAAGACCTTGTCTCCAAAAAAAAATGTATTTTTAAATAAAACTTATTTTCATGTCCCTCAATATAATAAAAACATATTAATCAATAAAGAAAGTACTAAATTATATAATTTTAATGATTTTTAGCTCCCTCTTTTGCTTTCAAAAGCATCCCTGATTGGATGATAATAGTATGATTATCCTAACTCTGCTCTGTTTTCTCCCTCCTCCCACCACCAGAGTTCAGCCAACCTGGAGGATAAATCCCTATCTCTCTTACCACTAAGGGTTATTCCCAAATCCTGGTCCATAGATTGGGGAAATTTCATCAGTCTAGGAAATAGGAAAAATAAGGATAATGTAGTGGTTTTTCATTAAGTTAAATTTATTCAACTTAAAAGACTTTTTTAAATTCTGAAGTTAAATCCCTCGTACTGTTTTGAAGTTATAATATCCTCTCTTTATGAAGTGATATAATAAGATAGGATAGACTTCCTCCTGTCTGTCCTTAATTTCTACTTTGCTTTTAATATCTTTACTTGAACTAATAAAAAGCTGGTTAATGAGTCCCCAGAATTGGTTTTGAATTTTACTAGCACATAAATCCAAATGCTTGGGAAATACTGCATTAATACACAGATATCTGTCTGTATTGACCATTCTCTGGTTACTATCTAGCCTCCTAACCTCATCCAGCCACCCTCACCCCCCAGTCAATCCAAAACATACCTGGCCTTAGATTGATCCTCACATTTGTTTCCTAGTGTCATGCATCATATAAGGTAAACCTTCTGTTAAATTGATACCTTAATATAATATAAGTTAAGGGGAAAATTATCGAGAAAGAAAATGGTAACCATGTGGCCAGATCTGCAAAGTGACTAAGGCCACTGAAAGGTTAAAGAGGAAAAACATGGGCAAGCAAATGAGAAAGACTTAAAAAGATAAGAAATAAGGTTTGATTTGTGCCTAAGGACAAAATTATAGGTACTGATTCTTCACCACCCTTTTATCTTCCTGAGATTATTTGCATATATCATTGTCTTGTCACTCACCAGCAATAGGCTCCCTCCCATGGAGCACTTGGTTAGTTGCCGATTTCATTGGTCTCTCCTTGGTCTCTTGACTCATGGACATGCATAGATTATGCTCTAAGTTGCATGAGTTTAACACATGTTATTTAGATGCTTATTCAAAACCTGTACCTTAATACTGCCACAAGAATCAGGGTCATGGTCAGAGTCAGTCTTTTGAAGAATCAGATAAAATTTTGTAGAGGAGTAGAAGAGGGATGCATTTCACATCTCTGCCCTTTTGTATCTAAATGATCTGAAACCACTCTTCGTTGAGCCAAATGAGTCTACCTCTTAAATTTTTGACATGCATGTGTCCCAGACTCATTACAATCTGAGAACAGCCTTAATAAACAGCTTATCTGGTATACTTATTGCCAGAAAAAAAATCAAAGTCAACTCTTCCAACTTTTAATTTGCCTCATAGCTAACAGTCCCTTTCTGCCAGTCAGCTGATTCAGCTGTCTTAGCTGTTCATTTTGCAACTATTTTGGAGGGTACATTGCTTAAAGTTAGACATTTATTGACTCTTTACTGAAATTTACATATGGTAGAAGTCATCACTGGACTATACTTGTTTTAGTTTTTTTTCCCCAAGCCAAATCACTGGGGTCTTGCTATATGGCATTGTGAGCCATACTTGATCTGTGGATGATAAGGACTAGCTTGCCTAGCTTGACAGTGTGGTCCTTGGTGTCTAACTGTATCATGTTTCTGCTCACACAAACCAGAGTGCTTTTGTGGCTCATCTCTAGAAAAAGCATAAGAGCAGCGTCACGCCTTACTTATATTAAAATTATTTTTTCTTTGTTAATTTTTCCTTTTCTTCAATTTGTCTTCAACTTGTCACCAATTACGTTTTGTGTTTTTGTTATTTTTTGGTCTCGATCCTGTGTGAATCTCTGAAACCACCTTAAATTATCTTTTGGGACAGGTTTGGCTATTAAGTAAATCACTGTTTTCCATATAATATGCCTTAGTTACTAGAAACTTTTTAGGATCTTTCTTCACAACAGTTTCAGTGAGATACATTTAGGTATGTTTTGCTGTGTTATATGTAATTAGCAGATTATTTGCAATATATTGTGGTGGATTTCCACCCAAATGTCTGTGCTTTTTGTGTGCTTTAGGACTTATTGACTCTTACCTTCAGTACCCTTCCAACAAGACTTAACTCCATACCCTTACTATTCTCACAGTTGCCACAGAGTTCTAATGCTCAGCATTAGTGACATGGTCCCTATTTTCAAGGCCCTTTCAGTTAAAGTAAGGAAAATATAGGATGTTTTTTTATATTTCCTAAAGACCTTGTTAATTAAAGAGTGTGCATCAGGCTATTAATTTTCCTACAGAAATGAATATAAAGGATACATTGTGAACATTATTGTTTATAGGAAACCATTATGGATTGACAAGCATATTTTTTTATTTTCCCATTCTTGTCTCATTATATGACAATTTTAGCAAACTTAAAAATGTACCTGCTTATTTTTATAACATTGTCTCAAATATTTTGTAGAAAGCTCTCTTAAATTAATAGCATGGCATATCATAGCAATTGTTTGGACTTCATAATATTTTAACACATTAACTAGCATTTCTAAACTAATGATTTTCAGGTAGGCTCGTTCAATACAAGCACTAGCACTGTGCTTGGGTGACATTGCTTATATGCACTTTCTGTGTACCTATGAACTCATTTAATCTGCATAATATCCCTATGAAGTAGAATAATTATTTCCATTTTACATGAGAGGAAGCTAACATACAAAGATATGCAAGGTCTCATGGCTGAGCTGTCATAAGAATTAGATGGGCTAGCTTAGAAGTCCATGCTCTTCACCACTAGCTTATGCTGCCTCTCCTATTTAAGATATAACAAATATTACAAATTTTAATAAAATGAATGTTAAAATAGCACAGTAATACCAAAATTCACTTGAAGATATTTTGATGCAAGTGAAAAAAAAGGTGGTTCACACAGTATTGACAGGGATAGGCTGGTATTTTACCAGCTTAAGTGGCACCACCCAGTTCATGGGGAGCATGGTTAGGAACCTGGACTTCATCTCATAAATAATAAAGAATTGTTTATGGGTTTTAACCAGAAGAGGAAACAATTAGATGTCTTTTTTAGATCATTTTAGCATTAGTATGAGAGATGTATTGATTGCTAGGGACTAGAGGCAGGGAGACCCATTAGAATACTGGAGTAGTTCTAGAAAGAGCTGAGTATTGCTAAGGCAGTAGCAATGGAGTAGAAGAGAACATGGATTTCAGAGATATTTGGGAGATAAAATTGTCAGAATTTCCAGAACTTCCCACAAAACTTCCTAACTGATGTGGGAAATGAGGGCGAAATAGAGTCTAGGATTTCTCTCAAGTTTCCATTTTCAGATTATTATGGGAAATACAGAAGGTGAAGTAAGTACAGATGGAAAAATAACTGGTTTTGAGTTTCACATTGATTATTATAGTCTAGTAGAGCTCAAGAGTAAGGTCTGGATGAGATACAGAATTATAAGCTTTCATGAAAGTAAGTAAGATCATTTTGTGTGAATAGATGTTCTGGGTATCATCCTTTTATAAAACAAGATCTTCCATAAGACAGTTGCATTGCTGTGCTCACAAGAAGTTAAGAGACATATCCTCGGGCATGGAGAGCAGGAAACAATTGGTGGGACAGTTGGTTATCCATTTGGATTAAAATGGAATCAGATCCTTTCCTCATACCTTACCCAAAAATAAATTATTAAAGATTTAAAGACTTAAATGTGAAAGGATAAACTTAATAATAAAGGAGATTATGACTATGGAGTAGAGTAAGAATTCTTATGACACACAAAATCTTCTATCAAAACATTAGTACATTTGACTTCATTACAATTAAGAACTTCTAAACATCATAAAATATGGTAAAAACAAGTCATAAACTAGGAAAAGAATCTTTGCAACCAATTTAACCATAAGGAATTAGTATCCAGAATACACAAAAACTCTTATGTTTATTTAAAAAAAAAAAACCCAGTAGAAAAGTAGATGAAAAACGTGGACTAGGTAATGCAAAATAAGACCAAAGTGATACTGGCAAAAATTTTAAATCTAAATACCAAGTAATGTTGAAAATGTGAATCAGCGGAAGCTCTTTATACATGACTGGCTGGTAGGAATGTAAGTTAATATACTCAGGAAAACTATTAAATATTTGGCAGTATCCTATAAAAATTAACATTCACATAACCTAAAGACCCAGCATTTCCTCTCCTCTCCTTGGTACATACCTTAAAGAAATTTTTCCACATGTGGGCCAAAAGATGTACAGAAATATTTTTATAGCAATGATATTCTGTTCCATGCTCCTATCTAAAGCATTAGATTTTCTTCTCTATCTACTTTCACTCCTTTGGTGATGTCGTCTGACTCATGGATTTAAAGCCTATTTACCAAAAACTCTAGAATTTGTATCTAGACTAGGTGTCTCCTTGAATTCCAGAATAGTAAAACCAACTGCCTGCTACATGAGGTCTGCATTCGGATGCCTAATAGACATTACAAATATAACATATCCAAATCTGAACATTTGTCCCCAAATCTGCTTCATCCACTTTGGTGCTATTATAATTGGTACTGCTGTTAACATTCTAAATCATATTCTTTGGTTGGTGATATATGTAAGCATTTCCATTGCCCATATACTTAGAAATGGAATTACTGGATCATAGGATGTGCATATTTTCAACTTTAGTAGATATTACCAGTTTTGCAAAGTGGTTGTATCATATTCCTACCAACAATGTGTACGAGTCAGATGAATTCTTTTAAAATACAATTAAGATCATGTTTTAAAATCCAGCAGTGGCTCCCCATTTCACTCAAAGTAAAAGCCAAACAGTGACCTACGAGGCCCAACAGGAGCTAACTCATTTCCCTCTTAACCACTCTAATGTCACTCTTTTTCTCCCCTTCACTCATGCTGCTCTGGTAACACTAGTGTCCTTGTTATGTCTTTAACATACCGGTCATGCTTCCACGTTAGGGCCTTTGCACTGATTCCTCCCTCTGTGTAGAATGTTCTTCCCTCAGATATCCGCATGGCTGACTCCCATACTTCTTTCAAGTCTTTGTTCAAAAGGCACCTCAGTGAAACCTAAACTGATCTCTATATTTTAATTGCAATCCTCAAATATCGTCACCACAACCAGCCTATCTCAGTACTCATAATCCTCTTTTTTCTCTTATTTTTATAGCATTTATCACCTTCAAACATATTTTGTGATTTACTTGAATATGATGTACTTATTTTTCATGTTATTATTTTCTTCCCCCAGTGTAAACTCTACAAGAGCAGGAATATTTATCCATTTTCACTTAACTGATATATCCCAAGTGCCCAGAACAATATCTGGCATGTTGTAGTCAATATGTCTGTTGAGTGAATGACAAATGAATGATAGCAAAAACACAAAGCAAAACAAAACAAAACAACAATGACAACAGCAAAAAAAACTGGAAAGAGCCCAAGAATTAGTGACAGAATAACAAATTATAGTTATTTACATGAAAGAATAAATGAAAATGAGGAAGCCACAGTTATATGAAACTATATGATAAATCTTAGAAATAATACTGCATAAAGCAAGTTACTGAAGAATATATATTATATAATTTTAATAAAATTTAAAAGCAAGCAAATAAACATTGTTTAGGAATATATGTGATTTTTTTTAGAAAACTATTTTTAAAATAAAATAACAATAAACTCGAAATTCAGAGTAGAGGAGATATGAGTAGTGCAGTCAAAGTGATGGATTGGATGGGGAAGGAGCATATGGACGCAACAGTGTTGGTGTAGGGTCTGTTTTTTGGCTTGAATGGTGAGTTTGAAGTAGTCACTTTAATGTGTTTAATGACTTGCATTATTTTCTTTTGTATGTATCAAATATTGCATAATGAAAATTTTATTAAAAACTTAAAAGTGAATGTAATCAGAAAATAGAGTCTGTTAATGTTAATTTTGAGAAGGTTGACTGAGAAAAGAGTGGAAGCTGGATGGTGTCACAGGGCAGACAAAAAATGTTATGTTTATGGGAGATGAGTGGTGTGTGTGGTTTATGTTTGAAACCTTACTATGTTTATGGGCACAGAAGGAACAGTTCAGAGAGGTTGAACAGAAGGATAAGGTGAAAATGTGGGACAGGACAGAAATAACCAATGAAACAAGACCTAGTGGAGCATCAGATCAAGAGTAGAAGAGGAAAGATACCTTTCATGTAGTGAAGCAGACAGTGCTTCTTCTACAAATAGAGGAAAGAGGTGAGAAAGTTTGTAAGTAACATTGAAAGAGCTTTTTCCTGTTGAGAGATAAGGTTCAAGTCAGGTTGGGTGGGGAGGGCTCTTAAAGAGTGGTGAGGATCTCTAATAATCACTCTAGAAAACAGGGTAGGTTATTGACCAGGGATAGATTCATGAAAGGACTCCTGAGCAGTGCTGACAGGTGAGTTAAGATTGGAGATACTGAATTTATAAGCATGCCAGTCTGAGTACCTTTGATTTCTACAGTTCAGGTCTAAGAGAAGAGAAGACAATTATCTGATTGATTAAAATTGGATATTTTCAGGGGAAGAGAAGTAAAAGGAAGATATGGATGGGAAAGGAAATCAGTGAAGGCAGTGTTGAATCAAGAGAAAGGGGAGCCGGGCATGGTGGCTGACGCCTGTAATCCTAGCACTCTGGGAGGCTGAGGCAGGCGGATTGTTTGAGCTCAGGAGTTCGAGACCAGCGTGAGCAAGAGCGAGACCCCGTCTCTACTAAAAATACAAAGAAATTATATGGACAGCTAAAAATATATATATAGAAAAATTAGCTGGGCATGGTGGCTCATGCCTGTAGTCCCAGCTACTGGGGAGGCTGAGGCAGAAGGATCCCTTGAGCCCAGGAGTTTGAGGTTGTTCTGAGCTAGGCTGACACCATGGCACTCTAGCCCAGGCAACAGAGCGAGACTCTGTCTCAAAAAAAAAAAAAAGAGAAAGGGGAGATCAGGATAAGGGACAGCAAATGTTGTAGAAGAAAGAGAACTGGAGAGATGAAAGGTAGATGTTGTGGCCAGGGACTTAAACATCGAAGTTTAAGATTTCAAAGATGAGATAGTGGAGTTCTAAGTAATAAATTCTAGCATGTATAAAAACAGAATGAAAGAAAAGAGTTCAAGAAATTTTAAGCCTCGGTTCTGGACATTAAAGTCATGCTGAGGGACAAGAGTTGAGTTATAGAAGAAAACTGAATGCAGTGCCAAAGTTCTCAATAAATAAGGACTGAGGGTGACAGCAGTGAGAAGGGTAGAGGATGGGATGTACATATGCCATGACCCCAAAGAAAAAGAAAGTTTAGTATGAGTGGTAGTGGGAAGAAGCCTTGGAGTATCCAGAGACTACCAAGACTGCTTCAGGAGAGAATAGGAAGCCTCTGCTCCCAGGGAACTGCTGGGAAAAGTGTGCTAGGGGATAGCCAGGTGTCATTTAAAGGCAGCACAGGACAGGTGCTCTGTAAAGAGGTTGAGGATATAGGGGAATGTGTTTATAATGGGAGGGAAAAAAGGTTCTAGTGAGCACAATGCAAATGAGAAGAAGAAGATCATCAGTTAGAGTCAAGAAATGGAAACAGCTGTGTTGCAAATGTGAGCCAAAATAAGAAGGTGGACTGCAGAAGCTTGCATTTTGTTCAGAGGCACAGTTGGATTTACAGGGAGTCTGGGTCTAACATTTGTGACCAGGTTCTGTTGAGACCAGGAGACTCTTCGCTCTTTAGTCTTGTTCTTCAGAGCAACCCTGCCTTTTAATAGGAATTTAGAAATTAACAATTACCCTTCCCCACTTGTAAGAATAGTTCCTCGTTGTCTTACTTTCTCTAGGGTGTATTTATTGAGAACAATTGCTCTAGGTTATTCCTTGCTATTAATAGTTCTTTTCCACCTTTTTGGGGTCTTTAACTTTTTAAAAAATACAGCCTTATCATTAAATAATCCTGCTTTTGCCTCACTCTGTGCTGTTGGCAAGTACTCTCCTCAATTTCCTTACCTGTAAATGATGCCTTCTTTAGTTGTGAGGATTAACACAAGTAAAACACTGAATGGTGCCTGGCACATACTCTGCACTATATAATTATTTCTGAAAACGTATGGTGATCATACTTTTACTTATAGTAACATGCGTTGAGTAGCATCAACCTGTGTACTTGGTACTTCAAATTTATCTGATTTTATTCTCACAAATTTATCTGATTTAAATTTATCTGAGTTTGATTAACCTTTTCACAGGAAAAAACTGAAACCAAAGAGCAGTAAATTGCCTTGCTAATAAATACTGAAGCTGTTATTAAAATATATCTTTTGATACCAAAATTTATTTTCTTCCACTGTGCAACTTGTTACAAATTACAGTCACTACCATTACCTGTATATTTGTGTTAGCTGTTAATAAATTTCCTCTGAACTTACATACCACCATAAAGTAATGAAAGATCTCCAAAAGTTCTTAACAGTCTTTTGTTGTAACTGGACATCTTTAGTCTCCTTTCTGGCCTCTACTTGTTTTTGGATAGAGAGCTCTGAACCCAAACCTGAGCCTGTCTTTACAGATTTATGAATATATATGAGTGAGAATGCCATCCACTAAGCACCTGTATTAATGTCCAGGTTAAATCTTTTTTAAAAAATCAGAAAAAAGAAAATAGCAACAATAAAAGTAGTAGCCTGTATTAACTTGAGAGGCAAATACTAGCCTGAAACATAAATCCCACCTTTAAGGAACATGCCTATCAAGACTGGGCATTCCTTAAGGATTGAGTATGGAGAGTGGATTAAGTTATAAAATGACATTTTGGACCGAATCATTTAAAATAATAAATGTTGTATTTATCATACCCACACTTTCTAAATGAAAATCAGCAGCACGCTGGATGAATAAAATATTAAATTATTAGATAGTGTGTGGTGTTATTGGAGGAAAGTGAACACAAAGAGAATCATTTTACATCAAATATATATTTCTGTAAGGTATACTTTTATAAGATTTGGGATTGGTTCATAAGTCTGAAAGATGGTCAAATTCAGGGCAGCAGTAGTAGAAATCATTTAATCATTTTTTTCTATATCAGAAACGCGGCAAGCAGGAACATTTGCTTTTTTCCCCCTTCCCTTTCCCCGGTTCACTGCAGGTCACGTGATAATCACGTGACCCGGTCAAAGGATCTTTTCCTCTTACAGCTTTGCAAAAAAAAAGAAAGAAAGAAAGAAACCGTTCTCCAATTAAAGCTGTTAACGTGTACTACGCTGTTTCCTTGTTGGATTTTCTTGTTCTCTGCTGCTACTGTAAAAACAAAATGAGTGGTAAGATTTGCTGGTTGTTTTTTTACATTCTGCTTTTATTTTAAAACATAGAAAGCATTGTATTAGTCTAAAGTCATGCCGTGTGTCTTTTTAAATAGATACCAAATATAATCGCTATAAATATATTTTAAATTGTTGCCATGTAGTTATAAAAAGATTAGACTCCATGTAGAGTTAGGCTGATTTTGTATTCCACAGAGTGTTCCCTTTTAGGACCTTTATTTTACTAGGTTTTTCTTTTTAAAGCTAAAATCCGAAAATTGGCATCAGATTATTTGGAAGCCATTGTGAAAGCTTGCTTGTAAAGAGAATGTGTAGCACGTCAGCAGCACGTTGCATTTTAAGAATTAAAACTCTTGTATAAATTTGTAGTTTTTTTTTTTAAAGTCTTCAATATGAATGTATATTAACAGGGGAAAAATGAAGAAGAATTTAGCTTACACTAGAGGAAATATCTTTAAGTCACTGATGGCGCTTTTTAAGGAACTGGGGTGGGGAGCTTCTCAAATTTCTTAAGACAGTTGGTTAGAATTATTTCCTCTTCTGCAGGTTTTTGGAATAGGAAATATGCCCTTAAAAAATAATGAATAGCACTATGATTTGGGGTAGATTTTGCTCAAATCATGTAGATTATGAAGGAGCTACTATACTAAGTGTATCCACAGTTGTTCAGATATTGCTATTCTTGTGCCAGGTATACATTTAATGGTACAACCTATAGAAGATTTTCCTTGGGACAAAATCTCCCTCACTGCATACAAATTTAAGTCAGTTTATAGTCAGTCTGTTAGTACTTCCTCAATTAAAAGGTATTGTTGGAACTCAGGAGGTAAGCAGACATTTACATAATTAAGTAGGCAAGGCTTTAGGGTTTTGCTACTGTAGACACAGGAATAACAACAGAAATGATTCTGTAAACGTTGTAGTTCTAAACATCAATACTTGTATTTAATATGTTTATACAATAGGAGTTTGTGTCATCAGTGTTGAATGTTACTTCACACCAATATATTATGTATTAAATATGGTACCAATGAATTGTCTTTTTAAAAAAAAAATAATCTAACAATGTACCATTTCCACCTCAGGATAAAAAAATGTACTTGCTAGAGTGAAATGATTACTTCATAGGGAAATAAGTTACTAATGAGTATTATTCCTGGACTACAGCTAGTAATATGTTTACTGCTGGTTTATTAGGTTACTTTTGTTTTCTTCTGTTTTCAGTATCACACTTAAATATAATTAAAGGATAAAGTAGAATTTTGTATTACTAAATTATAAACTATGTTAGCAGCTATCAAAGTATAGTATGATTTGAATTGTAACTACATAGTGTTTATAGTTTCATATTTCTAGTAAAAGGACGGTAACCTAAAGCAGTTTTGTAGTTTTGCAATTTTAAATGTAATCAGCAGTAACTTAGTGCTCTGTTGGCAAAACAAAAACACCTGTTCTTATGACTTGATGTAAGGATTAAATTTGACAACATGTGAAAGGACCCACAGTCCCCAAGACATATGGTGAAAGTGCAACGAATGTTAATTTCCTTTATTAAGACTACAAATATGATTTTCAGTGAATTCTTTTTCTGGTTCTCAGCTAAATTTTGCATGTTATGAATAATCTAAGCCAGCTCTAAGTATTTAGAAGGCTAGTTTATTGTAGTTTATACAAATTGTCTAATGGAAGTAAACCAACATTACTTTAAAACTTTTCTCATTTCTCTTGAGTCGAGAATGTTGAAGTTAAAAGGTGAGTTTTGAATAAAGCCTTTCTGCAGCTCACCAGTTTTATTTAGTAAATTAATAGGTAATGTTTACTTAAACTTAGGAAAATTTTGTTCTTGCTTTCTCTCATGTTTTTCAGGGATATGAAGACAACAAAGGCCTTAATTTTCCTTAGAGGTATTAGAACATAGTTCTTAAGCCTCATATTACATCAGTTGCCAATAATGCATAGTATTTTAATATTCACTAAAAATGTAGGGATATATCCTTAGAAATGAAACTACCTGGTTTTGAATCCCAGTTCTACTACTTGGCAAGCTTAACTTCTCTGTGCCTCCATTTCCACATCTAGAAAATGGGGATGTTGATGATGATATTTACCTGATGATTTACCTGAACGATGATGAGGAGAAAATATATATAAAAAGCCTGGTACATAGTAAGTTAGTATTAGCTATGTGTAATTAAGATAATATTCTGAACAACTTCGTGTATTTGGTGGGCTTGTTTCGGATGGGAAGAGTATTTAGTTGAAAAGTTATATTGCTAGCCAGATATTATATAGCATAATTCTATAGTCTACACACACACATTCACTCCTTACTTTCTCTCAACCCTACTCTCTTCTCCTCCCTACCTCTTGTCTTTCCCCTCCTCCTTCCCCTTCCTCTCATCTCTATCCCTTTCCTTTCCTCTCTCCCCTTACCTCTCTATTTTCTCTCCTGCAGCCCCATTCTCTTCCCTAGCTCTCTCATTCCCCCCCAACCTCCCCCATCACCACTCTGTGGTTCTGTCCTCACCCCTCACTTTCCCTAGAAAGGGCAGAGTGGCTGTAATTGGATTTGTTGTGACCTTCATGCTTTTCATTCTGGTTTTCTGAAGTATGCATAATGTTCCAGTGAAAGTTGTTTTCTGCCCTACAATTAAGCTTTTCCTTCTTCATTTCTTTTATAACTGAGAGCCATTATGTAATGGTAGATTGTAATTCTGCATATAAAAGAGATCCTTCCCAATTGCATTCTTCGTCAGATTCCTGTACTTTATTTCCCTAGAAATAAGTAATTTCTTTGAAAAGGTTTCATTTCAACTTATTAAAAACTGGTGGGTGTGAGGCAACAGTGCAGTCTGAAGTTACAGGAAGAAAGGATCTGAAGTGAGGAGTTACATAAAGCAAGTTAAGATTTTAGTTCCTAGAAAGAATAAAACACATCTTCTAAAAGTGCTTATTTTATTCACAGAAAGGTTAAAAGAAAGTAAGCTAGAGATAATATTTTTACAGGTTATCTGGAAAGCATAACACTATAAAAGTGAAAGGAAGTATAGAATTAGAGAAGCTGAATTTTCTTTTTTAGAACTTTTCAATGTAAGAAACCAAAAAAAATTTTCCTTGGGTAAATATACATGCGTGGCATTTCTTTTTGTTCTTAAGCCCCCACAGACATGACTCACACATCATTACACAAGAATCTTTTAACCCTAACAAAACAAGTTTGAAATTCTAACTATTCTTCCTCTTACTGCTTTTCCTCTTTTCCTTTATTTCTTTTCCTGTTACTTTTGAAAATTTTGCCTTTTGTAGTTTTCATTGATTTTGTATGCAAAGGTTAGTTTGATTTTCCTCTAGGTCAATGTTTCTACACTTGCACAATCATAAGAGTCACCTGGAATATTTGCAAAGTAAATATAATGATTCAAGACCCCATTGTAAGCATACCAAATAAGAATCTCTCAGATTTTAAAAAGCTCCCCCCTCCCCACATGACTATTATTGCTACCGGGAAAGTTTAAGAAACACCAGTATAGGTAATGTGTAATCAATACACTTTATAAGATAAACTTTTATAACAAGTGAATCATCTGAATTTCTTTTCATAGTAATATAATCACTGTTGGCTTGAGTGTTTTCTTTAGATGAAGTATCCAAAGTATAATTTAAATTGTTTCCAACTTTAGCTCAATAAGCAATCATGGATTAATACAACATTTCTGTGATCCATTCAGGTCCTGCTCAGGTTCCAATGATGTCCCCAAATGGTTCTGTGCCTCCGATTTATGTGCCTCCTGGATACGCCCCACAGGTATGTTTTTATGTTTTTTCTTTTTATATTTATATGATAGGTGTAATGGTATTCTCTTTAACTTTGGTTCTGATGAAAAATACCATTTTAATTCTGAGGCTTACCCAGTATGGTATTTCTTTGGTGTATCTATCTATTTCAAGTATCTTAGTACGTTTGGAAAGAAGGAAAAAATTATATTGGCAGCACTCATTTGGCCTTGTCTTTGGGTATTGAATTAAAAAAGGATTCACTCTACAGTTTTATCTCCCTGAATATGTGACTAATGTAAACAATATCTTAAGTTGTAAAGGTGCCTACACTGACTTTTTTAAATTAATCATTTGCTTAAAAGTAACCCAAGACAATGCCTCCAAGTTTATTTATACAGTGGCTCTCAGACACTGATAATAATTGTATGGCATATTGTAGTAAAGAGAAGAGAATTTAGACCTGCAACCCTAAGGGCTGAGGGGATCAATATCACCGTACACCTGTAACCCTTTCTGCACAGTGCTTGGGAAGCTCTGACTTAAAGAATAAGGTGTGGCTAACTTATGTACACAGGCAAATTGAATTAAACTGTAAGGTTTGCACATGTTCAATATCTTCCACTACTGAGATAGTCTATGTAGTCTGCACTCACTGCCTCAAATCCCTTTAGAATAATAATTCAGTTTCTCTTCCTAGCACTGAATTTATTTTTTTTTGTTTGTTTGTTTTTTTGTTTTTTTTTTGTTTTTTTTACCTTTATTTGATATATTTGACAATCAGTGGTTAGTTCTCATCCACGTTGACTGTCTGTAGATTTTTGAAAGTGGTAACAGGTACGTAGGTAACCAAAGTATAGAGCTTGTTTGGTGAATCTTCATCCTCATTAGGTTTTCTGGACAACCGCACACGAATCCGGTATGGGACATTCCTTATTCCTTTGGCCCAGACAGCTTTGTTGAGCCTGGTATCAATGCGCACATCTGGAGTTCCCATCTCCTTCATGGCAAATTTCCGGATCTCTTTGAGTGCCCGAGGGGCACGCTTCTTGAAGCCCACTCCATGGATGCGCTTGTGAATGTTAATGGTGTATTCTCGGGTCACCACTTCGTTGATGGCAGAACGGCCCTTCTTCTCGCCACCCTTCTTTGCGGGAGCCATTCTGCCGGGCTCAAGTCGGAAAAGGAAGCCTAGCACTGAATTTACACTTGAAGTTTTCTTCAAGCCAACGCTTCCTTCCTTTCTGATTATGTCAGAATATTGGTGGGATTATTGTGGTGGATTCTCTGCCTGCTTTATGAAGCATACTACCATATGAATGACAGCAAAGGAAGAACATGCTGGGAGGGGAGAATGGAATGAGATTTAGGATCAGAAAACCTGGATCCCTATCTTATTTCAAACCCTTGCTGACTGATGGCCTTGGACAAATTAATTTCCTAAGTCTCAGTACCCTCATTGTAAGATGAGATTATATCATATGAGATAACATAATTGAAAGTACCTTGTAAGCTTTTCAGAAGAATAGTCTTTGCTTATTATGTCTACTTTTGTTTAATACACTGACTCCTTAATGTAGTCTGCATTCTGCCTATATTACCCTACTAAAAACTGCTCTGCTATGTACCAAGTCCAAAGGCCTTCTTTCCAGCCTGATCCTCTTTGACCGCTAAAAATTTGACACTACTGATAGTGATTTACTGCAGTTTTCTTTGACGTAATGCTGTCCTGATTTTTTTCTTCTGTTGTTCCTTCTCAGAACTTTCTTCACTTACATAAAGACAGCTCTCTAGCATAGTTCAATTCAGCAAACATTGAGTGGCACCATGTACCAAGCTCTGTATTACGAGCTACTGACATAAAGATGATTAAGCCAAGTTCTTTCAATGCAATTATAGGTTATTCTGCTGTTCTCTCAGCTTGTAATACCTTTTCTTTTTATTTTTACTGCAAACTCCTAACCTTCTCATTTCACTCCATCATTAGCTTCTAAAAGCTATTTTCCCAGAGCCTTTCCAGGTGCCTCTCCTTTTGGGCTTTCATGGCATACTATATATTCCTCTTTTAATGAACTTATCACAGTTTGTTAATTCTCTTTCCTGAGAAGATTATGAATTCTTAGAGTTCCTCTGTTCAACAGTGTTCCACAAATATGTATTGAGTGCTCATATATGTCAGGCACTCATGAGTGCTTGGAATATATCCAGGAATAAAAGACATAAAGACTCCTGTCCCTCTGTAGTTTACATTCTTGTTGGGAGAAGCAAACAAAAAGCATAATAAATGGATAAATTATATAATGTGTTAGATGGTGAGTGAATGGAAAAAGAAGAAAGAAAAAAGAGTTGGTTACGTTTTAAAATAGAGTGGTCAGAATAGGCTTCACTAAAGGTGACATTTGAGCCAAATCTTAAAGGACAGGTGGAGTTAGCTGTGCATTTATATGAGGAAAGAGGATTCTGGGAACAGAAACAGCCAGTGCAAATGACCTAAGATGACTGCATGCCTAGGAACAGCAAGGAGCCCAGTATGTCAGAATAACAGGGGATGAAGTCAGAAAGATAAGGAGTCTAAATCATATATAACTCTTATTCATCTTTATATCTTCTATGCTGAGTACAGTGACAGTGCCTGTCATATAGTAGGGGCTCGGTAAATATTTATAAATCAATCAAATCATCCAAGTTGAGGTTCTATATCTTTAGTCCAAGAGCCACATTAAAATAACCTTCCTGTGGAACTTTTTTGGTCAGAAAGAGCCTTTAGTTGGCTTGTCCACTCAATGAAGTCTAGATTTCCTGACATTTAAGGCCTACATAGTCTGTCCTACCTTGCCTTTGCACCATTCTCTTAAATACTTCTAATCATATATTCATTTTTGCAGCCTAACATGACTCCTCACAAACTCACTTGGTGTTTTCCTTTCACCATGGTTTTGTTAAGGCTGGCATTTAGGGAATGTTACTCATTTCCCCATTTCTGCCTTTTGAAATTCTGTCTGTATTTGAGGGCCTTGATTAAGTTATTGTACCACTTCTTGGTTATAAGACATACCACCTAATGTTATAATTGTATGTACAGTCAGCTCATTCCGATCTGTGGGTTCTGCATTTGTGGATTCAACCAACTACAGATCAGAAATATTTGGGAAAAAAATCTCTGTTGAACATATACAGACATTCTTTTCTTGTCATTATTCCTTAAACAATACAACTATTTACCCAGCATTTACATTGTATTCAGTATTATAGGTAATCTAAAGATGATTTAAAGTATGCTAAAGGATGTGTGTAGGTTATAAGCAAATACTACACCATTTTATATCAGGCACTTGAGCATTCAAGGATTTTAGTATCCACGGGAGATCTTAGAACCATTCCCCCATGCATACCAAGGAACAACTGTGCATACATCTTTACTCCTACAGGATTTTAGGTTCCTTGAGGATAGGAGCTGCCTCTTAATTATTTTTGTGTTCTTATAGTAACTCAAATGTAGCAGGTGTCCCATAACTAGTTGTCCCATAAATTAACGAACTTTAAAAATAATCTGGCTGGAAGGATTGTGTGAGGCTAGTGGGCTATACTATTATCAATCTTAAAATCAAGATTATCTCTAGGAAATGTTATCATTTTCAAGCATACCAGGTAATCCAAAGAAAAAATCTATCTCATTATTTTTGAAGTAATCTAAGTACCCAGCATATAAGACTGCATTCTTGCATTTTCGCATCACTATTGAAACATCCCATTCCTTGACATACACAGTTTCTGATGTTAGAAAACAGTTATTATTATAAGAGCCAGGTTGTAGGTACAACTAAGCACTTGATGATTGTTCAAAACTTGACACATAAGCAAATATAATGTTAGCAAAGGCTGGGAGTTCAATCAAGTATGAAGACACATCCATAGCTATAATAATGTATAGGTCAGTCATATTTGGCTCAGCAGAAACCAAGTAGCACACACATGAATAGCTACCATATAGAGTCTCCTTTTAGACTTCTGTACACTGATTGCCCCTTGTGGCAACATGTTTTATCACCTCCATACCTTCCTTATGGGTATCTGTCATTTAAGAACAGTGATCCAGGAAGGTCAAATAATGTTTTTGCTATATCACCCTGTTTCTAGTAATTCAATACATACTAATAGGATGCTGCAATTTATACATCCTAAAAAGTTTGGTCAGCCAAGCAAGGACTGCAGAAATTAAAAGCCAGTGTTGAGATTGCTTAGATCCTTCCATCACTGAGGAAATAGCAGTGCTACCTAAGAGCATATTGGGACAGAAAAGTGAAAGGTCCAAAAGATAGATTTCAATTTAAGCTGAAGGTTTAGTGAAAGTATTTATAGGAGAAACACATGAAGAAAACATGATTTATGCAGGATATATCAACCTTCAAATTTGTGATGTTTGTACCAATTTTATCTCCTTATTAAGTTTAGAAGCACTTCAAATGTGAACTCATCATTATTTTATGTGTATTTTTTAACTTCATTTTTGAGAGTAACATTAGACAGCCAGGGCATCAGACATTGAGTAACCTGGGGAGTAATTTGTTCTGTTTTTCTCATTTGAAATTTCTAAAGCACATACCAGCTACCTGTTGTATTATACTTCCTTTACATTCTTATTCAAGAATTCTGCAATGTTATTTATTTTGTAATCTTTGTACCTTATTGGTCTGATACTTTAGCATTATACTCAATAGTAATGAGAACCTAGATTATTTTATTCTGTTGACCTTAAGTTTTGAAGGGAAAGTTAATATTATAGAGGTATATAGAATGCCTCTGTCACCAGAAGGGTAGAGCTCCTAAGGACAATTTTTCCCCCTTTCCACTTGTAAACAACAGCTCTTAAATGGGAAAAATAGACTTTCAATTATACCCACAACTTTAGTTATTGATCAGAAAAATCAATCATCTTTTTTTAAAGTCATTTAAAAAAAAACTTACATTAACCATGATACTATATGATTAGGGAGACCTAAAAGCTAATTAAAATGATATGCAGAAAGCAAAATGAAATTGTTCACCAGAAGCTTAACTGTAAATGAATATTAATTTTGCAAATAAAATATGAAAAATATATTTAGTGATAAAGAACAAATATAGTGGCATATTTTTACCTATTTTTCTGATCATGATTATGTAGAAAGCTTGGAAAATTTAGAAAAGAATAGGGAAAAAATTACATTGAGTGTTACAACCCAGAGATCTGTAAATATTTAGTATATTTCCCTTTAGACTTTTCCTATAAAACTATAAACATTATTAAATATATACAGTGTTGATACTTAATATGATTATTTCCCTGGACCATTAAATATATTTCAAAAATATATTAGTTATATATATTTAAAGTTTTAGAGGCTGTATAATCTGTAATGTCAATATATCTCAATTTGTTTAATTATTCCCATTTTGTGATTATCTAGGCTCCCTCCAGTTTTTCTTTTGCAATTATAAAGGTACAGTGAATATCTTCACAAATCATAGTTTTGTTTCTTATTTTCTTAGGATAAGTTTTTGGATATGGAATTATTAATTCAAAGGGTCTGGACTTTTTTTAGGCTCTAGGTACATATTTTAAGTTTTTTCCCAATGAAGTTCACATCAATTACATTCCCACTAACTACATGTGACAGTTAGCTTCACCGTTCCTAACATTGATTATTAGGATATACATTATTTATCGCTTTCTTTTATACATCTTCTTTATGGTAGAGTTTTTCACATGTATACAAAAGTAGAATAAGTAGTATAATTAAACTCCCTTGTACTCATAACCAGACTTCAACAATTATCAACATGGGGTTGCTAATTTTTTTAATCATACATACACATTTTTAAATTACTGGAATATTTTTAGACTCATTCCTAAGTATCATTATCATTTCACCTATATTTAAGACTTTTTTCCTACTTAACCAGCAACCTCAGTTGTTACATACTGGGTATGCTTGTACTTCAAAATAGAAAAAAAGCCTCAGAAAAGGCAAACTATTTGAAAAAATGATACATAGTCCATACACCAAGATTACCTACTTTACTCATAGATAAGCTTTGTAGCCATTTCTGGGGCCTGGTCCTTATTTTAGGAAGGGAAGTTTTGAGAGACTGACATACTGCATAGAGGCAGAAATATATGCCAACTGAACTTAGATATCAAATGGGGAAACAAAACAAAAAACTGAAATTTGAACACAAAGCAAATGATGATAGGAGTAAAAGGAACTTAATTCACTGGCAAATAGTACTAATTTATAGTCCCTAAGAGCATTGCACTGCAGGACAGACTAACACTTGATATTTTAGTGATGAAGATAATGACTTACCAAGAAAAGTTTATAAACTGCCTGAATGGGAGTCCTGAAAGAAAACATCAAAAGTTTTTCTGCCATCTGTCATGGCTCCCCTAACTGTTTTTTACGGAATGTGTGTTGTTATGGTGATGAGGGGGTACATAATGATTGTAGATCTCATAATGTGGGGAAAGGGCCTATTTCAACTTCAGGAAAAGTTTCAGTTTACTCCTTTGAGCTGTGCTTGCTATTTCACTTTGGCTGTTTATGTCAGCATGCAGCAGTGAGGTCAGTATGTTTTACAAAGATTCTGCAAACCAGTTTGATCTGTCTTCTGTCCTAGGGAGAATAGCCAAAGGGCATGGGCAAGGGAGTGTGGGAGACTGGAAAATAGGAGGACCTAGAGGTTTAGATGAGGATGAAGAGGTATAGTGAGAGCTGGAGAGAAAGGAGACTGTGGTCACTTACTGACACGTGTGTGTGTGTTTGTAGATACATAAGATAAATGTTTGTTGAATGAATGGTTAGAAATAGCCATATTATTGTTTAAGAGCTTAAAGTCAGAGTAGTTCTGGGTTCAGGGTGAGACCATAGCAGTAGGATGCTAAAAGTGGAGCAGGAAGTAAAGGTTGTAGCAATTGAGGAAATGGCAGAACCCTAATAGCTTGGTAGTGTTAAGAGGGGAGAAGGAAGTGTAGCATTCTAGTAGAACTAATAGAATACATATATTTCTGATCATATTATTCATTCAGCAAGCACTTTTGGAAGATCTGCCTGTGTGCTAGGTACTATTCCAGGTCCTGGGAAAAAAACAGTAAGCAAATCAGATTTATTATGAAACTTACATTCTGGTGAGGAAGACACACATACAATGTAAAATGTCAGATAGTCTATACAACCTCCTTTCTCTGCAGCCTTTCTCAATTATGTCTGTGTTCAATAAAAGAAAGAAAACAGGTCGTTGCCTGATTAGAATTTAGCTGGCATCTGTAGTTAAGTGGTCAGACTATGCTGATAGCCCCATTTAATTATGTTTTATTGTCTTATCTATGTTTTAATTTTTATTAATGTAGACTAATTTGAATATTTTATCATTTTTTTTCCTTTTCACAACTTTTTATTTTAATCATCACCATCAGTGTACCCTGTGAAATTTGACATCTAATGGTTGGCCGTTTCACAGCAGCTAGGTCTCTGGAGACTTAGCAGATAGTTTTGAGGTCTTTGAGGTCTCTGGCCTCCCTCTGAAGTTATTGGCTGCTTAGGGCAGTGGTCCCCAACCTTTTTGGCACCAGATACCAGTTTCATGGAAGACAATTTTTCCACGGACAGGGGTGGAAGGTGGATGATTCAAGTGCATTACATTCATCGTGCAGTCAAACCTCTTGTATTTGCAGCCACTTCTCAGCACTCGCATCACCACTTCAGCTTCACCTCAGATCATCAGGCATTAAAGTCTCATAAGGAATGTGCAACCTGATCCCTCGGAAGTGCAGTATACAGTAGGGTTCATGCTCCTATCAGAATCTAATGCCACTGCTGATCTGCCAGGAGGCGGAGCTCAGGCGGTGATGTGAGCGATGGGGAGTGGCTGTAAATACAGATGAAGCTACGCCCCCTTGACTGCTGCTCACCTCCTGCTGTCTGCTGTGCAGCCTGGTTCCTAACAGGCCACAGACCAGTACTGGTCCACGGCCCAAGGGTTGGGCACCACAGGCTTAGATCATTACTTGAAGTGGTGGAGTTTTCCATGCCCTCTTGGTCTTGGTCTGGCTCTTTTTTGCCTCCTCCATTTACATCTTGGGTTTTTTGTGGGGTTTTGTTGCTATTTTTTTTTTACAGTAAAATACACATAACATAAAATTACCATCTTAACCATTTTTAAGTGTACAGTTCAATGACATTAAGTACATTTACATTGTTGCTTTACCATCACCTCCTTTCATCCATAGAAGTCTTCATCTTGCTGAAAACTGAAGCTCTGAATCTGTTACAATAACTCCCTATTGTCCCCTCCCCCAAGCTTATCTTTATATTTTAAATGTTCTTTCTCACCAGAACAGTGGTTTTAATTTCATAAGTAATTTAGCTGTTTCTTTTTTAACCAAATGAGATCTTGTGTTGTGAAACAAAAAAAGACACTAAAAGACCTATGGATTCTATGCCCACAAAGTGGGTAAGAACATGGAATCTGAAGCCAAATTGCCTGAGTTCAAATATTAGCTCCTTCTCTTACTACCTCTATGACCCTGGGCAAGTTATTTAACATCTCTGTGCCTCAGTTTCCTCATCTGAAAAATGGAGCTAGTAATAGTACCTACTTAAAGCATTGTTATGAAGATTAAATAGTTATGTACATCTCTTGAGAAACTTACAGTTACATTATAGAGTAAGAGATAAGCATCTAGAAAATAAACATTGCAATGTTATAGATATCAAACAAGTAATATATTTAGTAGAATAAACATAATAGAAATTATAGGAGTGAGAGGTTACTGGGATTGCAGTGCCTAAGAATGGATTCATGGAGGAACAATCGAAAGAAACCTTCCACAGACCCCTAGCCCCACATCTCTGCCAGCATCTGCAGTTACATGCTCTGCCTTCTCTTCTATACTCACAAACTCTGCTTCCTCATCTGTAATACAGACAAACTTTCCTGCTCCTGTCCAGACCCAGTGCCCCCACTGGAGTACAATAACCCATCTCTTTTTGCCTGTTCGAGGACATTACTCTAGCATTTTTCTTCTGTCTCTTCTATATCATTAGTTTCTTACTCTCTGCTGGATCATTCTATTAGTACATCAGCATGTTGTAACTGCTCTCACTAAAAACAACAAAACACTAACACAAAGTTTCTTGACTTCACTACTCTTACCAGCCACAACTCTTTCTATAATCCCTTTTGCAGCAAAACTTTACAAAACTGTGCTCTATTTCTTCCTACTTTCTCTGTTAAACCCACTACAATAAGGCTTTGACCCTATAATTACACCGAAACTACTCTTATCAAGGTCACAGTGATGTCTATATTTCTACATGTCTTAATTTTCATCTTACTTGACCTGTCAGCAGCATTTGACACAATTGATCCTTCCTCCTTGATACAATTCAGCAGACTTTCAGATTGTACTGTCTTAGTTTTCCTTCTGCCTTACTTGGTAGTCCTTTCTCAATCTTTCTGAAACCATAGACTAGTATATATGAACAGTCTACTTCACATTTCCACTTATATGTCTCATAAACTTACCAACTCAAAGTTCAAAACCTGAAATTCCAATCTTTTCCCCTCCAAAAAAACTTGTTCTACCCCACAACCTTCCCCATCAGAGTTATTGGAACATCATCTTTCCATAACTTCTTTTACTCCCCACATGGAATGAATCATCGGCTAATCTTGTTGTTCTACCTTTAAGTATACACAGAATGTGAGTCACTTCTCACCACCTCTGCTACTACCACCCCAGTCCAAGCCACCATCATCTCTTGCCTAGATTACTGCAATAGCTATCTGAATAGTTTCCCTACTTTTGCCCTTGCCTCCCTACAGTCCAATCCTGTCAAACAGGTTATATCAGAATTTCTCAACCTTAGACATTGGGGCAGGATAATCTCTTATTGTACGAAGTTGTCTGTTGTGTTGTAAAATGTTTAGCAGCATCCTTGGCCTCTTTACCCACTAGATGCCAGTAACACCTTCTGATACGACAACTGAAAATGTCACCAGACACTATCAAATGTCCTCTAGGAGGCAAAATCACCCCTGGCTGTGAAACACTAGGTTATATCACTCTTGTGCCCAAAATTCTGTGATGGTTTCTCATTCTGCTGAGAGTAAATGTACAAGTCCAGGTCCTTAATAGTAGCCTATATGGTGCTGCCAGACCTGGCCACCCCATGCCCCCTTCATTTCTTTGACTTCATCTGCTTCTACTGTTTCTCCTTCTTTATACTCATCCCGTCACACTGGCTTACTGGCTTCCTTCCATTCCTTGGGTATAGTCAGCCCCACTTCTACCTTAGGGTCTTTGTTCTGTTTCCTCTGCTCAGAACAATCTTCCAGGTTTCTGCATGATTAATTCCTTCACTTCATTCAGGTTTCTGCTCAAATTTCACTTTGCCAATAAGGCCTACCCTGCTCACTCTGTTTTATTCTCTAACCTGTTCCCTTCCCACAATATTTCTGATCCTCCTTTCCTGCTCTGCTTTTTTTACTTTTGTTGGGTTTGCCTGTCCCTGTTAGTATGTGTTCACCCACAAATATATTGCTCTGAGATTTCTTCCTCTTATAAATTATCACTTTCTTGGTTTTGTTCAAAAACAAAATTTTTTTTTTAATGAGTGGAGGATGTAAAGTTAGATCTAGATTTAGGAGGAGAGTTAGGATTATAGATTAAGGGGAAGCAAAGTGAAGAAGAAAAATTGCATAAACAAAAGGACAAGATACCAAAATGTATAGGTCAATGTGAAGACAGGTTTTAGTATACCAGCCTGATTCCAGTTAAGGAAGGGTTCAGGATTTGCTACACAAGCCTGATATAACTAAAAAGGTAGGTAGTTTGAAACCAGGTTGGATAAATATGAGATATAATCCTATCAGAAGCAGGGAATCTTTTAAGATTTGTGAATCAGAAAATGATAAAGGTAAAAGTGGTTTTCTGACAGATACTGTAGTTTGGCTCGCTCAGAATCCATTCCAAACTCCTTCTAATGTCCCTCCCTGGAGAGGGACATTAGAGGCTAAAAAGCTATAAACCATTTCCAGATTCCCTTCAACTAGGGTTCTAGATATGATTTAGTTTCCGTCACTCTCATGCACTTGGCTGAGACTTAAATTCCAAACTGAGTTAAATAAGGAGAAACAGATGCACTGAGGCATCTGTTTGGCTAGAAGGAAGGCATTGTGGTTCTAGACCTAGCACCTAAAAAATAGTGAATTCATTTGGTCTTCTGGTCCTGTGTTAGACAAGTCATATCATATTCCAGTAGTGAGGATATTTTAACAGTCTATTTAATATTTGTAATTCAGGCTTATCTTTACCCAAATAAGTGTGTTTTCTATTATACATATATTTACTAAGCACATATATGTTTACATACAAAATTTTCTGTCCTTTAGCACTTCAAGTTATAATCATTTTCTGTTTCCTAAGGAAAGATATTATAACCCATTTATTTGTTATACTTTGATAGTTATCATTTAAGTTTAAAAAGGTAAGGGCCCTATTTTAGTGGAGGAATTCCTAATCTTGAGATAAAATCTTATAGTTTTTCAGGGTTTCTTGTGTGTCTTTGCAGCTCTAGTGAGGTTCAAAGGTAATAAATCTCAACATTTGTAAAAATCTAGTCCCACAGTGTGATTCCTGTTTTTAAAATGTGTAATTTCTAAGCCCCAAAGCCACAGATATTTTTCTTAACTGGGAGTTAATATATGTGGCATTTTTCTCCCTTGAAATGATCAACTATTAAAATTGTCCTGGTCGTGATCATAAGAATTTTGTGTCTAAATTCTAACAAGTGGTTGATCTTTAGGAGTCTGGACACAGGCTTTTTTTTGTTTGTTTTTTGTTTTTTCCTATTTGGTCTTTCCACAACTTGTTTTCCCCAACCCCAGTCATAATATAGAAAAGGAAATTAATTCCTGATCTTCTTATGTCTAAACCAAAATTACTGCATCATTAAATGCACATAAAGCATAGGATAAATACCTAATATGATAGCTTGTTGTTTGAATTATTATTTAGTTTCCTTAGTGTTTTAAAATGTATATTGAATTATATAGCAAAAACTACTTCATGTTATTTAATGCTAATTCATAAGTACCTAAAGTATTTAATAAATTCTTTTCATGTTAACCTGTAAAATTTTTTAATTAACTTATAATGGTATAAAAATTCTTCCTCTAACGTTTCAAAAGATTGCTTATATCCTATGGAAAAAACTTTTAATCTAATGTTCATTTTGTAGGTTATTGAAGACAATGGTGTTCGAAGAGTAGTTGTGGTTCCTCAGGCACCAGAGTTTCACCCTGGCGGTCACACAGTCATCCACCGTTCTCCACACCCTCCCCTGCCTGGTTTCATTCCTGTCCCGACCATGATGCCCCCTCCCCCACGTCATATGTACTCACCAGTAACTGGAGCTGGAGATATGGCAACACAGTACATGCCACAGTATCAGTCTTCACAAGTATATGGAGATGTAGGTAAGACATCTAAAAATATTCCTATTTTATTGAGTTGGATATTCTTTCCTTGGAGATAATAGATTCTGTCATCATATCACATAAAAGAAACAACAAACAGTAATGATATCACAGTCAGTTTTCTGCTACCCAAGCACTGCGTTAGGTGCTTCATCCTCCTGATCACTCTTCAAAGTAGGTGAGTAAACAAAAAATCAAAGAAGAGAGAAGTAACTTACATAGTGGGGCCACATTCAAACAAGAGCTTTTTTCTCTTTCCTGTAATCTAGGCTCTGAGGAAATTTCCAGCCAGTAGTAACCATGCCATTGTCAAATCCTGAAGGTTATGATGCCACAACCCAAAGTTGCTATTAATAGGTTCTGTGAGGAACTGAAAAAAAAAACCAAAGAAACAAAAAAACAGAAGAAGCCATAAGCTCTGCCCTTACAGAGTTAATAAATTTGGGGGAAGAATAGATTACCATACTGACACAAAATAATCATCTTATTCTTTCCCATGGCTTTAAACACTACCTACATACTGACAGCTCTCAAATTTGTATCTTTAGCCAAAACATCCCCTCTGAGCCCCAGTCTTGTTTCTAACTGCCTTCTTGATAACTCCACGTGGATGTCTCGTCCATCTCAATTAGAACATTTCTTTCTTTTTTTTTTTTTTTTTTTGAGACAGAGTCTCACTTTGTTGCCCGGGCTAGAGCGCCATGGCGTCAGCCTAGCTCACAGCAACCTCAAACTCCTGAGCTCAAGCCATCCTACTGCCTCAGCCTCCTGAGTAGCTGGGACTACAGGCATGTGCCACCATGCCCAGCTAATTTTTTCTATATATTTTTAGCTGTCCAGATCATTTCTTTCTATTTTTAGTAGAGACGGGGTCCTCGCTCTTGCTCAGGCTGGTCTCGAACTCCTGAGCTCAAACAATACTCCTGCCTCAGCCTCCCAGAGTGCTAGGATTACAGGCGTGAGCCACCGCGCCCGCCCTCAATTAGAACATTTCTAAAACAGAAATCTCATCTGTGGATCCCCAGAACCTTTTTCTCTGTCTTCTTCCTCTCAGTAGGTGGTGCCCTAGCCACTCTGTTTGCTCACATGAAAGCCAGACAGTCAAATTTGATTCCTCCTCTTTCAACCCCCACATCAATCAGTATCAGTTTTATTTTTGGAAGTTTCCCAATTTTATCTACTACTCTCCACTGCTACTCAAATTCAGTCCACCGTCAGCTCTTGCCAGTACAACTTCGATAGCAGAACTTCCAGCTGTTTTTCTGCCTTCATTCTTGTCCCTAATAATCCATTCTCAGCCACAGTAATCATTTTAAAATATTAATCAGATTGTTCTATTTAAAAGATTTCAGTGACTTCCCATTGCATTTAGAATAAAATCTTAAACCCTTCCCAGGGTTTCTTAGACATGTCACTGTTGAAATTTTGGGACGGATGTCTTTATTGTGGAGGACAGAACTGTGCATTTAGAATGTTTAGCAGCATCCCTGGCTTCTACCCACTAGATGCCAGTAGCACACAACTCCAACTCCTAACACAACATTTTAGATGTTGTGACATCTAACAATATCTCCAGACATTACCAAATGACCCCTAGGAGCCAAAATTAGCCCCTTGCAAACCCTGGCAAGACCCTGCCCTGTGGCCCCTGACTGCCTTGTCCCACTGCTTTCCCCTGTTCTTTCAGTTTTTTGAAACTCCTAAGCTCTTCCTTACCTCATTGTCTCTGCACATGGTATTCTCTCTGCCAGGAATGTTCTTCCCCCTTTTCCATAGAAGATTTCCTTTATTCTTTAGACTTCAGCTTTCAAAGAGACCTTCCCTGGCTTACTGTATCAGTCTCTAGCACTGAACCATGTTTGTTTCTTTCACAGAACTTAACAGAATTTCTTTTTTGTTGTTATTTGTATTGTATGTCTATCTCCCTTATTAACTATAAACTCCCTAAGAACTGAATCTGTTTATTCTTCATTGTTTTTCTGGCACTTAGCAGTGCCTGTCAGTTATGCTTAGTAAATTTACAGAAGAAATAACCTGAAACACAAATTTAAATTATGTAGCACAGCCTGTAAATAGTGGACATATTCTTTATATCATATATATTTTTAAACTCAGGCCGGGCACGGTGGCTCACGCCTGTAATCCTAGCACTCTGGGAGGCTGAGGCAGGCGGATTGTTTGAGCTCAGGAGTTAGAGCGAGACCCCGTCTCTACTAAAATTAGAAATAAATTATATGGACAGCTAAAAATATGTAGAGAAAAATTAGCCGGGCATGGTGGCGCATGCCTGTAGTCCCAGCTACTTGGGAGGCTGAGGCAGAAGGATCTCTTGAGCCCAGGAGTTTGAGGTTGCTGTGAGCTAGGCTGACGCCACGGCACTCTAGCCCAGGCAACAAAGTGAGACTCTGTCTCAAAAAAAAAAAAAAAAAAAAATTCTATTATTCAAGTAATGCAGATTGGTTCAGTAGGTCTGGGTGTGGCTTGACAGTCTTTCTAACAAGCTCCTAGGTGATGTTCATGCAATGGCTCAGTACACACACTTTTGAGTAGCAAGAGTTTATACCGCAAATTAGTTTCATCCTATTTTGTTTACTGCTAATTGTGACTTAGTCTTTTAAAATGTGTTTGAGAAAACTAAGTAAAAACTAGATATTACAAGTATTACTATTTTGTGTTGTTAAAACCCATTGTTCTTCAGCGGGGATATGTGTTAGAATACACGGATGTCATTCACAATGATGTGAAGGGCACAAATGCACTAACTATCTACCCAGTGGTGGAAGGCAAGAATCATCTTGTATTTGAGGTTATAAGCCAGAGAATCTACCACTGGATCCTAATACCTGACAATGCTGATCTTCTAACCAGTAGCTGCCTCTATGACCCCTTTTCCATGCACATTGTATATGGATTCCCAGAGTGGAACCTGATCCAACGTTTTACTGTTAGCAATATCATTATTGAGCCTGAACCTTGCTAGACACTGTGTTCATATATGTATTATCTTACTTAATCCTCAATAAAATTATGCAAATACAAATGAAGAAACTGAGACTCAGAAATGTTAAGTAATTTCTGCAAGGTCACATGGCTAGTTGCTAAGGATTTTAACCCTCTCAGTTCTGTTTGATAATAAATTTTCTACTCTTTCTGCTACAACATATTCTTTATTTTAAGTGCTAACTGATTATAATTGCTATGGTTTTTTATCTTTTTGTGGGGATCTAATTCACATAACAATATTCATCATTTTAAACTGTACATTTTAGTGGTGTTTTTTTGTTTTTTTTGAGACAGAGTCTCACTCTGTTGCCCGGGCTAGACTGAGTGTCGTGGCGTCAGCCTAGCTCACAGCAACCTCAAATTCCTGGACTCAAGCAATCCTTCTGCCTCAGCCTCCCAAGTAGCTGGGACTACAGGCATGTGCCACCATCCCCGGCTAATTTTTTCTATATATATTTTTAGCTGTCCAGATAATTTCTTTCTATTTTTAGTAAAGACGGGGGTCTTGCTCTTGCTCAGGCTGGTCTCGAACTCCTGAGCTCAAACGATCCTCCCGCCTCGGCCTCCCAGAGTGCTAGGATTACAGGCATGAGCCACCGCGCCCAGCCTAGTGGTTTTTAATATAACCAAAGTGCACAATTTAATGGTTTTTTAGTATATTCACTATATATTAAATACTGTATTCACTACCACTATCTGATTCTAGAACATTTCTGTCATCCCAAAAAAGAAACTCTATCCTATTAATAGTCATTCCTAATCCTCTCTTCCTCCCACCCCCATACCCTAATCTACTTTCTGTCTCTATGGATTTGCCTATTCTGGACATTTCAGATAAATGTTCATATAATATATGGCCTTTTGTGTCTAGGTGTTTTTTTTTTGTTTTGTTTTTTTTACTTAATGTAATATGTTCAGAGTTCATCTATGTTGTCACATGTAGCAGTTCTTCATTCCTTTATGTGGCTGAATATTGTTGCATTCTGTGGATTATACCACATTTTGTTTATTAGTTGATGGACTTTTGGGTTGTTTTCACTTTTTGTCAATAAATAATGCTGCTGTGAACATTTGTGTACGAGTTTTTATGTTAACATATGTTTTCACTTCTTCTGGGTATGTATCTCCCCGTGGAATTAAGGGTCATATGTTGATTCTTTGTTTAACTTACTAAGAAACTCCGAAACTGTTTTCCACAGTGACAGCACCATACATTTTCACCAGCAATGTGTGAGGGTTCCAGCTTCTCCACATCTTTGTCAAAACTTGTCATTGTCTTTCTTTTGATGATAGCTATCCTCAATGAATTTTGGTCTCACTGTGGTTTTGATTTGCTTTTCCCTAATGACTACTGATGTTGAGCATCTTTCAATATGCTTATTTGGCCATTTGTATATTTTCTTTGGAGAAGTGTCTATTCAGATACTTCACCCATTTTTAACTGGGTTATTTGTCCCTTTTTTTGTTGAGTTCTAAGAGTGTTTTATCTATTCTGGATATAAGCCCCTTATCAGCTATATGATTTGCAGATATTTTCTCCCGTGTTATTTTTTCACTTTATTCTTGGTATCCTTTGATGCAGGAAAGTTTAATTTTGATGAAGTCCAGTTTAGTTTTTAGGGTTTTTTTTTTTTTTTGATTGCTTGTGCTTTGGGTATCGTACCTAAGAAAATATTGCCTATCGAAAGCCATGCAAATGTACATCTATATTTCCTTCTAAGAGTTTTATAGTTTTAGCTCTTACATTTGGGTCTCCGATTCGTTTGCGTTAATTTCTGTATATGGTGCAGGGTAGAGGTCCACGTTCTTTCTTTTACATGTAGGTATCCAGGTACCTATGTTTTTTACTCTAAGTTATTATCCTTATAATAATCACTTATATATCCTTATAATATATCTTATAAGAATCACTTAAAGAATATTATACTAGTTTTCTTAAAACACTGCTAAATTAAAACTGTTTCCTTTACTGAGGCTTTTAAAAAATTATTTTTCTCATTACAGATTTTAAATTTAAATAAAAATAAACTTTGGGGACAATTGAATTAATATTTATGGAGCGCATTGACTTTATTATCTTGCTGTGCGACTTTTATGAGAATGAATATATTCTTCTAAATCACAATCTTGAGTTTACAGTATCTGAAGATGTAATACTTTATATGTAAATTCTGTTATTATTAAACAATCCAACTCATTTCTTTTTGCTAAGTCCTAAAACTCTTTTTCAGTGATGATTTGCTTTTTTGAGTCATAAGGGAATTTAGGCAGGCAGTAGTTTTCTTTCTACCTGTTTTACATATTTGAATTCAAAGAGATGTGAAAAGTAATGGCTACAAAAGAATAAAAGAAAAAGAACTGTGGACAGTTTAGTTCAAGTCTCATTCCTCACCTTCAATAGTCATCATATACCACCAAGTTGTTTCCATGGAGATTAGTAGTTGGGGAAAGAAGGAGGAAATAAACGTCTCTGTAAATTTATTTGATATGTATAATTATAATTAAGTCACAAAGCTTGGTTCTGTCAATGGAGACACAAAAATTACTTTGTTTTGCAAAAATCTTCAAAATATTTTATAATTTTTATGTAATAGATTTATTTTCTGTTCTTTTTTCCTGCCATAAACTTATTTGGAGAAAGTGATCTTTTTAACATTTGTTTTTTATTTCTTCCTAGATGCTCACTCTACACATGGAAGGTCCAACTTTAGAGATGAAAGATCTAGTAAAACATATGAACGTTTGCAGAAAAAATTAAAGGATCGCCAAGGAACACAGAAAGATAAAATGAGCAGTCCGCCATCTTCGCCCCAGAAATGCCCTTCTCCCATAAATGAACATAATGGACTTATAAAAGGGCAGAACGCTAGTGGTATGAACACAGGATCAGCAAAAAACAAATCAGGGAAAGGGAAAGGTGGTGCACAAATTGATACAGAAATTGAAGGTAACTATCTAAAATAAAATACTAAACTATTCTCACTGATGCTTTTCATCATTATTTAATCTACTAAATGTATATTCTAACCATTCAGTCATTTTTGTCATGGTCCAAATGAACTGTAGATTCATAGCCTAACACTTTCTAAATGTGAAAAAAACATTTTATGCTTTCTGCGTTAGGGGTTAGTTGAAAAAATAGACAAAAGAAAAAGACATTTTAGAACCTAAATTGTTACCAGGCTCTTGCTTTTGAGGATTTGGGAAACCTCAATTAGTAATTTCATCTATATCGTAAATTTTACTGATAGAGAGGAATTTCTATTTGGTAAGAAAACTCAAGATAACATTAATCCAGATTCCTTTTCTTATAATTCTGAGCCTTTATGCTGTTTTTTATCAAAAGTCTTTATTTCTCCCAGGGTTTTGAGTAAATCCCTGATAGCAGCTATTTATGTCATTCACCAATCTCTGCATATACTCTATAATTAGAAGAAGGTATTCTCCATTCCTTTCTTCAAAAGATCTTTTCTCTGAAAATCCCCATTTCCCTTAGATCCTTCCCCTAACTTGTGACTTTCACCATGTGTACTCTGAGCAGTACTATTTGTATGTCCTAGACTCAATCTCTGTAAGATAAATATAAGCTGGCTTTAACAGCCTGTCTTTCATGTCTACTGTGTGGAGTTAGTACCCAGGTACTTTTGACTATAATGCTAAACCTCTTACTACTAGTTATCTTTACTTCTGTAGTTTCTATATATATGTTCTTTTGGGTTTCTTGGATACTGACCCTATCTGTTTTAACTTCTCAAAGTAGACCAAATCAAATTTAACATCAAAAATGACTATAAAGCATACTTAACATGCCATTTCATAAACACCAATAACCACAACTCTCGCAGTCCTTGAATGCGCTTATATAAATTGATACTCTTGATTCTTATTATATTGAATTATCTAATAATGCAGCTAATTAATATATGACTAGGAACTAAAATGCTTCCAGCTTTGAGGGAAATATAAAAATGCAGGCCCTGTTAATACTTCCCATTTTCCTTGTCCTTAAAATTTTCATTCCTCACCAACCAATTTCAAATAATGCTTCAACGGCTTCAAGACATGTATAACAATGACATGCAAAAAATGTTCTTCCGTATATTTGAGACCTCCTGATCGTTTTTTTCAGCACTGATGTTCAGAAGAGTTAAGCTAAAGTTTTATATATATCGGTGGTGACTATAAATTATGGTCAAGCCAATTATATTCCTATTTTGGAAATCATGATTAAGGGATGTCATGAAAAAATACTTCATTAATTTATTAAGAGGTATGAGATTGGCAGATAACTTTTCAGAGAGAGAATATTTTTACAACTATGAATAAAAATATACTTTCTATAAGAAAAACTTACTGATTAATTCATACATATATGGTAGCATTATAACTAGTAATCACAGTTAAAATGGAAATAAAAACTGAAACAGAAGAATGCTGAAGGACCACAAACTGCTGAGTATGAACAAAGGAGTAATAATTGAAAACAAAAGTCTCAAATACCAACCTAGTGTCAGAAGACATACATGGGGGGAAGAGGGGACTGCATTTAAGTTCATTTTTTAAATATTCAATTTTTTTTTCATAAGAAAAAGATGAAGAAACTAAAGCATTTGAAGCACTTCTTTCCAACATTGTCAAACCAGTGGTAAGTATCTCGTCTTTTCTTGACATTTATATTTAGTATATTCATATAGGATTCTGGTATATTTTTATTCAGGCTTTATTTAACACTTAACTATATTTTAGAAATGTGAAGTCAGTGACACACCATTATGGATCTGACATTGAGTGAAATACATTGAACAGTGAAACAGAATATTCAGGAAATCCATTTTTCAAATGAGAATATGATGTATAATGATGTTACCGATCATTGGAACAGGCAGAGATCTAATAGTGTGGCTATAAGTGATTATCAATTCTTTTTAAATCCATTTATGTTATTTCCATATAAAATATATCCAGTTAACTCAGAAGTAAAAAGAGTTAAAGGTCAAATGATAAAAAAATTAGAAGATTAGTATTTCCTAGTCCTTTATAATTATAGATATAAGAGAGTAAATCAGAAAATCAGAAAAGAGACGGCAGCACAATTAGCTACATAAAATTTTCTGCATATTTTAAAAATAGCCTAAATAAAGGCTGTAAACTGCTAGGAAAAAATATTTACATCAAGTATGAAAAAGTTAATATTTACTGTCCATACAAATTAAATTTTTTACACCCAGTAAGACCACAAAGGGTTCTTCACTGGTAACCAAAAGAAATATAAATTAAACTTCTCTGAAACTGTAAGGTCCCATTTCTTAATAAAAACTACACAAGCACAAATGTTTGTTGTAGCGTTAATATTAACAAATAGTAAATTACTATTTACTAACAAATAGTAAAACAGTTAAATGAATGTGTAGATAAATCTTGATATTTTTACTGGACAAAATAATATAACCAATAAAAAATGTGGTTATGAAGAATGCAGAAATACTCAGATGCTTTTGACAGAAGTAGGGGGAAATACTGGAGACAAAACTATTTGGACACCATAATTACAGCTTTGCATAGAAAAGACTAGAAGGAAAAACACCAAAATATCAGTAACTCTTCCTATTAGTCTTTTTCTTTCTCTGATTTTTATAAGAGCTGTAACTTCATTTTAAAAGCAAGCTAGCAAGCAAGCTAATTAAGATTGAATCTCTCATATACAATATCTATTATTAGTATGTGAACTCTTACGGTAAAAAAATGTAAGTAATACATAAATCTATAGAGTAAAAATAAATTTATTTTTACCTACTCCTCCTACTTCATGCTTAGCAGTTTGGGTTTTCATCTAGTCCTATTTCAGTTCATTTGTGTGTGTCCAGCCATCAAAATGTAGACAAAAATTCCTTTTGTCTTTATATGAAAATGGGGTCATACTGTACATTATTATTCATGGCAAACTTTTCCAACTCACTATGCTATATCTTAGCAATCTCTATATATCATTGCATTAGTCTTTGATCCACGACATAGTTCATTCACATTTAGAAAATATTTATTTGAGCCCTTACTATATGCCAATAAATGAAAAACAAATGTATAAACAAAATCATGTGTGATAATGAAGAGTGCTATTATAGAAATAGCGATACTATGAGAGTTACAGAGAAGTGGGAGTTATGTTAAAAGGAGAGATCAGGAAGGCCTTCCTTGAGCTTCTAAAGAGTGAAAAACAGTACAAAACTTGGAAAGAATGGGAGAGGGAGAGCAGGAAGAAGTAAACATGGGGAGTTGGACAGATAACAAGAACCATTATCACTGGAGTGTAATAAATAGGGGGAAGATGTAGTGGAAGAAGCAGGCTGTAGGGCTTTTTTCAGCCAGAATAAGGCCATTTAACATTGATAAAAATATTTTTTGGTTTACAAAACAAACACTCCTTCCCACCCTCAAAAAAAAATCCATGGTAAAATATTTTATGCTGACTTACCAGAAAAATACTTTGCTCTATTTTTTGTAGGAAAACAGATTAGAAAAATTGTTATTCTTAACACCTTCTCCGGAAAGCCTTATTTTTTAATTTTGCCACGTTTAGGAAATTTCAATAAGCCAATCCCTCGTCTGATAGACTAGTATGGTCCTACTTTCTCTGAAAACACAGAAATAATAGATTTGGTTGCTCTAGCTTTCTTCATTCTAATTTGTTTTGTCTTAAGAATGGAGCATATACACGTAAAAAAATGTAAACATACACAGAATTACTCCATAATAATATACTAGCTAACACAAGTTGATTAATGTCAGGCCTTGTTCAAAGTGCTTCAAATGCACATATGCATTATTTTCTTTAATTCCTGTGACAACCCTGTAAGTACTATTTTCCCTATTTTACAGATGAGGAACCTGAAGCAAGAGTGAGGCTTAATAAATAGTAATGGGCCTAGGATTAAAATTCAGGCATTGTCCTTCCAAGAGCTCTTTATGTCCTAGTGTATACCACCAGATTTTTACTAGAAAAGGAAATTAGTAGCTTTAGTAGGATTAATGTTTGAGTGACATAACAGTTAATGCTAGCAGCATTTACTTGTTATAGTATATGTTAAAAGTATAATTTTGAGAAACAAAAAGTAAATCTTAAAACAATTCTTTTAAAGAATCTTTTGCCCACCATTATGAGGAGGATGTAATTTAGTAAGATAATAAACTCTATGTCCTAAAACTCAAAGTAATGCTGATGGTTTCATTTTGCTTTGTTTTATTGTAGTTTGTGTTTACAGTTTGAGTGACTATGCCTCTTTGACTAAATTACTTGTGAGCTGCAAAGTACAGGTCTGGGTTTTTGTTTGCTTGTTTTGTGTGTTTGGTTGTTTCTGCATGCTCTAGTTAACTTAGAGCACTAAATTAAATGTATTTGTTTACTTTTTCATTCCATAAATATTTGAGCACTTAGAAAAATGCCAGATGCTGTGCTAAAAGCTAGAGATAGAATGGAAAGCAAAGAACAGACACGGGCCTGCCCCAGAGCTTAGTTTAGTAGACTAAGCATCACGCAATAAGTGCAAAATTATAACTGTGAAGTGCCAGAACAAAAAGAATGCAGAGTGTATAATAAGGAGACTAAACCTTAACAGGAATATCAGGGAAATTCCCCTAAGGAAGGATGATTGAACTGAAATTTAGAGGAAAAGTAGTAGTTGGGCATTGTGGACAGGGGAGGAGAGTGTGGGGACAATATTACAAACATAATGATGAGCATTTGAAACGCATTGAACATGGCATGTTTGAGGAGCAGAAAGGAAAGGAAAGGAAAAAAGTTCACTGGTGACTACAGTGCAGTATGTAGGAGAGAACATGGTGCCTGTGCTAGTCTCATAGTCTCACCTCTTCATTCAGGAGTTGAATGACCTGGGACAGACAAGTCACTTAACTTTTCTGAATCTGTTTCTTCTTTCATAAAATGGAGAATAATGGTATTGTACACCCTCACATGCATGAATTAATTAACTGTATTGGAAGTGTTTGTCCTGTCATTTATGCTTCCTTTAAATTTTTCTGAGTCTCATTTCCATCAAAATCTGCTGACATCTTTATTTCAAGAATTCTTAAAATTAAATGTCTTTTTCCCCATTATCTTCTTATTTTCGGAATCATCACCCCTTTTCTTTCCCTTTTTATGGTTACTAGAAGTACTATCTGATTCCAGGTATCCTTAGGCTCAATCTTTGAGTTATCTTCAGAATTATTCTCTTACTTCCTAACCCCCATGTTTAGACAAAGATGAAGCATTGTTATTTCTTCTATGTTAATATTTCTAGAAATCCAGAAATGAGATATTCTCATTTCTCACTTCTACGATGTTTATCAAAATTCATACTATATATGAGGTTCTGAACTCTTTAAACAGCTTCCTAGCTATATACTTAATTTACCCAAACAGACAGCTTTCCTCAGGGTGGTTTTGATCACTACCTGACAAAGATCACAATCTGCCTCAAAGATTAAAATATATTGTACATAATCCAGCCACTTCCTAAAACAGTTATTTTCATTTTTGCCTATTACCATCTAGTATTTGTCAATTCTAACACATATTTTTATATGTTCATGTCTATTTTCAGCTACTACCTAGAAGTGGGTTCAGGATGAGAGGATTGTGTAGTGGGAAAAGAACTGAATTTTTCAGGTCTAGAAACTGGTTGAGTGACCTCAGACAAGTTACTTACCCTTTCTGAATATATATCTTCTGTAAAATGAAAATAGTCATTTCTGTTTTGCCTACTTTAGGGAGTAGTTACAAACATCAAGTGAGATAGATGTAAAAGCAAATTTTACTTCCAAAGTTACCATACAAATAGAAGAAGACATATATCAGATGATTTCCAGATCTTTGTTTTTAACCCTTATTATTCACCTCTTCCTCCAGAACTACATCTCCTGAGGCATTCTAAACAATAACCAAGTCTGGATGTTTTGCCAGCAACTCTATAAAACCAAATTCTTTATCTTCTTTTCTAGATTATTTTATCTTCTTTGTTCCTCTAAACTGAAGAAGGACTTGAGTTAGATCCCTTTGGTTTTCTGTTTCCTTTCGACATTTCCATCAATAAACACCCATCCAGGTATCCCTGGGTCACCATATCAGATTATATTTCTTCTTTGCCTTTAATCTCCCCATGCCAAATTGAACTCCAACCTTTATTCATTCTTTCACTGTAAATTTCTAGAATCTACTCTGCCTCTGCCCCCCTTTGCCGCATCTGCCCCACTCCCCCAAGACACACTCACACACACACACACTCACACACACACACACTCACACACACACACACACACACACACACAGTTCCTGCCTCAGTCTTCATACAGGAATTTCATGGTATCTGTGTGGGAGTCCACCTCTCTTTCTTCTATACAACTCTTTTATAATCCACCTGAAACCAGCAACAAAAAACATTTTAGGCATTATTTAGACTGTATTCATTCTCTCTGACCTCCCTGCAGTATTTGATATTGTTGATCACTTATTATTTCAAAACACTGTTACTCTTGTCTCTCAGGACATTATTGTTTTCTTCTTTCTCTTATGATCATTTTAATAGTCCTTTATCTCTCCCTCCCCCCCCCCCCACCTTAATCTGTAGTTCGCATGGGAGTAAAATTACTAGGGGCATTTTTAAAATACACACTCATGCACATGCCATGGACAAGCAGCTTTCAAGTATAAGCTTGTGAATATAAATTACTCATTCCTATATTAGTCACCTCTTTCTACGAAATTATATTCCATCCAAGTCCTTTAAAATTCTATTGAAAACTCATTTTTCTTATGAAGTTTTCCATAGCTAACCCTAGTGTAAGTAATTGCTCCCTTTGTGCTGTCACATTTATGTGCAAGTAATAAGATAGTTTTTTAATAGAATGAGTTGGGAACAAAAGTTTTTCTATGAAAAGAGATTGGAAACGTTGAAATTAGCATTTTTAAAAAATTTTTAACCATATTTGCTAAACTTAATCTAGTATCCTGAAAGTCTGTTTACTTAATAGTTACAACTATAGTTTAGTTAAAAGCTTAGTTAATATTTACCAATGTTAAATCCTTAGTTTTGACAAAAAGTACATGGTTATGTAAGATGTTAACATTAGGGGAACCTAGGTGAAAGATAGGCAGGAACTCTATGTACTATTATATCTTCCCAGCTTTTTTAGAAATCTGAATTTATTCTAAAATAAAAAGACATTTTAAAAATACTATATTTGAGTAACTATGGTAAACAGTTCATCTTACTCAGCCATTCATTTTGCAGATGAGGCCTAGAACCCTAAGAGGTTGAGAGTTCAATATTGCCAGGCAAATTAGTGACAAGTCTTTTGCCTACCTACTTAATGTTTTCTCTACTGCCTGTACTTTTGATGATGTAGTCAGTACCCACAGAGCCTGATAACATAAGCTTCATAAAGTAGATGTCAGTTAATGCTATTGACTGACCCTTCATAGTCCTATTCACGTTCTCACAGCTGTGATCATCCCATAAAATCAGGAGACACTTAAGAGTATATATACATGGGCCGGGCGTGGTGGCTCACGCCTGTAATCCTAGCACTCTGGGAGGCCGAGGTGGGAGGATCGTTTGAGCTCAGGAGTTCGAGACCAGCCTGAGCAAGAGCGAGACCCTGTCTTTACTAAAAATAGAAAGAAATGATCTGGACAGCTAAAAATATATATAGAAAAAAAAATTAGCTGGGCATGGTGGCACATGCCTGTAGTCCTAGCTACTCGGGAGGCTGAGGCAAAAGGATTGCTTAAGCCCAGGAGTTTGAGGTTGCTGTGAGCATGATGCCATAGCACTCTAGACCGGGCAACAGAGCGAGACTCTGTCTCAAAAAAAAAAAAAAAAAAAAAGAATATACATACATGTATGGTAATAGTTTGTTTAAAAAAAAGAAAACCTGTTCAGTTACAGGTTAATAGCCAGATGGACACTGGTTAATGCAAAGAATCATTTTTAAGTCCATTATAAATGAAACGTAATACCAAGACTTCAAGACAGTATTATTGAAACTTTGAAAAGGAGAGAATGTTAGACTTGTGTAGAGGTTGTTTATTCTACCTAATTCAAAATAGGGGTAGTCCTAATCCTAGTGCTTACTGGTTTGGCTTTATGTTTAAAAAAACTAAGATATTATTAGACATATGTAATTTTAAAGCCAGCTTTTACATAAATTCCTCATATAATCTGATACCTTTCTTACCAATCTTTAAACCTTACCTAATTTCTCAATTTTTTCTTTTTATTATAAAAGTAATACATACTCATAAAACTATTCCAGTAGTATAAAAATATATAAAACACACTCAAAACTACCTATTTTTTCCTCTCACAACTCTCTCTGCATCCCATCATACACATACACAAACTCCCCAAAGATAACAATTAGTACATTTTTCTACAGTACATTCTCAGACATTTTTGTGCATTTTTTAAAAATTTAACGTAACTGCAATCATACCATATATACTGCTTTCCAGCTTTTTTCCCATTATATAGCACCAATATATTGAAGAAATCTTTAGATGTCAGCACATGTATGTCTGTCTCATACTTTTTTGAACACCTGCATAATAATGTGTTAAGAGGCTGTATTGTTTACTGTTATGTACCATTATTTAGGTAACCAATGCTCTATATTTCCATTTTTTTTGCCATTAATAATGCCACAATGAACGTTCCTAAGTGCATATATTTGTATACTTATGAAAGTTTATAGGTTATTATCCTGAAAAAAAAAATACTTCTTCAAGTGGAATTCCTAAATCAAAAAGTAAACACAGCTGAAATTTTTATAATGGCTCCCAAGTTGCTCTACACAAGGATTGTACCAATAACGTGCTCATAGCCACATTTAAGAGAGGGCTGTTTCTCTAAATCTTCAACACACTAGATATTACTAGCTTTTTAATCTTCCTGTATCTGGTAGATAAAAAGTGGTATCTTGTTTTAATTTACATTTATTTAATTATGAATGCAGTTACATATTATGCTATATGTTGTCCATTTGTATTTATTAATATGTTTCTTTGGACTGTCAGTGTCCTTTGCTCATTTTTCTCTTGAGTTTTTTTGTCATCTTCTATAACACTTTCCAAGCTGAGGAAATGAACCGATTCAAATGTTATAAGCAGTTTTTTCCTCCCATTTTTTTTCTTTTGACTATATATGGTGTCTACACTAATAGTCTCGAATGGCCCAAACTTGTCTTTAAACTTTTGTTGAACCCATCTGCCCTTTCACAACAAATTATATCTCATCTACAAATGGGTAGGTTTCTATTTGTGAGACACTTTATGTTAGTATATACAGATATGTTTTATTTAATCTAGAAACTCTGTTAGATATTCCACTGTTTGTTGTGCACATTACAGTTGTTTCAAAGAGCTTTTAAATGTTATGTTTTTGCAGGCATCAGACATCCAGGCAAGAACAGTAGTACTTACCTGGTCCCCACCTTCCAGCTTCGTTAATGGTGAAACAGATGAGACTACCATACCAGAGCTCTACGGTTATGAAGTTCTGGTCTCAATTACTGGAAAAGATGGGAAGTACAAAAGTGTATATGTGTAGGTATTTGTTATTTTTTGCTCTCTTCCATTATATAGGTTAATGGTTTATCATAAAGAGCTTGTTACTAATTTTGTTCTATTTTTCCTTCTTCATGCTTTTATTTTAAATCTGTAAGTTGGCCAGTGACAGTGATTTCAATATAAATAGTCCCAATGCAGCCTGGTACACATTTCTGCCTGTGCTCCATCAGAATAATCACTTTCACTGGCCACATTCAGCTTTTTCTTCTCAGTAGCCTCCCTAGCTGATATTTTAATATTCATGTATTCTCGATGCATTAAATATAAGTTACAGTATGTAGAACCCAGGACCAAAAATGGAGAACTCTTGATTTTGTACCAATGAAGTATGGCATTGCTCCTTTAAGGACTTGAATTTAGTTCTTTTGTGTACAAGCTCATGTCCTATTGTAAAATGAATTTAGTAGCAGAGTTCCTCATTTGTGTGTTGGTATGTTAATAATCATGTTTTGAACCTATCATAGTTTTTTTTCCTTGGTAAAAAAGTATATTGCACACCACAAAGCCTTAGAAAGATTCAGTAGCTAATTGTGAAATTTATAACTGACAGCTTTTGAAATAAGTTTATTTTTCTGTCCTTATTCATATGGAAGTTGATTATTCTAATGAAAAAAATAGAAGGCAATGCTGAATGTTAGTTATATGTATTTAAGCACAAGGAAGATTGTAAAGGAGGTGGTTAATCATTTGAATGAACATAATTATTACAGAACACCAACTACATCATCCTTGGTATCTTTTTTCCAAAAAGCAGCTGGTAGAGAGAAGAAAGGAAAATGAAACTGCCCCAGTGACTCTCATCTAGTCACATAAGGTTATAAAAATTTCTTGCTTCCTCTCTATTGAGATTTCCTTGTGTTTATTCATTTTTCTTAAAAGGGACAAATAAACCTACCTACCTAAGAAGTTAAAAGACCATCAGCATAAAGGTTTATTTTTGTGTTAATGGCTATTTCTAGTTAGAAATGGCTGCCTGCTAAGAGAAACGATTTATTTCCATTTGCAGCCTGACCAGGGAGCACAAGAGGGATATTAGTCACCTCCCGTCTTCTATAGCAATTAAGGTCTCTCTATGAGGATGCTTCTGCACCTGCCCAGTTCATTAAAGTGTACTTTCATCAATGAGACTTATTTATTTCTCACATTTACTGGCTTTGATTTGAGAAACAGTAGCTGAGAGGCAAGGATTGGGGAATGGGGAAAGAAATCCATACGGTGGAAAGGAGAGAGACTTGGTGGAAAGAATTGGAATAGGGAACAGTGATTTAAAAGAAAAGAAAGAAAGAGAGAATAGGCTGGTTTGTGGCTACAGACCCAAATAATATTTGTATCAAATGATTATTTTAAGATGTGTGCTGTTGTATTTGAAAACTTGATAGTTGCCATGGGAAATGCTGTACTTTAAATTATGATTCACTTTTTTATCTAAACTGTAACCTTTTTTGATACAAATATTGGTACATATTTGTGGGGTATGTGTGATATTTTGTTACTTGCATAGACTGTGTAATCATCAAGTCAAGAGTATTTGGGGTGTCCATCACCTTGAGTATTTATCAATTCTATGTGTTAGAAACATTTCAAGTCCTCTCTTCTAGCTATTCTGAAATACACAATACATTATTGTTAACTATAGTCACCCACTCTGCTATCAAACATTAGAACTTATTCCTTCTATCCAACTCTGTGTTTGCACCCATTAACCAACCTGTGTTTATCCACCCACCCTTCCCAGCCTCTAGTGTCTTTATTCTATTTTCTACACTTATGAGATCAACTTATTTAGCTTCCACAGATGAGTGATATCATGTAATATTTGTGTTTCTGTGCCTGGTTTATTTCACTTAATGACCTCCAGTTCCATCCATGTTGCTGCAAATGACGTGATTTCATTCCTTTTTAGGACCAAGTATTATCCCATATACCACATTTTCTTACCCATTTGTCAGTTGATGGACACTTAAGTTGATTACATATCTTTGCTATTGTGAATAGTACTTCAGTAAACACGAGAGTGTAGGTATCTGTTTGATAGACTGATTTCCTTACATATTCAGTAATGGGATTGCTGGTTTGTATGATAACTCTATTTTTAGTTTTTTGGGAAATCTGTATACAGTTTCCCATAGTAGCCATACTAATTTACATTCCCACAAACAGTGTATAAGAGTTCCCTTTTCTCCACATCCTTGCTAGCATCTGTTACTTTTTATCTTTTTAGTAGCCATTCTAACTGGGGTGAGATGATATCTCACTGTGATTTCAATTTGCATTTCTCTGATGATTAGCAGTATTAAACATTTTTTCACATAACTGTTGACCATTTGCATGTCTTCTTTTGAGAAATGTGTTCTCGTGTCCTTTGCCCACTTTTTAATGAATTTTTTGCTTTATTTTTCCTTACTGTTGTTTGAGTTCCTTGTATGTTCTGGATATTAGTCCTTTGTTGGATGAGTAATTTGCAGATATTTTCTCCCATTCAACAGGTTGTCTCTTCACTCTGTTGATGGTTTCCTTTGCTGTGAAGAAGCATTTTAGTTTAATATAGTCCCATTTGTCTATTTTTGTTTTTGCTGTCTGTGCTTTTGAGGTCTTAGCCATAAAGTCTTTTCTTAGCCAGTGTCCTGAAGTGTTTCCCCTATGTTTTCCTCTAGTAATTTTATAGTTTCTATAGTTTCAGGGCTTACATTTAAGTCTTTAATCCATCTTGAATTGATTTTTATATATAGTGAGAGATAGGGATCCAGTTTCATTTTTCTGCTATGAGTATCCAGGTTTCCCAGCACCATTTATTGAAGATGGTGTCTTTTCCCCAATATACATTCTTGATGCCTTTGTTGAAAATCAGTTGGCTATAAATACATGGATTTATTTCTGGATTCTCTATTCTATCCCATTGGTCTATATGTCTGCTTTTATACCAATACCATGCTGTTATGGTTACTATAGCCTTGTAATTTCTTTTCTTTCTTTCTTTTTTTTTTTTTTTTTTTTTTTTTTGAGACAGAGTCTTACTCTGTCACCCCAAGTAGCGTGCAGTAGCTTCATCATAGTTCACTGTAACCTCAAATTCCTCGTCTTAGGTGATCCTCCTGCCTCAGCCTCCCTAGTAGCTGGAATTACAGGCACATGCCATCATGCCTGGCTAATATTTTCTATTTTTAGTAGAGACGAGGTCTCACTCTTGCTCAGGCTGGTCTCAAACTCCTGAGCTCAAGTGATCCTCCCACCTCAGCCTCCCAGAATGCTAGGATATATAGTTTGAAGTCAGGCAGTGTGATGCCTCCAGCTGCATTCTTTTTGTTCAGGATTACTTTGGCTATTCAGGCCCCTTGTGGTTCCATATGAATTTTAAGATTGTTTTTTCTATTTCTGTGAAAAATGACATCAGTATTTTGATAGGGATTATATTGAATCTATAGATTGCTTTGGGTAGTATGACAATTTTAATGATATTAAAATTTCTTTTCACCTGTGGGCATGGGATATCTTTCCATTTGTGTCTTCTTCAGTTTATTTCATTAGTATTTTGTTGTTTTCCTTATAGAGATCTTTTACCTCCATGTTTAAATTTATTCCTAGGGTTTTGTAGTTTGTTTGTTTGTTTGTTATTTATTTTTGTAGCTATTGTCAATGGGGTTTTCTTCTTGATTTCTTTCCCAGCTAGTTCATTATTGGTATATAGAAATGGCTACTGATTTTTGTTTGTTGTTTTAGTGTCCTGTAACTTAACTGAATTTATTTATCAGATCTAAGAGTCTTTTGGTGGAGTGTTTAGGTTTTCGTAGATATAAGATCATGTCTTCTGCAGAGAGGGACAATTTGACTTACTCTTTTCCAATTTGGATGCCTTTTATATCCTTCTCTTGCCTGATTGCTTTGGCTAGGACTTCCAGTACTGTGTTGAACAGGAGTGGTGAAAGTGGACATTCTTGCCTTGTTCCAGTTCTTAAAGGAAAGATTTTCAGCTTTTCCCGATTCAATTTGATGTTAGCTGTGGGTTTGTCCTTTATGGCCTTTAATATGTTTAGGTATGTTCCTTCAATGCCTAGTTTGTTGAGTTTTTATCATGAAGGGATGTTGATTTTTTTTTTTTTTTTTTTTTGTAAGAGACAGCATCTCGCTTTGTCGCTCAGGGTGGAGTGGCAGACTTCTTTGTAAAAATGTGGTGGTTTTGATTTCAGTAGTATGTGTTTTACTCAGTATTTTAACTATATGCAAAATGGATTTTTAAATAATTGAAAATGGTTTCATTTCTTCAGTAAGCTAAATAAAAAGTCTGGCTTACACACTTTATTTGCTTAGCACACTTTTTGTTTTAAAGTAGTATGCAGGTACATACTTAAGTTTGACACATACCCTAGTTGCATAAATTCTATTAATACATTCATGGATGAATATGGGTACGATTGGTAAAGAAAGAAGTAATATAATTTCAATAAAATATCCAAAACTATAGTGTATAATAATGCATATCCTTTAGAAATGCCTTATCGGACGCTGAAATATTAACCTTTTTTTCCTCCAGAGGAGAAGAAATAAGCATCACTTTAAATGATCTCAAGCCAGCCACGGATTACCATGCAAAGTAAGGAACTCCTACAGGTTGCTTTTATATGATACAGCATAGGCTTAGGATTTTTTTAGTAATTATTTCCTTAAAAATCTAGAATCTAATTTAAATATTAATTTTTGGTTAAAAACATGGACTTTGTAAACTTTGATTCTTTTATTGATATAATTATCAACATTTTCCAAAAAACCAAAAACATTTAACTCAAATGTTATAGTGAAGGGTTTAATCACCCTATTTGTAGGACCCAGGGATTGGAATGAATCTGTGGAATATGTCTACAGTATCTAGTTTAGCACTGGAAACTTGTCCCAGCTTTGAAATTCTTATAAAATAATCATAAATAATATTTGGCTTATGCTTATATATTTTTACCACATCTTATTTTGGAAAGAGTTTGGAGTATTAATACTCTCAAAATTTTACAACACATAATAGTAATAATTTAGGTACTTACTATTTTACTCTCTGTAGTTCTTCTAGTATAATTTACCAAAATTTTATAGACTCCAGGGCCTCCCCAGCTGGGGCCTAATATAACACATTTAGTTAATCACTTCCATTGTTAAAAAGAGCATTTGTGGTTGTGATTATTTCTGCTTAGCTATTAAGTCTTAAAGTGTACTTCCTATGGATAAAGCCAAAGTATTGTCCAACCTAATCTTTTTCAAACTGTGGATTACAATTATTATTGAATCATGAATTTAATTTTGTGGGTTATATTCAGCATTTTTTTTAAAAATGAAGTAGAATCAAATGGAATAGAAAATATCAGTGTATTACTCCTAGTTAAGAGTATTGCTTCAGGAAACTTCATGTTGTATGTGTGTATAAATGCATATGTGCACAGACAGTTATGTCACAACTTAAAATGTATTTCTTACATTGGCTTCCAGTAAAAAAGAAAAAGAAAACCACCAGTCTTCTGTTTTTAAGTGTCACCTTTTACTTCTAATAGTCATCTTTTCTGGATAGAGCTTTTAGAGGACACCTTACTAACTGCAAGGTGATGCCATTAAAAGGTAGGATACAGTGATTCTGCAGGGTAAAACTATTTATTTTATCACCACAGAGTCCAGGCAGAATACAATTCTATAAAGGGAACTCCTTCAGAAGCCGAAAGCTTTACTACCTTGAGCTGTGAACCTGATACACCTAATCCACCAAGGATAGCCAATCGGACCAAAAATTCACTCACTTTACAGTGGAAGGTAAGAATATTGTGTAACGTATTTCCAACTGGACATTTCTTTATTTTCCCCCCATGATATTGTTTTAATTGTTTTTAAAGACCAAAAGAGCTTTAAGCTAACTAATTTGCTCTTGCTCTTTATAAACATGAAACAAATGCCTATTTACTGTATCTTAAAATAATGATTTTGCTGGTTTTTCTTACGATCTGTACATATAACAAAAAAAACTGGCTTATAATTCATGTCTTCATTATATTGCATTTGTGATGACATTGAGATTTGCAACTATGATTCTCAACCCATTGTTTCTTTTTGTAATATTTTGTGATGACACCTTTATGTCCTGAATTTTACCTTAAAATCAGATTTATAACTTACCTGGACTCTTAGTTTTAAAAATATGCCATCTAAAAGGAGAAATAAAGTTATTAACAGACTATGTATTTTAATGTATAAATGACTGGGCCCAGTTATACCCCAAGATATAATGAAGTAGACAAACACCATACATAGAATTGGTAATTCAAATGCTACAGATGGTGACATGATTTTCTGAAATGGTGTATAAGTCTTGGTAAATTTCTGAGCAAATTAAATACAATCTTTCCCAAATTGCATAGTAGTTTCATTTTGGGAAAATTCAGGATCTGTTAAAACCATACAAAATATACCTTGTAAAGTGGGATTAGTTTCTAGGCTCTCATAATTATAAACAGATATTCCACTTACATGGATTTTCAGGAAAACATTCAAACGTACTAAAAGAAGGGAACAATTGCTCATCATACTGATTGTCCCACATTCTGCAGGGCTGTCAGCACCCTTGACCTTAACCCCATGACCATCAGGCCCTCCTCGCCCTGCATTATTGTGACCAGGTCAGAGATACCCCCACAGGATTTCAAAACATCCCCTAGAAGGGAGTACCATCCCTGTTAACATTGCTTTGCAGCTACATAACTACTCATCTTGATTTAATTATCTTCTACCTCAAGAACAAAAATCAGGGCTGGCTTTCCTTCTAAAAGCTTTTGAAAATGAGGGGCTTATTGCTTGCTTGGGAGCTTGTTTGTCCCTAGTTCTTCTGAGGATATTGGATGCCAAAGTATTATCAGCCATGTAAATCAAACAACTGTGTATATATACACATTTTCATGTGTGATAAAAAGTATGACTAATTTTATTTCATGTCACTTAGAGTAGCATTTTAATTATGAATTTGCCCAGACTCTTTCCTTTGGTAGGACAGTTGAAGTAGCAGCCCAGTGCCCTTTATGTAAGTTGGAATTTCTGTAGGTATCTGTTCTTTGTTCTGAAGATAATTAAAATTCAAATTTGAATTTCTGCCTTTAATAATATCCCAATAGCCCCATATAATATGTAGGCAGTGCTACCTCTTCAGGTTGCCCAGACTTGGACCCTTCTAGAAATGGCCCTGTTATACATACACAATAATCAGCAGGGTTGCAGAAAGATGTCATTGTCACTGTTATTGGGGCTAGTGTTATATACCTAAGAGTTGTTGGGAGAATTAAACAGGTAATATCTGTATAGCCCATGTCACAATGCCTGAAACATAACAAGCACTATAACTATTGTTGTTATTTAATTTTAAAGATGAAGAAAACTCAGAGTAGTTTAGTAACTTGAATATCCAGCCTTTTGACTCTGCTGCCTGACATAATCTAAAAGTATTCCTATTGGGGTTAACATAGGAAGTAGCAGTTGAGAGAAATATTTTATCAACTAGCATTGTTTAGAATTGCCAGTGTATGGTAATGATAAAAAGCTGACTGAAACTGGACTTCTACTCTCTTATTGCACTGGCAATAAGATACCTACTGCTCAAGCCCAGGAATACTGCTGGGTAGGAATGCTGGTTTTGTGGTCAGATAGACCAAATGCAGTTCTCCTCCACTCTTAATGACTAATAATCTAGGATAGCTTTTTTGGGGGGTTCATTGAAATCCCCATTTCTTCTTTTGTTAAGTTCAGGCAACCTTCATAGAGGTGACGTGAGGACTAAATGAAATAAGGTAAAACACTTTACACATAGTAGTTTCCCCTCTAACTTGGAGAAAAGCCAGAGGTTATGTCTCAGGTTGTTAAGGTAGACAACAGCCTCACCAAAAAAAATTAGTAAAGTAAATGTGAGACCTCAGCAACTAGACTAGAGCAATCTGGAATCATAAACTCTTGGGAAATATATTTCTATACCACATACTTTATGATGAGACTTGTGATCATCTCTCTTTGGATTCTCCTGCAGTATAAGAGTTGGAGTTTCCCAAGGATTCTTTCCCTACCCGCTTCTTATTACATTCACTTTAACCTGCTGCCGCTATGCCAATCAGTTAGCTATTACTATGGTTTACAAGCAAATTCTGACCATACAATTTTTAAAAAAATTTTAAATATAATATCTGTGTTAGTGTTCAGATAATTTAGGCCTCCGTGTTCCTTTTTATTAAAAACTTAATAAAAAAAACTTAATGACCCCTCTTGCCATTTACACAGTTAGGAATGCTATATAAAAACTGGATAGGGGCCAGGCGTGGCAGCTCACGCCTATAATCCTAGCAATCTGGGAGGCTGAGGCAGGAGGATTGCTTGAGTTCAGGAGTTGGAGACCAGCCTGGGCAAGAGTAAGACCCCATCTCTACTAACAGATAGAAAGAAATTTGGCCAGGCAACTAAAAATATAAAAAATTAGCCAGGCGTAGTGGCATATGCCTGTAGTCCCAGCTACTTGGGAGGCTGAGGCAGGAGGATGACTTGAGCCCAGGAGTTTGAGGTTGCTGTGAGCTAAGCTGATGCCCCGGCACTCTACCAGGCAACAGAGCAAGACCCTGTCTCTAAAAAAACTGTATAGGGTCCAGAAATTCATTTGAAAGGTTAAAATTGTTTAATTTTGACAGGAGGAGTCTTAAAATCAATTATCTTCAAATATATGAAGTTAAAGTAAGGACGGGGTGATCATTTGTTCTGCAAAGAGGAAATGGGCTGAAATTGTAGGAAGAAAATTCAGTTAGAAATAGGCTGAAATTCTTGATTTCAAGAATGATTAAATACTGAAATAAAATGGCAAGGGAGACTGCATTTTTCATCCCTAAATATGAACAGATTAGAGTCAGCAGTCTTGGGTAATCAGCACATTGAGTCTAGAAGCAGGGATTCACACAGTGCCTTCTCAGTTTCTTTTAGCATTCTGAGTTCTTCATTCTTTAGTATTTCATACAATATTCCATTTATATTATAAGGTGAGTTTTAATAAAAATGACAGGATTGATTCTAGCAGCTTATAGCTGATAAAATCTTCTGAAAGAAAGGCAAAGTGATTTTTTTAAAAGCTAAGATCTTGCTAAAAGAGATTTTCAGTGTTCAGAAAAACTTGAGTAGCTTCTTGCTTTGTTTTTTTTTTTCTTACATTTAAAGCAATTGTGGGCTATATAACATATATAGTTCTGTATTTTCTGTGCATACTTTCCTAGGACCAAGTCACAGAGAACATCTGCAACATAAAATAGAGTCCTTAGATTAGATCATTGCAATATCATTTATGAAAGTACTAATTTGTATCCATTTTGTTTGTTTTTTTGGTGTTTGTTTTAGGCACCTAGCGACAATGGTTCTAAAATCCAAAGCTTTATTTTAGAATGGGATGAGGTAAGTAAATTGAATTGTTTTATTTTTAGATGGTTAAAATAATATGCATATCTTCAGGCAGAAATAACTTCTTTGTCTGTTTTAATTTTTCTTCTTTCAAAAACGATATGAATGATTTTGTGTGGTACATAAGTAGATTGATGGTATTTTAGAAAACATTGCTGACTGAACTATGTTCTGTTTTGGTTTTTTCCCCAACTGAACCACCATCAAAACTGTTACTTAGGAAGTTCAAGACCAGCCTGAGCAAGAATGAGACCCTGTCTCTTCTAAAAATAGAAAAATTAGCCTGGCGCAGTGGCATACTCCTATAGTCCCAGCTACTCAGGAGGCTGAGGCAGGAGGATTGCTAGAGCCCAGCACTTTGAGGTTGCAGTGAGCTGTGATGATGCCACTGCACTCCACCTAGGCACAGTGAGACTCTGTCAAAAAAAAAAAAACAACTGTCACTAAGGTAATTACGTTAATCAAGAAATTTTTTTTTCACATCAGCCTTAAAGGCAAGCGTTTTCATTTCCTATGGCTGCTGTAACAAATTACCCCAAACCTGATATTAAAACATCACATCTGTTCTCTTACAGTTCTGGAGGCCAGAAATCTGAAATGGGTTTCACTGGGTCAAAATCAAGGTGTCAGCATGGCCATGCTCCCTCTGGGGACTCTAGAGGAGAATTTGTTTCCTTGCCTTGACCAGCTTTTTTGGGCTGTCCTTATCACTTGGTTCATAGCCACATCACATTGCCTTTTATCTCCTTGCTTCCATCGTCACGCCTCCTTCCTCTTCTGTCTTCAAATCTCCCTGTCTCCCTGTTTTAAGGACACTTGATTCCGTTTAGGGTCCACCCAGGTAATCCAGGATAATCTTCCATCTCAAGATCTTTAACTTAGTTGCATTGCATAGTCCCTCTTACAATATAAGGTAACATTCACAGGTTCAGGGGATTAGGACTGGGATATATTTGGGGGCCATTATTCAGCCAGCCACAGCAAACATACTGGGCTTTATTGTTTAATATATTGTTTTACTGTTAGTTATCATGGTCTTTCTTGCCCTGCTGCTTACATCAAGCTAAGAGGAGGTGCCAGAGAGTAGAAGAAATTCCACTGATAATTTAGGAATTTAGTAGTATATTAAAAGAGCAATAAAGCACAACCAGGTAGATTTTATTCCAAAAGTTCTAAGATAATTAAGAATTAGAATATCTATTAATATGTCGCATAATATAGGAAAAAAGCCATATCATCTTGATAAATTAAGAGAAGGTATTTGATAAAATTTAGCATCCATCCCAGTTAAAACTTAAAGCAGATTAGGAAGAGAAAGACAATTCCTTATTTGATAGTTATTTTGGGCCTTAACTAAACAAATACAGACATTTTTATGCAAAGCGGAAACAAGTCAAATTTGCCAGTTTTCCCCACCTTTATTTAACATTATTTAGGAAGTTGTTAAGTCAGTATGACTTGAAACCAAAACAAGAAGTACAGTCATGGTGTCTAGGCTAGGGAGCAAAGTTGTCATTATTTAGAGATACTATGAGTTTGTACATAGATGACTCAGTAGAATCAACTAAATAGCATTACAACTAACAAAAGAATTCAATAAAGCAGCCAGATACAGACTAATGTTTTACTTTGAAGCAGAAGTCATCCTAACCACCCTTTACCTCTACTAACACAATAAAGAAAAATGGTGGAGAATGAGAAGCTTGTCCATTTTATTTAATACTCTAAATTTCTAAAACTCTTTTGTTCTCCTGAGCTGTCCTTACTTTACTCTCTCCCTTTAATTGTCTGTAATTAAGCTGTTCTCTCTGCTAGAACTCTTTCAGTGTTAAATCTAAGGAGTAGCAGCTCTAAAACCTTTAAAGAAGCTTAGCAGCTATCTAGGTGGAGGTTTGGGCATGGGTAGAAACTTTTTCTCAAAACTGTTTTCTTAAGGCCGGGCACGGTGGCTCATGCCTCTAATCCTAGCACTCTGGGAGGCTGAGGCAGGCGAATCGTTTGAGCTCAGGAGTTGGAGACCAGCCTGAGCAAGAGCCTGTCTCTACTAAAAAAATAGAAAGAAATTAGCTGGACAACTAAAAATATATAGAAAAAAAAAATTAGCCGGGCATGGTGGCGCATGCCTGTAGTCCCAGCTACTCAGGAGGCTGAGGCAGTAGGATTGCTTGAGCCCAGGAGTTTGAGGTTGCTGTGAGCTAGGCTGATGCCACGGCACTCTAGCCCAGGCAACAGAGTGAGACTCTGTCTCCAAAAAAAAAAAAATGTTTTCTTAGAACTTTCCATAGATTGAGGAAAACTGCCAGTTGTCCATATCAAACATCCCCCTATTTCCACCACTAACAGTCCCCCATGGAAATTGTGGGGTCCATACCTGGAAAGAGTTTCTTTTATTAAAGCCAGAAATTTAGCATTGGCTAAAACACAGTACTTAAGTCAAGAAGCTATACAAAGATACTTATTCTCTGATTTTTGAATTCTGCATTTGATGAACTATATCATATAAAAGATGTGTAGTATCTCAACCTTCTCTTGAGATCCATGACTTTTAATGTATGCTTGCTATATGTAACTATCAAAGAGGAGTTGATGTGGCTTTTATCTTTTTATAGTAATGTACATTATATATAATAATCAGCCATTTCTTATAGGGAAAAGGAAATGGAGAATTTTATCAGTGCTACATGGGCTCACAGAAACAATTTAAAATTACGAAACTGTCACCAGCAATGGGTTGTAAATTTAGACTATCAGCCAAAAATGACTATGGTACAAGGTAAGAATGATTTTATAAAATAATGTAGATATTTCAGATTATCCAGTCAACTTCAATTGTATAATTATTCACAGTCCAAATTATGCACTAAAACTTCCGCTTAGTTTATCCGTTTGTCGATGTGGTTAAGATATGTTACCAGCCTAGCAAAAGCTGTAAGAGAATATCGTAGTTACATAGGGACCACAGGAAAGATTAAAACTAATAACTTTACCAAGATTTTCATGTATAAATTAAATCTTCATATGTGACCAAGATACTCCTCTATTAATCCTCAGCATATGTAATTTTATTATTTTGTTTAAAGTCTGGTGAATTTTAATAACATCTAAGATGCCTAATTTAAATAGAAAGGCCAAGTGCCTTTCAGCAGTCATATTGAAATTATTTTTATTCTAGAGATAGCTCTGCTCACCTTTATGGGGGCAGGTAGGCTTAATTACATAACTGAGAACTGAATGTTTTCTAATTTATATAAATGGCATTATATGAAAGTGTGTTTAAAAGGTACAAGAGTGTTATTGTTTCTAAAAGGTAATGTGTATATTCTTTTATTGACTGGATGAAGTATATAAAGGCTTAAAACTCTGAACAAAACTGTATTTTTAAAAGAATATTAATTCAGTTTTTGGTATCTAACCTGGTTACCATAAAGATACTATCAAATACAAATATATTATTTGGATTATAATTTATCAAAAATTACATCATTTTTGAAAATAATGTTTGTCAGAACACTTATTCTTTAGCTGTAAAAATATTTTTTTCTCATTCCTTCTTAAAAACTATTTGTTTCAACAGTGGTTTTAGTGAAGAAGTCTTGTATTACACCTCAGGTTGTGCCCCTTCTACACCAGCAAGTCCTGTATTAACTAAGGCTGGAGTTACTTGGTTATCCTTACAATGGAGTAAACCCTCAGGAACACCATCAGATGAAGGAATTTCTTACATTTTAGAGATGGAAGAAGAAACTTCAGTAAGTGTGAATACATATTTTAAACAGGTTATTTAAAACATTTTAGTGTGGCATTAATCCTAGTACAATAAATATTGCCAGAGTTAGCTCCTTTCCCAAATTCTCTGAAGCTTTAGTTTGTTATAGTTTGGGAGAAATTGGGAGTGACTTGAGAACTCAGTCTTTTGTTTTCTTGATGTGTAGAAAGGTGTTTTGTGTGTGTTTTGTATGTCCGTGCCTGGGGAACAACAAAGATTGCACTTTATATCTGCTTTGGAGGAGATAGGGAGAGGAGAAGATCACCACAGCCTTCTAGAATAAGCAGCTATAAAAGATAAGGAAATATTGTGTCTCCCTTCTCCAGCTATTAATATATTCATACACTGCTTCCTGAAGTGTCACAGATGATTTTTAGAGTCTTCCATGAAACTGTGTAGTGCAATCTGAATCTAGTTACCCATCACTTATTTATCTACCAGTCACAAAAGACCACATATTATATGATTCTATTTTTATGGATATAGACAAATCCATAGAGACTGGAAGTATGTTAGTAAATAGGAGGAGGGAAGAAGTGACTACTAACCAAAAAGTACAGGATTTATTCTGAAATTAGTGATTAGGTGAGGTTTGTACAACCTTGTGAATATACCATAAGCCATTGAATTTTATACTTTAAAATGGTGAATTTTATGATATGTGAATTATATCCCAATTTTTAAAAGTTTTAGAAATGGTAACATTGGGAAAGTATTAAGTAAGCAGTAAGTACCAATCCCAAACCTAAGTGACATCCTCACCTGCCAGCACAACTAACCATTCGTTTATTCACTTAAACACAACTGTGTGTTCAGGGCAAGTTAAATATGCCAAATACTTACAGTTCTGTTTAGCTCTTGCAACATCTCTCTGGGAAATTCCTGTTAGTTCTTGGCATAGCTTACTGTTGAGGATGTTACCACTGGCTCCAACTCTATCCTTTCTTCCCTCAAAGAGGGAAAGATCTCTTGGCTACTTTCTTACTGAGAATTAGTGGTCTCCTTTATCTTCCTACAAATGTTCAGTAGCATTTCTGGGTCCATCCACTTAATGACAGAAGCATAAGGGTGAGGATTATATTAACAGTATTAATCACATTGCACATAGTATTATAGAAGATGAAGAGGAACCAGGGTCTTTTCACATATTCATTATTGCCCATATTTCTGCTATTAGGCATGTAATGAAGACTTTGTTTTGCAGGGATATGGTTTTAAGCCTAAATATGATGGAGAAGATCTTGCTTACACAGTGAAAAATCTCAGACGTAGTACTAAGTATAAATTTAAGGTAAGTTTTGAAAACTCTTAAAAGATTGTTTCTTGTTCCTATTTTTGTTGTTTTAAAACCTCACTCCTTTGGTTTTAAATTTCAAATAATTTTAACCTAACAGTGCTTATCAAACTTTATTTAAATTCAAAATTAGTTTAAATGTTTTATGTGATTCTTATTTGCATAATGTGAACAAACATCTTCTAAAATATGGCTGTTGTTAGAACATACTTAGAGTATGCTTTTTGGCAGGAATATCACAGAAAGTAATGCCGTATTTTTCTCAGTGTATCATATCAAGTGGTGCATAATTTCAATTTGTCCCATTACTGGTAGTCACTTGATAAAGGTAGTATCTACTATGTTTCTTCACTGTTATGCTTTTTTCCTTTATAATTAATAAGCATTTTGTAAATACTATGTACTATGTAAGCATCTTGTTCTTAATCAAACTTCCATCCATAGTTTTAACAACCACTGATGATTCTTGCCTGAAGCAGTTATTACTACAATTGTTGGTGCCAAGTAGTGATTTTTTAATTTTGTCATTTCTTCAAAGATACTGAAAGAAAAGAGAAGTTTTAAAAAAACTCATGGATTTCTATTTATTCAGTGGGTTATATTTTGTTACTGTGGTTATTGTGAGACTCAGATTGTCCCAGATGTGGAACTGCCCTACAAAGTGGCTCCTGAATCCTTTTGACATGTCTCTCATCATTCTTTGAGAACTTCCTTACTGGCACAAGATATTCTAGTCTTATACTTTCCCTTCAACTCTGGAATTGGCCATTTCTAAAAGCACCAGGGTCCTTTTAGTGGACAGTGGTATTTAGAAGTCAAGATCTGGGTACTAGGCATACCTAATTGCTATAGAGATTTTACTGTTCCATAGGAAAAATATATATATGTGTGTGTGTGTGTGT
>CM052445.1:16367573-16392230 GCA_028533085.1 Varecia variegata
TATCTGATGGATTCAGAATACTAGTAACAGTTTTTCCCAAGGTTTACTTTGTTTTTTGTGTTAGGTTTATATCTTAGCCCAGTATTCAACAATGGCATATTCATGATGCTTGTACATAAGTGCTCTATCAGAAGTACTTACACATTTAAAATGACATACAGAATAATTTTGCATACTGTATCACCAGTAAGAACATTACCCAGAACAAACAGTATTGATCATTTCCTGAAATCTGTGTGTCTGTGAATGTTAGCCTTTGTTCTTGGCAGAATTTTATGTACTCTTTGTAGCCTTATCTCTAGAAGGAGGTTCTTTGCCTTGCCATGGGTTTTTGGTGTAGCCATTTATCTTTAATATATGTTACTGTTACTGGTTGACTTCTTTAAATCTTTTCATTCCCTATCTAGCATTTACATTTGAGGTAGTGCAAGAAAGCTTACTGGGAAAAACAGGTCTAATTAATGTTTGGTTGAAAGATAATAGAATAAAAATTCTATTAGATATAAATTCTATTACAGTCTATTATAGAACTTCAAACTTAATACTAGCATCTAGAGAATTATTGTAGGGTATGAAGAAGGCTTTGTGGTCTTTGGCTGTGCAAATAAAGAAATTAAAACCTTTTATGATATTGCATATTTAATAAATTGAATCAAAGTAATATCTTTGGTTACATTTCTTCCCTTTGATTTTTCACAGCTATTTACACTTGCTGTGGGGGCGTCAATGCTCTGTTAGCTGTTCCTTGACCATAGATTTTTGTCATTGTTCCAGCTTTTTTCAACAGTGGTGTTACCACTGGTTTTTTCTTATCATTAAAAAAATACATATTTCAGAGATTAAAAAGGCAAGACTTATCCAATTATTGCTTCTTGGAAATACTGTTACTTCAGGTCATTGAAACAGTCAATCAAAAATATTGGGAAGCATTCAACTTATGGATAACATATTAAGAGAAATGTATATGATGTTAAGCTTCATTGACCAGTTCAGGTGAATAATTTATTGGAAATTATATATTCTCTCATAGTGCTTTGTAAATCTCTAGGAAACATCACAAGTCAGCTAAAATTATGCCTGGGAATTAAGAATTCTCTTTTCCAGTTAAGACAAAATTAAAATGGAAACTTAACCTCTTAGCTCAGTCCATGCTATAGTTGGCAAATTATATGAATATGACTTTTGTTAGGAATAATTCATAGTGAAAATTGTGACATTCTGAATATCTTTAAAAATGTATACATTAAGCCAGGCCCAGTGGCTCACGCCTGTATTCCTAACACTCTGGGAGGCTGAGGTGGGAGAATCACTTGAGCGCAGGAGTTTGAGACCAGCCTGAGGCAAGAGCGAGACCCTGTGTCTACAGAAAAATAGAGGCATGGTGGCACACGCCTATAGTCCCAGCTACCTATAGTACCCAGCTACCCTTACCCAGGCTAAGGCAGGAAGATCACTCGAGCCCAGGATTTGGAGGTTGCAGTGACCTATGATGATACCACTCCACTTTAGCCAGGACAACAGAGTGAGACCCTGAATCAAAAAAAAAAAAAAAGTATACATTAAAAGACAGCATTCAGAAACAAAGCAGTATCAGAAGCCTGAGAAGAAACAATTATAAGGGTTAGACACAAAATTTAGCAACAGTCTTTCGGGAAATCATGTCAATTTGGGAAATTTGTCAAATCTGTGATTTTCATCATCTGATGAAAAACATATTTATTTGAAGTAACAAATAGTTCCTGCATTAAATTTTGGGGGTGACTTAGTTTCTTAAAACATTTTTCATAAAGTAGTCTAAGGTTTATTTACTAAAGAGTTATTTCCATTTTAGGTTTGTGTCCTTATACAGAGGACCATGTCATACATACAAAGTACAAAGACTTAACGAGTCAACATCCTATAAATTCTGTATTCAAGCTTGTAATGAAGCCGGGGAGGGTCCCCTCTCCCAAGAATATATTTTCACTACTCCAAAATCTGTCCCAGCTGCCTTGAAAGGTAAGTTACACATCCTGAAATTATTTTCTTTTATAATAAAATATTTTTGGCCGGGCGCGGTGGCTCACGCCTGTAATCCTAGCACTTGGGAGGCCAAGGCAGGCGGATTGTTTGAGCTCAGGAGTTCGAGACCAGCCTGAGCAAGAGCGAGACCCCGTCTCTACTAAAAATAGAAAGAAATTATCTGGCCAACTAAAAATACATATAGAAAAAATTAGCCGGGCATGGTGGTGCATGCCTGTAGTCCCAGCTACTCGGGAGGCTGAGGCAGTAGGATTGCTTAAGCCCAGGAGTTTGAGGTTGCTGTGAGCTAGGCTGATGCCACGGCACTCACTCTAGCCCGGGCAACAAAGCAAGACTCTGTCTCAAAAAATAAATAAATAAATAAATAAAATATTTTTAAATGTATTTTCATAAATTTTTTGTTTACTGTTATTAAATTTTAGCATCCAGTGTATGTCCAGCAGTTATATTATAAAAAATCATATAGGCAAGCCCACCTGTTGAGAGTTTCACTCAGTAATAAAGGCTATATTTTATCTAGCATATTGATACTCAGACAAGTAATGGTTTTGTCACTTATCTTTTTAAAAATCTAACATAAGAATACTAAATAGAATAGGTAGGTTGATTTTTCTAATAAATTAATTTGCTGTTTCTGCTATTTTTACTTAAAAAAAATCACAAACTCTAATTATTTAAATATTTTGAGTTGTCGCTATCTCATTCGAATTTTAAGGGGAGAGCCTAGTTGTTAAGTGAAACAAATTCTTAGTTACCTTGGATTTTTCAATCATCTACATACATGTACATATATGCACACAGATTTATATATTTTTTTAATTATTTAATAACTTTAGAGGGATTCTTATTTAAAATGACCCTAGCAAGTATTATATATTTAGCCACAAAGACTGAAGTTCATTACACTCTGAGGACTAATCACAAAGACTTCGAGAACCGTATCCTGGATCATATACTTGAATGTATCATTTGTTAAGCAGATCCATAGTTAGCCGAACTCTTCTTGAATGGTCTTTCTAATAACATTGATGAGTTTCATTGAGTTATTTTTCTGTTTCCTCATCCAGTTTAGTGTCTTTTGGCTTTAAGAAGAGTGCTGATTTTAACCTCTTTGTATGCAGTTTCAAAAATTCACTGATATTTATGTCAAGTTTATAACTGGATTTTAAAGGTTTATTGATTTTGATTTCTGTGTGATGTTTCTGCGTAATGTGCCAAGCTAAAAATTAAGTGAGCAGATTTTATTTATGTTTGTTCCCTACAGCCCCCAAAATAGAGAAAGTAAGTGATCACATTTGTGAAATTACATGGGAGTGTTTACAGCCAATGAAAGGTGATCCAGTTATTTACAGTCTTCAAGTTATAGTGGGAAAAGATTCAGAATTCAAACAGGTATGTCCAAAGATATAATTTTATGGTACCCTTGTTAAATCTGTATATATTTTCAATGCCAGAGGGTCAACATCTTTACCTTTCTAATTCAAAAACATTTGTTCAATATGTACTATGTTCCAGAGATCTCAGGATTCAAAATCTTGTTGGGTGTAAACTACACTTGAACTGGACTTACTCATTTATTTGACAAGTTTTCATTGAACTCTGTGGTAGGCACGCAGGATACAGCACTGAACAAAAAGTCCTTGCCTCCAGGGAGCTTACATTCTAGTGGAAAAAGAGACACTAAAAGCAAATAAACACATCACTATATTGTCAGATAGTTATAAATGTAATAGAGAAAAAATAAAACTGGGTAAAAGGAATAGGGAATACTAGAGGAGAAAGGCAACAAGTATTATTTCAGTTAAGGCAGTCAGGTGGCATGTGAACAGAGACCCAAAGGAAGTGAATATGGGGAAAAGAGTGTTCCGAGAGACCTGAGGCAGGAGCATGCTTGTTAAATTTAATTAACATTAAGGAGGCCAGTGTGGCTGGGGTGGAGGGAACAAGGGGAAGGGTTGATGGTGTCAGGTAGTTGATGGTGTAGGTGATTTAACACCCCATGGAGAATCATGTAGGGCAGTACAGGCCATACTGTGGCTTTTGCTCCATGTGGAGTGAGAACCCAATGGGAGATTTTGACCAGAGTAGTCATGTGATCAGACACAAGGTCATTTTGGCTACAGTGTTGAAACTAGAGTGGGACAAGAGCAGAACCAGAAAGACCAATAAGGTAGCTTTTTCAATAATAATTATAGTCATAATTATAATACAGTGCTGTAAATATGGCAGTAGATACAGTTATGAAAATCTAGAAGTGTCACTTTCTTGGCTGAGAGATTTTAGAGATAGCTTCCTGGTAGAGGATGAATAACAGTCAGTCGGAAGGACTGGGGAGTTGTTGGTTTGATATAACTTTTGTAAAGAATAAGCTTTTATATGACTCTAAAGCCTAATGTCTGTACATTTCATCTGATTTTTCCCTTTTCATTATAAGCTTGATTTTGAGGGCTTTTAAGCTGGGTTGTTCTCATCATATCTTATTTTAAAGTTTCCTTTCCTACGAGAAAATCAATCGTTTATCTGTTTTATTCCAGTATTGAGATGAATATTTTATAATATAATTTTTTCTTCCACATTTTACGTATAGAAATGTAGTATCTTAACTGAAATTACAAAAGGTCCTGAGAGTCAGATGAAATTTGGTATGTGATTGTTTTTCTTTATTAAGCCATCTGCAAATTGACATGATAATTAGATTTGAAATGTAATTTACAGATAAGCAGGTTTCCTTCTAAGGAGGAAGCAAAATTAATATTAAAGAAAATGTAATTATATTACATATTTAAAGGAAATAGGGACCCCACATTTGAGTAGTATATGAATTTTAATAAGCTTATGTCACTACATGAAACAGCAATGCTAACTCTAATTTAACTTAAAAGCTAAATTAGCCCTACCATCACTTACACTTACTTAGATTGTAAGCATGCTGTAAAACTTAAAATACTGATATCCTTAGAACTTCATCCTACATATGCTCATCTAAATCTCTTAAAAATTCTACAACTTACTGGCAAGTTATATTCAAAAAGTTTGAAGGCCATTTAAGAGTTCAATTTCATTCATGGAATTTGATATTTTATTTGTAATTTATTTGCTATTCAGTAAACATGTATTTAATACTTTGTACAAAGAATAATTATGAGGGTGGTGGTGCATGCCTGTAGTCCCAGCTACTTGGGAGGCTGAGGCAGTAGGATCGCTTAAGCCCAGGAGTTTGAGGTTGCTGTGAGCTAGGCTGACGTCACGGCACTCACTCTAGCCCGGGCAACAGAGTGAGACTCTGTCTCAAAAAAAAAAAAAAAAAGAAGAATTATGAGGAGCTACATTATTAATAAGGTGCTATTCTAATTTCAAGAAAGTTGTTTAGAATCTAGTAAGCAAGCAGAAATTTTACAATCATGACGTTTTGTTGATCCAAACAGAAGATCATAATAAAGATAAAACCTACTTTATAAAACATGAATACTTAATTCCAGCAGGACTTTGGGACATTTTCCAAAAAGAAGGAGTGTCATTTAAGTAAGTCTTTTTGGGAGCTGGGGAGCTTAAACCATGAACTCTCAAGTGTGACTTGAGTAAGGCTCAAGAAGGGAGTATGGACAAGGCATGGTGGCTCAACACCTGTAATCTTAGCACTCTGGGAGGCCGAGGTGGGAGGATCACTTGAGCTCAGTAGTTCAAGACCAGCCTGAGCCAGAGCGAGACCCCTTCTCTACCAAAAGTAGAAAAAAATCAGCCAGGCATGATGGCAGGCACCTGTAGTCACAGCTACTCAGGAGCCTGAGGCAGGAGGATCGCTTGAGCTCAAGAGTTTGAGGTTGCTGTGAGTTATGATGACACCACTGCACTCTACCCAGGGCAACAGAATGAGGACCTGTCTCAAAAAAAAAAAAAAGAATGGAGTATGCAGTGGAAGAAAGAAGAAGCCCAGTCTTGGTGATCTTTATTCTATAGCAGCAGTAGGAACTATTGATGTTTTTAAGAGGGGACTATTATGTAAAAACTGGTGGTTGAGTTTCTAGCTTATAAAAACCTATTTAATCTATAATATTGCTGGGATTGGGGCCTTGAAACAAATTAGCCTGGCAGCAGCAAGTACCTATGACCCTGGGCCAAGCTTAGCAACAAATTGATTTCTTTATATTCTTCCCTGGCTTCATCCATATTTCATCAGTGGCTTTGCCCATACCCTTAGTGTCTTCTTGCTGCCTTGTCCCTCACTCAGCAGCACCTCACCTGGAATTGCCTCCGTGCTTTACAGTTATTCCTCCCTTGTGACTCTCACTTCCTCTCACACCCACATTCTAACTCCTATATACACTGTATAGCTGACTTACTAGGCATTAAGAGGAAGACTATTTGCTTGGGAAAATTCATACCAAAAGTCAAGTGTCTGCTGGCTTTTTAATTCTCTCAGGAGTGTATATGTTTTTTAAAAGCAAGTGCTTTTTAACCAAAAATAGCATTTCACGTGGTATCATAATGTGAAGCGAAAATATTGGGGGATAGCAGAGTCGCTCTCAAAGCAGATCAACCCCTCCTGGGAGTCTGTACTTAAGGCAGTTCTTGTGTCGGAATTTATTATGTCACAAGTACCAGGAAAACCAACTCAAACTGGCTTGTAAACAATTAAGTGTAAATTCTCTTAGGGAGACTAAGAGACTTTCACGTCAAAAATAGTTCTAAAGCTGGCTTTAACACATTTCCATCCAGCCTTCACACATAATTCTTCCTTCTGATATTTTATTAACAGATTTACAAAGGTCCCGACTCTTCATTCCGGTATTCCAGCCTTCAGCTGAACTGTGAATATCGCTTCCGTGTGTGTGCCATTCGCCAGTGCCAAGACCCTGTGGGGCACCAGGACCTAGTAGGGCCCTACAGCACCACAGTGCTCTTCATCTCTCAGAGGACTGAAGCACCAGCCAGCGCCAACAGAGACACTGTGGAAAGCACAAGGACCCGCCAGGCACTTAGTGATGAGCAGTGTGCCGCCGTCATCCTTGCGCTGTTCGCTTTCTTTTCCATTTTGATTGCCTTTATCATTCAGTACTTCGTAATCAAGTGAAAATATAACTTTATTTTTTAATGCTGTTATTACATTTTATTTCGTCATGTACTAAAATTATTTCTGTATTGCTTTTACAAAAACAGTGGCATTTAGCACCGGCATTGAGACTATAGCACATCATTTTTGCCATTTTCAGTGCTTATATCATTAGGTAGAGGCTGGCACTTTATTAGAATGCAAGCCACAGAAGTATCAAATTTTGATTTTTTGTTTGGTTAGGGCTTTTTTCCTTCCCCCCTCTTTTTTTTTTTTTTTTTTTTGACATGCCTTCTTGTAGAACAGACTTTCTAAGAGGCAACAATTTGTAATTGATATTTTGACCAGTCAGCATGAGGGTAACAGTAAAAACCTGATCTGTTTTAAAGATTATTAGCAAGTGAAAAATTCAGAATGACTAGAATTTACACTAACATCCTATATAAAAATGTTAAAGTCTGATGCTGTGAAAGCAATGTAGTGCTATATTTCTACCTCCTCATTTGTCTTAATTATTTGGTAAGCGAGATTATGATGAGTAACTGGAGGGGCTTAACAAACAAAAACTGGATGAAAGAATATGCATGGAAAAAGCTTCTTGTTTGATAAATGTGGAGTTCTTCATTACAAGGATATATTCATTACTTCACAGATAAGTCACTTAAAGAAAGCACAGGCAGTTTACTTGGCCTAAAAATACTTTAATGTTTACTCAAAAGTTCCTCTTTAGGTATTGAGAATATGGAAAAGAACAGAGGGCTTTTAGATAGTTACTTTTTAAAAAGTAATCATAAAAATCAACTGAATTTCAAGCCTATTTGGCCTGTTTTGTGATCCTTTGAACTATATGTATGTGTACAAGGGCATACACATGCATATATGGCATATATATAAAGTATACATACCAAGTGTAGAAATATATATCACACACATACGCTCACTCTATCTATGTGGTATAGGCTAATTGTGAAGAACTCCCACAAGTTTTTGCTGCTTCTCCCATAACTACTGCCATCACCATCCGAGTTCATAATCAAACCTAACCTTTTTGTTTGGGGCACCAAATCTGAAGACAAAATTAATTTGCACCAGTAAACTTCAAGCTGCTTTCTTTCTTGAAAAACTAATGTTTAATGTATAATGTCTGTTTGGATACTGTTCCAAATTGTTGATTGCATGTGGTTAATGTTGCATTAGAGCACTTTGCAGTTGCATAATCATTAATGTTTTGTGAGCTTGCATTTGTGAGTTATTGGATGATCAGACTGAATTTTGTCAAGTATCACAATGTACATCTTGCTTAGATGTCAGTGACTGCCAGTAATAATAGTTTGTAATGAAACTATCTGAAATTCTTGTTTTATCACATCTGTTATCTGTAAAACACCTGTAACTAGCTTTTTTAATTTATTATTTGAATTTTAGGATAGTGAATCACTAATTTTTAGTTACTGAGGTTAGCATTTTAGTGATTACTAAGCACTTCTGTCAATCTTTGAAAAAAGGAACGTATGTTTTGTGCTTTGAAGATTTCTGAAGAATTTCCCTTATAATAGAATGGGCATGTATTGTAATTGTTTTATGTCAAATGATCTGTGCTATAGAAAAAACATTAACCTTTGTTCAAAAAAGAAATGGATAAACTTGGCCTTTCTGAGCGGTAAGAATGACCTGTCATTATAATATACTGTATGTTTACATTTTATTTAAATCTGATCTCTTATGTATAGGGTAATGACCCTCCCCCAAAACAACAGTGATTGCGTTTGTTTTCTAGAAACTTCTTTAAAGTGCCACATTTGGCAGTACAAATGAGTTTGAGTGTAATAGCCCAGAGATTTCTATATAGTCGAATGTCTAAAATGGTAAAATGTACCACTGTGTCAAGTTACAGTGGCTTATGTTTTTCATAGTAATTAAAATGAACCTCCTATTTTTGATAGTAAATGTCATTTAATAGTGTACTTGCCATTTGAGCCTCACTGCAAAATTAGTGCAGAGGAGAAAACAATTTTTAATGTAATCTTGATTTTACCTCATATACTGTACATTCCAAAAACTCTAAACTTTTTAAAGATTATAGATACACTACCAAACATATCACCTTGAAATTGTATAAGGTTGAACTTCATACAAATGAAAGAATATCTCATAGAATACATAAACTATGTAGCAGAAGTATCTTTAAAATCCATGGAAAATAAAAGTTGTATCATTTTTTTGAGATTGTTTATTGTATTCATATACATTCATTATTTGCTGCCTGTTTGAGAAAATGAAATGTTAAGGTCTCCCTCTTGCAATGGGCTTAAGACAGTTTTCCAAATAGCATTCAAATCTTCAACATGAGAGGACCCATTTTCATTATATAATATAAAGTCCAGTAAACTAAAGAACGAAATTAGAAGTTTTATCCTAGTGACGTGATTTTGTGCAATTCATTAAGTATCTCACTTCCTTATGTAAAGAATAAGATGAGTCTTAGGGTCAGCTTCCCAATGGGAAGACAATCCCTAACCTCTCCTCCCCTTTCATGCATTCCTCCTATTTCCTAGTACCTTTTTCCCACCTCCAGGGGCCCAGAACCTTCCTGTTATTGGTGCTACTGGGTCTGCCTTCCACCAGAAAGTCCAACATTCTTTCTCACTCATCCCACATTAAAGTTTTCATTTCACAAACCACCTCCTGGGGATTCGTTACTTTTAAAATCCATGTGGATCTCTAATTGCCACAACTGCAGGTGCTATAATAAAAGTTAAAAATTTTAGTCTGGGGAAGGGGATACATTTTGGTCACTTCTGTGGAGTGTCACTTCACTCCACAGAAGCAACTGAGTATGAGTCCAGCCTTGAGAAGGGTATAATGCTGATTGACGGTATTGCACGTCATCTCTTTTTTTCTGTGAATTGGAAATAGGAATTTTATGCACCATGTTTGAGCATTCCATGGGTTAGTTTCCAACACAAACACCATGCTTCTCACCATTATGAACAGATTCTCTTTCTGCAAGAGGATCCCATGTGTATAGTGGCTCAAGGAGGCAGACTTCAAAAGAAAATGGTTCCCCCAAACTTAAGCAGTGATTCTGTAACCTAACCCCCTACCACCAAAAAAGATGATGTTGCCTCACATCTTTAGAGTTTTTTAAATATTATGTTTTCATATATATTTTTCAAGATAATGTATATGTCCTTGAGAGTATCCCTTTTGTTGACTCATCATTTTCCCCCTAATGCTCTTAAGGGGGAGAAAAGACTCAGGAAAAAAAAAAGTTGACAAAAGAACCAATCCTCAGTGTTCAGAGTGGTGCCTTCAAATGTTCAGATGCTGTAATGGCTAACTTTTGTCTCATGAACAGGGTGACTTTTTGTCATTTCTACCTACCATGAGAAATGTGCCAAGAGAAAGGGCTTTGAAACTGCATGGGTTAGGAAGCCATGTGACCCATTTAAATCATGATGGCTAGTATCAACTGATCACCCAGTGTGCCCTGGGCATCGTGTTCAGTGTTTTATCTTAGATACCTCATATAATCCTCTTAATTGCTCTATTAAATATAAACTGCAGCACAGAGAAGTCAAGCTCTCTGCTGAAGTTCTCACAGCTAAGACATGATGAAGCCAGGATTTGAATCCAGGTGGTTGGTCTGGTGCCCTCACACTGGAGCACTCTCCTGTGCTGTCTCCCCAAAGAGTTCTAAGAAGCAAATCAATATTAATTGACTTTAATAGTACATTTATGATAGCATTTATTTATTGAGTATCACCTGTTTGCCAGGCATTGTGCTAAGCACTTCCTCATATCCAAAACAAGCCACAGCCCTCTAAGGATCAAACAGAAAGAAAGCAGACTAGGAGAATCTGCTATCAGACTAAATGACAAACCTGAGAAGCAGCTACAGTGTGGACGAGCCTTGAAAACATGCTAAGTGAGGGAAACCAGACACATAGTGTATGATTCCATTTATTTAATATATGAAATACCCAAAATAGGTAAACCCACAGAGACAAAGAGGAGAATAGTGGTTGCCACGGGCTGAGGGAGGAGGAAACGGAGTAATAGTGGGTGTTGGGGTGATGGAAATGTTCTGGAACTAGGTAGAGGTAGTAGTTGCACGACACGATAAGCGCACTGAATGCCAATGAATTGTTCACTTTAGAATGGTTGATTTTATGTGAATTTCACATCAGTTTTTTTAAAAAGGGAATATAAGGCAGACCTAAAAACTGATACATAGATAAGACCAGAGAATCCTGGGCATCATAGAGTCAATAAAATTGACCTGGTCATTAAGTTCATTTTCCCGAGGACACAGGCCAACTTCTTACTTCCTTTTCAAACTCCCACACCTCCCTGGGTATGTTCCCACTCCTTCAGTCTGTGGCATCTGCCTAGTTTATGGCGGAATATTTCATGGATGTCCTTGATAGCTACTAAATAATTGGGCCTTCCCAGGCCTAAGTTATCAGCTCTATCCCAGTCTTAATATCTATCTCTAGGATGAGCCAGAGGTCTTAGAGAAGAAATTACCTTTTGCAGTTTCCTGGTTTACCAATGGCAGCTGCGGTGCAGTAAGAATGTTCGTATCAGGCAGTATAAGACCTATACCCTCCTCCCAGCCACCCTCGCGGGGGCTTGCTCTCTCTTCCCCACCCTTGATCATCGTTGCCACGCTGAGCCTGTCTGTCTCCTCTCGAGAAGCTGGGACCAACAGAAAATTGCTAAAGCAACGGCCACAGAGTAGCAGGAATTTTTGCAGTCCACAGTCTTGCCTGAACTTGCCCTGCCATGTCCCTACTGTGCAAAGAGTAAACCTGGGAAAGTCCGAGCCCCCGGGCCACTGTGGTGGTCAGGTCCTGGGGGTGAGGCTGGGAAAGAGCTGGCCCTTGGTCTTCTCTGTCAGGGGTTCCCTTCCATGGCCAGCTTTGCCATCTCTGCATTTTATTAAGTTAGATGCTATTTCCCGGCGCCTGGGCTCTAGAGGCAGCGAGTCAGGAGAATGAGGCAGGGGCTGGGTGAGAAGCCACAGCCACTGCGTGGGCGGTGAGCGCTGTGCAGTTCGCGCAGGCTGAGCGCCAGTCTCCAGGTGGCAGCCTTGGGGAATGTGGGCCCACAGATGCCACAGCTTCTCACTTTGCAAGACAGTGCTGAAAATCTGGAACCTCGTGAAATTTCCCAGTTGTAAAAGGTTAGTTCCAAATGTTGTGAAATGTGTGTCAACTGCTGTGGGTGCTCACTTTTCAACCCCCGCCTCAGACGCCCCGCTCTTCTTGGAGCAAAGAGCAGAAAACCTGTGGAGTGTTGACAAATTTTGACAGGTAATCTGCAAGTTATGAAAATAGCCTAATGCTCCCTAAGACTCTCCAGATATTTGCCCACAGAATCTTGTTTCTGCAGTACAAGCTGGAAGACACTTTGCTGGCAGAATCTGGATCATACATAGCACTCCCCACGGCTGGTGCTGCTGTGGTGTCTACAGCACAATGGGCTATGCCCGTAGATTCTGGGAGTGGACAGCACCCTCATCAGCTGCCCCAGTGGCCGGGGGGTAACTTCTCTGTGCTTTGGTCGTCTCATCTGTAACATGGAGCTACTAAAAGAAGCCCCCTTACGACGCTGTCAAGGATTAAATGAGTTAAGATAGGCAAGTACGTGGAACAGCACCTTGCACACAGCAAGCGTTAGTTTTATATTTATCCAGGCCATGTCAGCCTGCTGAAGGCCAACCTGTGAGGCCTCCAGCCAGGGGCCAAAAGTCTATTGATGACATCAACCTCTTGCTTCTGGGGACGCACGGCCATAGCCAGGCCAGACCGAGACCCACTCTTACCCACACTAGTGTGGAGAGGTACTCGTAGGATAGAGGGGGGATGTCCTCACTGCTGGTCTGCTGAGAGCTTCCTCTTCCTCCCACCAGATGAAACACGAAGTCAGGAAGCTGGTGAATGACTACAGAAATGCAAAGTAGGAAACAGATATGGTCAGTTCTCCAGATATCTAGTCCCATTTCTTCCTAAAATGCAAGTGCCAACCCAGTATAATAAGGGCTCAGATACACCCTAAAGGCTAAGTCGTGCTTGTACCTCAGCATCACAAGGTTATCAAAAAGTCCGCTGCGAATCCATCTCTCCCTATCATATTCCATCTTTAGAGTATCCGTGAATACTCACTGAGCACCCACTACAATCAGGCTACTGTTCTCAACTGCTAGGAATTGTAAAGGAAATAATGGTACCTGGTTCTGCAGAAGCTTATCCATTCCCTGAGTTAACAAACATTTATTAAATTCTCACTTGTGCCAGGTACTGAGCCAAGCACTAGGGAAAGCAGTGAACACAATGGCGTAAAGCCTGCCTTCTGGAGCATAATGGTGAGAGAGAGATAATAAATAGCTAAGTAAATTAAATAGCGTCAATTGATAATAAGCTATAGAGAAAAGATACGACTGAGAAAGGGAGTGTCTGAACGGAGGGTGAGTCACACAGAAGAGCCAGAGAGGGAGAAGGTCTGGTTGGCTGGGTGAGCCTTCGAGGTGTGGACGCCAGCTGGAGACACAGTCGGCCTGCCTCAGAGCCACCGTGTGGGTGGGGAGGAGGAGGGGAGCCTTCAGGAGAGTCTGGGTAGCCCATCAGGTCATGGAGCTGACTGGAAAAAATGAGAGTGACTCAAGGGTCCCAGCCTGTGAGAGCCAAGGGGAAGATGTCAGGTGCTCCCAGGAGCATCAGCTGAGTCAGAAAGAAACCACACAGTCACGAGCCACAGGCTTTTGCCTCCAAGGCCAGCAGAGTAGCTGGTGACCAGGCAGGAAGGGGACATGGAACTACAGTCCAGCAAATGCCAGCCCAGGTACTCTAGGAACCAGCACGAAGCTGGGTGGCCCTCTCTGCTCTAGCTTCCTAAGGACCTCTAAGCCACTGCCACCCCCGACCCCATTCGCCTGGGCCACCTTAGGGACAAACATGTGATCCAAGAGAACTGAACACTACCTAGAGGGTCTGTTCAACTGATCAAACTGGACTGTGCTTTACTCAGCCTACATCATTCACCTCCTCTTGCTGAGAGTTCAAAATCAGATCAACTGTAGGTAAAGAAATTATATGTTGTCTGCCTAGAAAGAGGAGGGAGAGGGAGAAAAAGTAGAGACAGTGACTGTAGAAACTCTTTCGAGAAGTTTTGCATGAAAACGATCCTGAAGAAAGAGAAAAATGGATGGTGTAGGAGAGAAAGGTGAGTGGGGAGGGAGAAGGATGCAGTCGATGTCCTTGAGGAGGTGAGTGGAGTGCTCAAGGGGCAGGGCTGACTTCAGCTACAAGTGCCACCAACTCACTGGGGGAGGAAGAGGGGAGGTGTCAGGGGTAGTGGGAGCGTGTGAAGTTCTCTTCAGACTGCTTCTATTTTTCAGAGAAACAGGGCGCCAGGTCACCAGCTGAGAGTGAGGATCGGGGAGGAGGTGTTGGGGTTCGAGGAGGAGACTAGTCTGGAGGGTGAGACAGTGAACAGGGCGGGGTGAGTAGGGATGGCGGGAAACGAAGCACCCCACTAAAGGTCGTGCGTTTCCAGTGAAGCGACTCAGCAGCGATTTGGGAGCATGCAAGGCAGAGAACCCAACGTAACCAGGGTCATGGCTGTGCTCCGGTTGAGCAGACACAGTGGAGAATGGGACACAACACGGTGTGCCAATGGAGAGAAGAGCTGCGGGTGGGACTGAAGTCAGGTGAGGCGAGAACCTGAGGACAAGGGGCAGGCCAGGGGCAAGGCAAAGGGAGGAGGAGCAATGCATGGAGGTCCCAGGGGGGTTGAAGGATTCCCCGGGGAGGAGTCCTAGGGAGAGGGAGCTAGAAAGAGAGGGTGCAGGTCTGGAAGAGGGAAGACTAAAACGGAGTGAGAGGTCTCCCAGGCCCTGGCAACGGTGAGGTGTCAGGTGCGTCCACAGGAGTGGCTGGGATGAGGGAGGACAGGGCCATGGGTAGAAAGGAGGCCGAGGCACTGCGGGACTGAGCCTCGGTGTGAGTGCTGCCGGGTGCAGTGCTGGAAGCAAAGGACAGGCTCTGGAGACTGGGGGTGAGTCGTGGGGGAGCAGCGGGAGAGGGCGGGGTCCGGCGCAGTCACACTGGCAGCTGTTATAGGACGACTGGAAACAGCAGTGACAAGGGAGAGGACCGCACCCCTCCTGCAAGCCCACAGCTCCTGCACCTGAGAGGCACTGCAGGGTGCGCATGTTCCTAGGGTGTCCATGTTCCTAGGGTGTCCAGGTGGCAGGTCCAGAAAGGAGTGGGGGACTCGGGGAGAAGAGGTTGAGGATTTAAGCCACAACAGGATGGGTGCGAAAACTGCTAGACCTGTGTTCACCCACGCAAAGAGACGTGGGACTCGGCAGAAAAGCTCAAGAGCACTGTGGGAAGCTCTGAGTGAGGACAGACTGAGGGGACAGTGCTGAGGGGGTGGAGGGCAGGCTGCTGAGACCGCGGCCTGCAGGCTCTGGGACTGGGCCCACACAGTGCACACCGGAGTCACCCTTCCTGCCGGTTTCATCTCAGACCCGCTGGGTTCACCAGGAACAGGAGCTCGCAAGGACATGAAGAGTAACACAGGGCCACACCGTCCTAAGCACTCAGTGTCAGCTATTGTCATTAAGGCCACAATGGACTGACTCACGCATCAGATTTTTGTCCTTTTCCCCAGTTCGTTCTTTCTGGTGTTGACAAGTAGTCTGGATTTTTAAGTTCATAAAACATTTCGTACATAAGAACAGCATATCGCATGCGAAAGTACTCTAGTGTCCACGAAATATTTGTCTTGTTCCTCACAATGAGTAAACATGCTCGCAGTCCGTAGATTTCAGGGATCCTTGAAATGATGTGGTCAATTATGTGGTCAATTTTGTGGTCAACACCATCCACTGCCGCTGGCCAATTTACCTAAGAGGAGAGCGGGGCTGGGCCGGCACAGGACCGGGCCAAGATCACACAGCTACTCACTGGGCTGTGGGGCCGGGACTAGAACCGGAGGGGCGCTAGGTTCTGGTCTACACTCTCCTCCTAGTATTTAGCACTGGCAGCTTCCTGGCGATCATTGTGAGCATTCCCCGACGCTCAGGACCAGCCGCCAGCCGAGACCCAGAAGGTCCTCTGTGTTCCCGACAGACACCAGCGCCCGCATTGCGCTGGGTCCAGTCCCCAACCTCTGTGGGGTTCGGAAATCTCTCCCCTGGACGGACCCGGCTCGTGCGCTGGGCCGCGGAGCATTCCAGGTGGAGGCGGGGGAAGCGCCCGGGAACACCTAGGGCCTGGGAGCCGGCACCGGAGCAGGGGACGGGCGGGGCGGGCCGCCGCCGGGGGCGGAGACTGAGCGCAGCCCGCTCGGGGGCGCCTCGGAGCGGGCCCCGCAGAGCTGGATCCAGCGCCCGGCAACACAGGGCTCCGCCGTCCGGCCCGGGGGAAAGGAAGTGCCCTCCACGCGGGGCCACGCGCTAGGCTCCCGGCCCACCCGGGGACGCGGCGGCCGCGCGGAGCGCCCATGGGCAGCTCCTGGAACCGCAGCGATGCCCCCGAGGGCGCGCGGGAGTCGCCGTGGGCCGCGCTGCCGCCGTGCGACGAGCGCCGCTGCTCGCCCTTTCCCCTGGGGGCGCTGGTGCCGGTGACCGCCGTGTGCCTGGGGCTGTTCGCCGTCGGGGTGAGCGGCAACGTGGTGACCGTGCTGCTGATCGGACGCTACCGGGACATGCGGACCACCACCAACTTGTACCTGGGCAGCATGGCCGTGTCCGACCTGCTCATCCTGCTCGGGCTCCCCTTCGACTTGTACCGCCTCTGGCGCTCGCGGCCCTGGGTGTTCGGGCAGCTGCTCTGCCGCCTGTCGCTCTACGTGGGCGAGGGCTGCACCTACGCCACGCTGCTGCACATGACGGCGCTCAGCGTCGAGCGCTACCTGGCCATCTGTCGCCCGCTCCGGGCCCGCGTCCTGGTCACCCGGCGCCGCGTCCGCGCGCTCATCGCGGTGCTCTGGGTCGTGGCGCTGCTCTCCGCCGGGCCCTTCTTCTTTCTTGTGGGCGTCGAGCAGGACCCCGGCAACTACGTGCTCTCGGACCTTAATGGCACCGCGCGGGTCACGCCCTCGGCCCCCGCTTCGCCGCCGCCCCTCTGGCCCTCGGGGGCGCCCTCGCTGTCCCCCTCGCTGTCCCCGCCGTCGGGGCCTGAGGCTGCGGCGGCCGCGGCGCTGTTCAGCCGCGAGTGCCGGCCGAGCAGCGCGCAGCTGGGTGCACTGCGCGTCATGCTGTGGGTCACCACCGCCTACTTCTTCCTGCCCTTCCTGTGCCTCAGCGTCCTCTACGGGCTCATCGGGCGCGAGCTGTGGAGGAGCCGCGGGCCGCTGCGAGGCCCGGCCGTCTCGGGGCGGGAGAGGGGCCACCGGCAGACCGTCCGCGTCCTGCGTAAGTGGCGCCACCTCTGTTCCAAACACAGCAGCCCGCGGTCGGCACTGCCAGTGGCGCCGCGCAAACTCTGGGTCCCCTTCCCCTGCTCGCCCCGCTTCTAGCTACGTTCGCTTTTGCATTTCTACTCCAGCCTCCATGCACATGTACTTACTTCCCACCTCCAGAGAAAACCATCTCCTGTCTCCCAAGAGTTCTGGGGACCCCAGGGCGCCCCTGCAGGTAGGATACCCGGATTCAGAGAACAGCAACGGTTTTCCGAAGCCGCTGAGATCCAGGATGGGTCATTGGAGGCTCTTAATCCAACTGCCTGTCTCTGTTAGATGCCACAGATGTGATTACTCACAGTCTCCTTGAGAAGATGGGGTAGATTACGTTAAGCTAAAATTTTTATTTAATATTAAGTTATCCTGAAGGCTAAAGTGAGCCTTGCCCACATCAAAAAGTAAAACATTGTGCAGACCTGTTACAGAATTCTTTTCAACAGAGAGCAGAGAACGTGTCTCAAGTGGCTTTGTAGAAGGAAGCCTGCCAAAACGGCTCATTAGGAGAAACCGCTCCTCTGGTTTATGTCCAGTCTTGATTAACATATATATGAACTTAATATGCAGTTGCAAAGCAAATAGCGATGCAGTCTGCAGCCTGCTAGTTTTTCTGTGATGGACATATGGCTAGATATAGTCTTATCTAATTTATTTTGCTGTTATTTATCGCTGCAGATGTTTTCATTTGATCCTCGATGCTTTCTTTTTTTTAATCTGGTGCCTGTGTCTTGTTTTGCAGTGGTGGTGGTTCTGGCATTCATAGTGTGCTGGTTGCCTTTCCACGTTGGCCGGATTATTTACATAAACACGGAAGATTCCCGAATGATGCACTTCTCTCAGTACTTTAACATCGTTGCCCTGCAACTGTTCTATCTGAGCGCATCCATCAATCCCATCCTCTACAACCTCATTTCGAAGAAGTATAGAGCAGCGGCCTGGAAACTGCTGCTCGCGAGACAGTCCAGGCCTGGAGGTTTGTGCGGAAGCAGGGACACTGCAGGGGACACTGCAGGGCACGCTGTGGGGGACACAAGGGGAGACACAGCTGGCTACACCGAGACCAGCGCTAACGTAAAGACGATGAGGTAACCAGCACGGCCGAGCCAGTCACCTTCTCCCACAGTTCTGGGACTTCAGGGAAAACAGGTGTGTAGAGAAATAAAGACTGAAAGGGGGGAACAGATGCTGTTAAGAAGAATGGAAAGAGGGGTTGCAATTGTACGAGTTGGTTAAGAAATTGTCAGTATGATTTTTTTTTTTTTAATCAAAGTATGAAATGTCACTGTACCAACCCTTTCCAGTTTCCTGATCATGTACCGCCTAAGGGACGTTCATTTTAGCATCATGAGATCCCATGTCACAAAATGTGCTCTGGAGAAGTTTGGGAAGTCTTTGTTGTCCTAGTCTTCAGAAACACTATTGTTCATTTTACCCTGACACAGAGAGATGCTGCCCCAAAACTGCGGTCTCAGAGATCAGGGGTGTGTTCGGTTTTATGTTTTGGGTGATGTACCTACAATGATATCTATACAAGGAGCCGGGATAGTCAGAGATTTCATCCAAGAAATTATTTAATGCCCATCTATGGCTGAAAAAACTTTTAGAAGTAAGCAAAAGGAAATCCAGGTAGGCACCAATGTTCAGGGGTCCCCAGCTCTGTCCAGGCTCAGAGGAAATGATAAAGTTTAGGTGCAATACCCTCTTTCAGAAGTACTGTGCATGCGCAACTGTTGCGACCGTTTCTCCCTGAGAATGCGCAGGGCACCGTCCCAGGGCCGTGGGCCACGAGCTAGCAAAGCTTGGGCATTGAAGCGGGAGGGCAGAGGGCTGCAGCAAGACTCGGCTTTGCCAAGTGACTACTAATGACATTTGTAAAGAGCTTTACTATGCTTTATCTTGCCTCAGCTCGGGATGAGTTTTGTCATCATCATTCCTGTTTTACTCGTGCTGGAACTGTCTCACGTTTCCCAAACAGGAACTGGTGGGCCTGAATCTGACTCCAGTGATGGGATCCTCACTCATCCCCACGCTGAGATGTTGCTCTTGCTGCAAAACACAAGAGACGATGGATTTAGTCAGCGTGAAAGGGAACATTGATCAACTACTCTGAAACTTTGTGTTGTCTTTTTTATTATTATTTCAGCTTATTATGGGGGTACAAAAGTTCTGGTTAGATATATTGCCCATGCCCCTCCCATTCCCCCGAGTCTGAGCTTCAAGCGTGCCCATTCCCCAGACAGTGCTCATCACACTCATCATGTAGGTATACACCCATCCCCTCCCCCCACCCCACTCCCCTGTCCGATACCCAATTGGTGTTATTCCCAAATGTGCACTTAGGTGATGATCAGGGAAACCAATTTTCTGGTGAGTACATGTGGTGCTTATTTTTCCATTCTTGGGATACTTCACTTAATAACGTGTTTTCAGAGGGCTTCTCCAAACGGCCTTCTGTGTGACTGGCGCCCCCTGGAGGTGGGCAGGGTACAACTTGCTCAGTCGGACAGGGGACCCTTACTGGGGTTCTCAGATTGATAAAGTTCAACCCTAAATTCCAGTAGATTCTTGATATTTATGAGGAATTTGTCATGAAATCTTCAAATACACAAATGCCAGAAAAGCGACAAATGCTACTTCATCAGAGTTGCAATGACAAATAGAAGTAAGGTCACCATGAGACTTGGAAGCTGGAGTCAGCCCAGTTTATTCGGTGACTCTCGTTGCCTCGAAGCTCACAGTTTGGGCGGCCTCGGTGAATATCTAAATTACTTCATGCCACGGACCACCGCCGTCACTTTTGGATAGTTAAATCTATAAGTGACAAATGCATAAACAACAAGGATCTGCTCAACATGCTGACAAAATTCTATTGCTTTTTCATTTTATTAGCCAAATCCCTGGCTAACTCCCTGGCCCCGTCCTCAACCTGTGCTAGAATGAAGGAGTCTCTCATCTGCCTTTTCTCCCAGCGAGTGGAAGAAGCAGGTCGCAGTCACATGGGGAAGCAGTCCCTACAGTGTGTTCTACACATCTTCCCAGTCCTCCCTCCCCAAGAACTCTTATTAAAAGCTCATGGAGTAAGGAACGCTTCAGGAACAGTGACGTAAGGACTCTGACAGTGGAGCTGCCAGCCTTGTGCCTCTGCACATCTCTGCTTGGTAGCACTAGGTCTAGCTGCTGTCACAGCCTTTCTGCTCACAGGAGTCCCTCTCTGGAGCAGTCAGAAGTGGCCACCTCTGCAGGGAAGGTCATAGCAAGGAAACTTACTGAGAAGTAGATAATATTTTAGATATGGAAGCCAAGATCTCTCCTTTGAGCTTTTTTGTTCAGATTCTAGAAAACAGGGATTTACATCATGCCTTCCTGGGACCTCCACATGTTTCCAGGTGTGGGCGTGGGGACAGTCACCCTTCCCTTTGCCACAGGGTCCCTGAGACGGAGGGTCTGAAGGCCACCCCTTCCTGCGGGATCCCTGTGCCATCTCAGTTCATTAGTGGACTGTGAAATCAGTATAGTGTGTCACAGGTTTCTTTAATGGGACAGAGTGGACAAGAATAGAATAGAAACCATCAGTGTCCATGTAGTAAGGTAACTACTGTGCTGTGAAACTTTTGTTTCAATTATGTTTTGGTTGGTGTCTTTCCTGGTTCACAAAATAAAATGTATTTTTGCTGTGGGTCATGGTCAAAAATATTTTTGAAAAGTTGTTCTAAGATCTCAAATTGTTCTCCACCCCAGCAGAGCGTGGCCTGTTTTTGCACTGACAGCTGGCTATGAAATGGTGGGTCCTGAGAAGACCTGGGGTGGCTGAGTCCAGATCACTGGAGAGGAACAGGCAGACTGTGGTTTTTGGCCCCGAGCCCCGGTCCACTGCCCAGGGGGGTATCACAGAGGCCATAGCCTGGCCATGCCCTCCCCTCCACCCCGACCTAGACATGTGCTGGCATTCTAGCAACTTCTCTCTGAGCCCCCCTCTCTTCTGCAGGCCACACTGCTTTTGTTAAGTGACCTACCAACTTTGGGGAAGAATTTGTATGTCATTCATTCACATGGCAAATATTTACCAAGCAACTACGGGCCAGGGGTGTACAACAAAATACACTAGAAAAATTAGTCCATGTCACAGTGTCAAAATCAATCAACTTTTTAATGGCATTTTTTTGCTTGAAATGTGTAATTGTGTCATCGACACTCACACAGATTCAGCTCACAGGTTAACAAAAGCACTTAGATCCAAAGGAAGTGCAGACTCTCAGGTTCGAGCCATCTGTATGGACGTTCCTCTTCCTTTGTATAGCAGACATTTCCACTTCTGAAGGAAACGTTCAAAGAGCTGTTGCACAACACCTGCTAGGATCCAAGAGTTCCCAGTGCCAGATTCTTAAGGAGACACATGAGCTCTGTGTTGATGGTGTTTAAAAGTTTGAACACGCCCCCTCCTGACTCTTTCTACTCGTGTCATAATAACATTTGCCAGTATATGAAAGCATTTTGTATTGAAGGTCTAGTGTTTTAAAAGTGGCTTTACGTAAACATAGATGTGATGCAATTTTTAATTGTGAGCCCACTTTCTGAAGAGCCCAAACTCTAAATGCTACAGAGCCCCTGCTCAGCTCTGAGCAGCCTTCAAAAATCAGCATTTCTTCTCAAGGCAAAGCAACATTCATCCTCGCTGAGCCAGCTCAACCTCCATGGGAACGCGTTGTGACCAATTGCTCAACATGTCCCTTGTTCTGTGTAGGCTACAGGAGGTGAGAGAGGCAAACTCTGCTCGCCACCTCCTTAGGAAAACAACACACACTTTTTAAAGAATAGTGGACACCTGTGGAATGAGGGCTACAAGGCATCAGTCAGACCGGAAGAATTGAGTATGAGTGGATAGTTGGGGGTGTTGCTGTGTGTGACTCTTCCCTGGCACTTAACATGTCACACCACAGGTGGCTGGTTCCGCTGGATGTAACCTGCTCCCTGAGGACAGAGACCGTGTTTTATTCTGTTTTGTGTCTCTTGCCCAGGTAGACAATGAATGTGGAACTCAACTGGCTTTGACGGAGGGCATGGAGGTTCCTCACCTCAATGGATGGAAAGAAATAGAAGCTGAGTAAGCAGTTGGCGGGCACCTTTGCTCTGAGCCCCGAGACAGGACAAATGAAAGCATAAGGCAGGAGTGAAACAGCACCCACAGGGAGCCGGAGCTGAATGCAGAGGAAGGGCCAAGGAGGAGGAGGAGGAAGAGGAGGAGAAGAGGAGAGAGGGCACTGATGTAACCCAGAGCTGCAGCTTGCAAAACAGACATGGTGGCGTGGGTGGAGGCTGGGACAGGGAGACCTGTTGGGACCAATCATTTACCATAACCCAGGTCTAGGTCACTTGTGGGTTGGGGTGGTGATGGCAGAGCAGCGCCCATCACCAGGTTTGGCACTTCCCCTGGCCTCACCCTTTCCCCGTCCCTGGTCCCAGTGCCAGCTGCCTGGGGACTTCCCACCTCATCCTCCTGCCTCCGCACCACCCGGGCAGGCCCAGAGTAGGAAGGGCTATGGTTTTCCGTCTCCTTTCTCTCAAATTTGTAGCAAGTCTGCAAGTCTTGAAAATGTTCTAAGCATTTCTACTAGCTGTGATGATAGGGGGATAAAACAAGATTTTTTTAAAAAACCAAATACATGCAGGTTTCAAAGTTGTAACAAGTCTTAAAAATTTCAATGTAATAGTTACACCCGTTCATAACCAGAACACAAATGGAGCTAAACCTGCTCTTTCTTTGTTCCTGTCTCACTCCCACAATAGTTCCTGACTTTGTCCTGATAGTGAAGACCAGGGTCCCGCCCTCGGGCTTCTCATTTCCCCCTGTCATTGCCCAGGTCAGTGGCTCTCAAACTCCAACCTGCAGGAGAATCACCTGGAGGACGTGTCAAAACACAGATTGCTGGGCTTCACCCCAGAGTTTCACATTTAGTAGCTCTGGGGTGGGGCCCAAGAATTTGTATTTCCATCAAGGTCTCAGGTGATGCTCTGATAGTCTGACAACCTGTACTCTAGAGCTGCGGTCCCCAACCCCTGGGCCGCAGACTGGTACCCATGGTGGCCTATTAGGAACCGAGCCACACAGCAGGAGGCGAGCCAAAGCGAACAAGCAAAGCTTCATCTGTATTTACAGCTGCTCCCCGTCACTTGCATCACCGCCTGAGCTCCGCCTCCTGTCAGATCAGTGGGGGCATTAGATTCTCATAACAGCCCAAACCCTACTGTAAACTGCACATGCGAGGGATCTAGGCTTTCCTTATGAGACTCTAATGCCTGATGTGGTGGAGCTGAGGCGGTGATGCCAGCACTGGGGAGTGACTGCAAATACAGATTATCATTAGCAGAGAGGTTTGTATAATTATTTCATAATTACAATTAATAATAGAAGTAAAGTGCACAATAAATATAGTGCACTTGAATCATCCCCAAACCATCCCTCCACCCCTGTCCCTGGAAAAATTGGCTTCCATGAAACTGGTCCCCAGTGCCAGAAAGGTTGGGGACCACTGCTCTAGAGCTTCGACACAGAAAATGCGGCCCACAGACCAGCAGCATTTACACCACCTGGGATCTTGTTAAAATGCAGATTTTCAGGGCCCAACCCAAACATACCGAATCAGAATTTGCATTTTAACAAGATCCCCAGGTGATTCTCATGCACATTAAAGTTTGGGAATCATTATTCTAGAGATTAATCAACCAGATCAACGGAGACTCCACCAATGGCATCAGAATCTTAGGGGGTTGGACCCAAGCATAGTTTTTAAAGCTCCCCAGGTGATTCCAATGTCCAGAAAAGATTATGAAACAGCCGTGCATGGTGCCACATGCCTGTAATCCCAGCACTTTGGGAGGCCGAGGAGAGAAGATCGCTTGAGGCCAGGAGTATGAAACCAGCCTGGGCAGCGAAGCGAGATCCCCTCTCTACAAAAAATAGAAAAATTAGCCAGGTATGGTGGCACGTGCCTGTAGTCCCAGCTACTCAGGACGCTGAGGCAGGAGGATCACTTGAGCTGGGGAGTTTGGGATTGCTGTGAGCTACGATGATGCAACTGCACTCCAGCCTGGTAAACAGAGTGAGACCCTATCCC
>CM052445.1:16392330-16432072 GCA_028533085.1 Varecia variegata
TGTGTCTTTGCCTCAATACAAGCATCTTGATTCCTTGCCCTGATCCTTGGTTCTTCTAGGATAAACCTATTCTGCTCTGCAGCCCCCTCATGGGGGCTTGAGTTCTGTCCCTGATTGCTTGACCTCACGTCACCTGGGACCAACTGCTGGGGAAACCTGGAGTTAACTACCTGCCCCCTGGGACTTCCACCTTGTGCTAGTTGCTGAGATCAGCCAGGATTGCCTTTCTGGTGGGTGGGCTGCTCTCCACGTCCCACTGAAGGGGCTGCCTCCTGAGCCTTGACTCTGATAAGCCACAATAGTCTGTTTGAACCATGAAGTCATGCCAGCTCTCCCTTTCAACACCATAGTGACTGAATTCCTAAAACTCGGAGGCTGATTGGACACCAGAAAAAATGAAGTCATAACTCCAATATTTCAAGCCTGTGAAATTAGGAGAACATTTGGTGCTATTTGAAAAGAATGGGCTATCAGAGGAAGAGGTGATTTAGCAGGGGAAGATAATTCCACTGTGATTATGGCAGCCCCCCCTTATCCTTGGGGGACACATTCCAAGACCCCCAGTGGATGCCTGAAACAGCAGATAGTACCAAACTCTATATATACTATGTTTTTTCCTATGCATACATACATAATTTATAAACCGGGCATGGTAAGAGATTAGCAATAACTAATAATAAAATGGAATAGTTATAACCATATGCCAGCATCACTAGTCTTGCACTTTGGAGCCATTTTTAAATAAAATAGGGGTTACTTGCACACAAGCACTGTGACACTGCAACAGCTCTTATCACCGAGAAGGCTACTTGCTACTCGTGGGCAAGTAGCACCTACAGCATGGATACCTGGACAAAGGGACGATTCGCATCCCGGACAGGACAGAGTGGGATGGCACAAGATTTCATCACGATACTCAAAACGTGCTCAATTGAAAACTTGGGAATTTTTTATTCTGGAATTTTCCATTTAATAATTTTGGACCACAGTTGACTGCAGGTAACTGAAACTTTGGAAAGTGAAACAGTGGATAAGGGGAGGGACTGCTGTACTGTTTCCCAAGAAGCCACCCAGCTGGAAAAGCCCTGTTGTTGCATGTTCCACAGGCTCCTGGAAATAGGTCTCAATACTCAAGTAATTTTAGGAAATGCTGCAATATTATATAAACCCTTTTTAACCATGGAGCTTCCCCCACCCCCTTTCATATATTAACATCCTACAAAACACTCCAGTTTGAAATACTGGAGAGAAGTTTGGGTGTGAAGTAAAGATAGTAGGGCTAGCAGTAAAGATTTGGGAGTCAAAAGCATATATGTGATCACTTAATCCAATGGTTCAGAAACTTTAGCTTGCATCAGATACACAGGAGGGCTTCTTAAAATACAGATTTCAGAGCCCTGTCCCACAAGTCCTGGTTCTGTAGGTCTGGATTAGGGTCTGAGAATTTGCATTTGTCTAGTTTGCAGCGTTTGCTGCTGCTGCTGCTCCAGGAGCACACTTTGAGAACCACTGATTTAAGTGATAGGAATAGACGAGCCCAGCGAGGAGAAAGCTTAGAGAAACAGAGTGGCGTGGGGACACACCCTGATGATCCCAGCACTAGCTCCAAAAGTCACTGAAGCAGGCAGAAGGGGCAGGCAGAAAGGAAAAGCAGACAATGCGTGTGTGACAACTCAAAGAAAAAGAGTTTTGAGGCAGGTCAGGAGCCATGGGGTCAAATGCCACAAAGAACACAAAGGGAATGCAGTAGGAGTGCCAGATAAAATACATGACACAAAGCTACACTTGAATTTCTGATAAACAACACATTTTTTATGGATAAGTTTAGTAAGTATGACATACTTATACTAAAAAAATCATTATTTATCTGAAATTCAAATTTAACTGGGAACTCTATTTTTATTTGTTAAATCTGGCCACCCCAGAATATAGGTGATGGAAAGGCTACAGGACTTGGCAAAAGGAAGAAACCTAGAGAGTGCCTTTCAACAGAGCGTTGGGGGCAGGAGCCAGAAGATGGCTAAAGAGAAAATGGCCACTGAACAACTGGGAGTCAGAGGGTCTCAGTCTTGGGGCCCTCCTTGTGCAGGGAACTCAGCAGCTGATTTAGGGACGTGGCTCCTAGTCCTGTGCTGTACCGACTTTCCTGCTGTGGCTCCCAGCTCCCTAAGTTAGGAAAGCACCCACACCCTTGTGCCAAGTACTTGTAGTCCACAGTGGATAACTACATTGATGTTTTTTAAATCATAAAACTGAAGAAAACAGTGTCTGATTAAGAACTTCCCGGAATACAGTGTGAAATAAAAATCTGTTGAACTGAAGAAGTCTAGTGTATATATAACCTGTTCTTAGGTGTTTATCTATACTCAGGCAATTTTTTAAGGCTTTATTTTCTCTTTCTGCAAAAGGGGTTGAATGAAATAAAATTTTGTTAAATGACTAATTAATTCACAATGCTGGGTCTTATTCTGGAAAAAAAATGTAATTCTGTGTGACAACTGAGAACTTAAAGGATAATGAAGTAATATTTAAATGTATGTAAAGCAAATAGCACTGTTCCTGACACATGATACGTTCGATAAATAGTGCTTAAACGTGTTTGGAGGATACCACACATTTTGGACAGGAAGAAAGACTGATTCCTTAAAAACTAAGCTAATTGCAGTATTATAACGGAATGTTTAATTATGTAACTATTGCAATGCATGTATTACATAATAATACAATGTACTTAGTATACTGTCCCACATGTGCTAATCCTTAGTACATGTAAGGTAGCATTTTTGTCCTCAGTTTATAGTGTATTAACTATCACTTGTTAGGTCATTTTGTTTTGTTTTGTTTTGTTTAAACACATGAAACAAAAGTAAGGAACGCTTATTTTTTTACAAATCTTACAACACATAAAAGGTGTATTCACATTGTTACTTAGCTTCCCAAGGGATATCATTGGCATTTTCCTCCCAAAGGATGTCATCTTTCACTGAAAGTCTTAAGCTATTTTTTGTATATATAATAAGCCCATCATACGATTCTGAAGTTCTCCTCCTGTGTGCATTTTTAAAAACTAGATTCTTTTGGGTAGTGCAAGCATCTAGCTTTCTTAAATAAAGATGAAAATGAATTCCACAAATACATTTTCAGGTAGCAAGTCCTCAGTTGAATACTTTATCTTAAATGCTCATTTACTACTTTACATGTACAGTCTTGATTGCAAAATGGATCTGTAGCATGACAAGGAAAAAATATGGAGCGTATTCCATGTTTAAGTTATTGGGCTACATACTGAAATAAATGGAACCAGGACTCTTAACCTCAAGATCCTGTGACTTGCTAGAGTGGAAAAACACTTTCTGGAAAATCAGGGTTTGTCATGGGAACCCTGTTGCATTGGGAACAACTGAGGAAAATTATTCTTTTTTCCTGTGTTTGTTGCATTGAAAACAACTGAGGAAAATTGTTCTTTTTTCCTGTGTTTGTTGCATTGGGAACAACTGAGGTCTTTTTTCCTGTGTCTGTTGCATTGGGAACAACTGAGGAAAATTGTTCTTTTTTCCTGTGTCTGTTGCATTGGGAACAACTGAGGAAAATTGGTCTTTTTTCCAACAGTCACCGAAACTGCCTTTTGGATTCAACAGTGTGATGCCTGCCCTTTCTTCAAAGCAGTGAAGAAAGGCATGATAACTGAGGGAAATGGGCCTTCCTCAATAGACAGGTAGGCATGATGCTTTTGAAATATAAGTGGAGCTCTTGCAAGCATTTGTTTTTACAAATAGAGAATGACACACATGATGGATGGGATAACTTCATAGCTGGTCAAGCATTTGTGCTCTGCAGTACGTTAACAGATTTCTATTTCAGTGTTTTCATTTGTTATTCTTAAAAATGTCCTCTCTTAACAAGAGCCTTTGGGGTGAAAAAAAAAATCCAGCAGCAAACTTCTGGCATCTTCTTGTGAGCCAGCAGCTGAATTATAGTGTCACATTCACAAATGAAGTGATGTAAAATAGTGAATTTTATTATAATGTTTGGTTTGAGGAAACCAAGAATTTGGCCACTAACCATGATATTCAAATGAAACTTTCTGGGAAGTTCTGCAGGGCTTGCCAAGGTAACCTAGAATCTCAACTAGCCTTTGGCATTATTATAAACACTCAGTGTCCCAATGGTGGAAGACATTATTCGGTAATTAATGCGATTAAAGAGATATTGTCAAGTCAAGACCTCAAAGCTCTTACAGCTTGAAGCTCTTACAGCCCTTACAGTATAAAGACATAGGACATCTTCAGATCAACATATCAGAGTAACACCATGCTGACGTGTACAGAGTGACTTACCAATGTAGACACACTCTCTGTACAGACTCTGTGGAGCTTCACTGTTGGAGGATTGAGTAGGAATACAGACAGAAAGGTAAAGAGCTTCTGTCCACAATTTATGATGTTCTGTATCTGCCTGATATTTGTCTTTTTCCTAATGTTTATGCATTGCTTCAGGTCCCTTGGATTTTTCCCAGGATGGAGACTGAGAATGAACATGGATGGAAGCAAGAACACAGAACATGCCCCACAAACACCGACCAGAGGTCAAGTCAGGTAGCTTTGTTAACATAACTCTTAATACAAAACACAATCTGCAGTTAATGATGGACACGTGTAGCAAACTATATACAAACGAGTCAGACCTTCCTAAAGTAGTTTTGAAATCATTGACAATATCTGAGATAATGTTTTAAGATGCCGTATTAGTGTGTTTTGCATTGCTATGAAGGAAATACCCGAGGCTGGGTAATTTATAAAGTAAAGAGGAATGTAAGAAACAAGTAACAGTTAACATTTGAATGGGAGAGTGGGCAGGTGTTGCCCCACACGTGCTGGTGGGGCTTGCATCCCTTTGTCGCATCGACACCCTGACGAGGCCATCAGCTTTTTAGCAGATACACATGAACACTCTTTCATGAGTAAGACAGACCTGAGTTCACAGACACTAATAACCGATTCCTCTCTCTTCGTACTTTCTTTGGTTTTTTTTTCATGACTATGTATCTATTGCCTCATCTTGATGTGTATGCACCAGCAGAAAAATGTGCAAAAATTAGAGTTTTGTGGCTGGGTGCGGTGGCTCACGCCTGTAATCCTAGCACTTGGGAGGCCGAGGCGGGTGGATCGTTTGAGCTCAGGAGTTTGAGACCAGCCTGAGCAAGAGCGAGACCCCGTCTCTACTAAAAATAGAAAGAAATTATATGGACAGCTAAAAATATATATAGAAAAATTAGCCAGGCATGGTGGCGCATGCCTGTAGTCCCAGCTACTCGGGAGGCTGAGGCAGAAGGATCGCTCGAGCCCAGGAGTTTGAGGTTGCTGTGAGCTAGGCTGACGCCATGGCACTCTAGCCAGGGCAACAGAGTGAGACTCTAAAAGAAAAAAAAAAAATTAGAGTTTTGTGATTTATCTAAGAATAATACAGAAAATATTGCTTTTTCGTGAGGAAAAGCAATTCTGTGCCGTTTATTTCAATCTAATAAAATGTGAAATTTGTTTGAAAAACAAAGTGAAAAGAATACTGCAGAGTCACTCTCTAGATTATTTAGGTCTCTCAGGTGAATTGTGTGTGATACACACATAATAAACTAATAGTGTTCAGCTTCTGTTATAAGACTGATAATGTAGATGTGAATAAATTACACTAAAGTTTTGTACAAGACATCATATGTATTGTTTTCTGATATTAACGTCCTCTTCCACCTCGAGGCACTTAGAGCTATTTTAGACAATCCTTTCCTCTCTCTGGGTATTTAAATCCCCATTCCTCAAATATACTCTGAACCAGGTCTCATTGCTGCCACTGAAGTTAGTTGTTAAACGAGGGGGAGTTAATTGAGTTTTACTGGAAAACAGCTACACTGCTTTGTTTACACGTCACCTATGGCTGCTTTTACAGCAGCATGGAATAGTTGTGACACAGACTGAATGGTCCAAAAAGCCTAAAACATTTACTATCTGGGTCTCTACAAAAAAAAGTTTGCCAACCCCTGAGCTAAATAAAACTTTGACACTTTTTTGCATCTAGTATGAAAAAGTTTGCTTTTAGCATCAGTTAATGTTGGTAGATGATACCAAAAAGTACTTGGTGGAAGCCGTTCTACAGAGGGCCAAGATACTACTGCTAAAAACCAACGTTTCGGATCTCTAAGGTTGGGACACAGGAAGCTGGGTTTTAGCATAGTGTCCGGGGACTCTTATGCATACTCAAGTCTGAGAACTGCTGGAGCCCGCTGGTCTGGCCCAGTGGATCTTGTACAGATTCTGGCTCCCTAAGTCTGGAGTGGCCCCAATGTTCTGCTTTTCTAACTAGCTCCCGAGTGACGCTGATGTTGCTGGTCCAAGGGCCTTAGTTTCCTCATCTGGAAAATGGAGATGATAAAAATCTGTATCAGGGTTGTTGTGAGTATTAAACAAAGTATAATATACATTTATATCTTGCTCCCACTGCCCTTTTCAAGTATGTCTGTTCCAGCAAGTTACTTAACATCTTGCTTCCTGTAAGTGGGGCTAATAATAATGCCCACATCACAAGGCTGCTGGAATGAGTAAATGTGATAACACAGATAAAGTACCTAGAACAGAGCCTGGAACATAGTGAATGCTCCATATGTCAGATACTATTATTGTTACTGTTGTCATTATTGTTGCACAAGGTGTCTGACACATGGCAGATACTCCATCAGCAGTTGTTCCCTCCCTGTGCCCTCTCCTATCCATCCTCTCATCCCTCCTCCTCCACCTGGTCCCTTCTGTTGATTTTGAACATGTCTAGTTACAGAACCTCTTTACAGATGCTGGTCCAGAAATACGTAAACCCAAGCAGCCCTACCTGACAGTCCGGAGGGCACCACACAAACAGGGACCCCAAAGGAGCCTGGACATTGGCTGTGCTGCCCAGGCCCAGCGGCCCACCGGCCTCAGGCAGCCTGCAGCAGAGCCCGGGAGAGCGTGGGAAAGTGGGCTCACCCGTCCTTCCCACCTCGTGGAGCACAGACGGTTCCAGGGCTCCCTGGACATTCTTATTCTGCAGCACATTAATCTATGTGGCACCAAGTTTACTTTTCTGAGGACGCCATTTGGGACAATACACGGAAAACCTGAGAAGTCATTTCTCTTCGGCAGCACTGCCCTCCGTAACAAAGCGAATGTTCCTAAAAGGCATCTGGATTTTGTTTCAGGCTTCTCTTTGCTTCCTTGGGGTTTAAGTGCTGCCAGGAACTGCCTTCTGAGAACTGTTTAAGAAACCTTAATTTCTAGACTCAGGGTGGTGTTCATGGTCACATTTTTTGACCATACGAGGGCCAATCCTGTCCTCAAGGATGCACTGCCACTACAGTCCCTATCAGTGTTGCGGCCACCTGATCTCCAGGCACTGGTCATGGAGTGCCTTCCCACACACAAGAGCAAAACTCAGTGTGAGGTGCAGTTTCTTCTACAAGCCGGCTATTCAGTCTCCACCAAGCACCACCAGTATCAGCAGAGCCAGCTGTAGATACAAGGTCTTTATGATCAACTCCACAGACCTCCAGCTTGTTTTGTTATGAGAGCATTCTGTCCAAATAAACACATTGCTAGGACTAACATTCCCAACCGATAGGACCTAGAATTTTATCTCTAGGTAAGATTCAGGCTATCTGTAGAGAATAAGCTAATGAAAGATGAAAGGGGGAGGGACAACAATGAATGGTATTGAGCATCCATTCTTTGCTAGGCACTGCACTACTTGGGATCATTTAGTCTTCATGAAAATTTGTGATAAACCTATTACCACCATCCTTTCCTTCCATCCTTCCCCTCCTATCTTCCTTTAACTCTTTCTCTCTTCCTCCCTCCCTGGATAATTCAGTCAAAAAGCCATTTGACGGCCCCTCCCCTTGGAGGAAGGGGATGTGGAGGCAGACAAAGGGGCTGGGAAGTCGAGGAGGCAACTAGGGTGCTAGGGAGACTGGTCACTTACAGGGGAATTGATGGAAAATAAAAGAAAGGAAGGACAGGGGTGCTCATTTAGCCTGGATCCCACAGCCAATCCACAGGAGCAGAGCTGCAGGTATGTAATGTGAGCCAGAAGTAAACCTTTGTTGGGGCAAGCCACTGGGGTTTGCTGGTCATTTGTTACCCAAAACAAACTGGGTCTAGGCTGACTGATACAGTTAACTGGTAAATAACTTGTATGGTTAGAGTGTGAATATAGGTTGTCGACTTATGCTCTTTCTACTTTATATAAAGAATGACTTATTGATTTTAAAACCATTTTATTGATTAAGCTGGTTAACATATTGGATAGTGCAGATATATTAATAGAATAGTTCCTTCATTGAAAAAATTTCTACTGGACAGTGTTGAAGGAGGCCATAAAACAAGTCTTAACAAATTTCAAAGAACTGGTATCATACAGATCATATTCTCTAGATATAAACTTTACACTAGAAATCAACAACAAAATAACTTTAAAAAAACTCAACTTACTACTATAACACCAGTTTTTGAAAAACAAACAAATAAACAAACAACTCACATATGGATTTTTTTAAATCACATTTCCAAGTAATCCATAGGTCAAATTAAAAAATCACTGGGAACATTCAATATATTAGTACAGACTGATAATGAATTTATGGGATGCTAGTAAGGCAGTACTTAGAAATTTTACCTTTAAATGCTTATGCAAAAAATAAGTCCAAAAACTAACAAGCTAAACAGTCAACTGAAGAAGTTATAAAATAATAGAAAAAATGCATAATAAAAGAAATAAAAAATAAAATTTATAATATAGAAAACAAAGGTATCATAGGTTCAGCAAAAGATTATTATTTTTTATTTTTTTTTTTTTAAGACAGAGTCTCGCTTTGTTGCCCGGCCTAGAGTGAGTGCCGTGGCGTCAGCCTAGCTCACAGCAACCTCAAACTCCTGGGCTCAGGCGATCCTTCTGCCTCAACCTCCGAGTAGCTGGGACTACAGGCATGCGCCACCATGCCCAGCTAATTTTTTCTATATATATTTTTAGCTGTCCATATAATTTCTTTCTATTTTTTTAGTAGGGACGGGTCTCACTTTTGCTCAGGCTGGTCTCGAACTAGCCCAAACGGTCCACCCGCCTCGGCCTCCCAGAGTGCTAAGATTACAGGCTTGAGCCACTGCGCCCGACCAAAAAGATTATTTTATGAAAAGAAAGCTGGAGATGGCCACAATGTCCTATACTCAAATAAATTGAGGTGCATACCTACAATGAAATACTATACAGTAGTGAAAATGAACCCCAGCCATACCATCAACATTGAAGAAAGATTCTCACTTCAATACTTTACAGAATGATATGCTTTCATAACTTTCTGCTTTTGCTTTTATAGTCTGAGAGCAGTTTTTGTGTCTTGCTGTTTGTCAGTATTTCAGATTGTGATAACAGAACCAGTTGGTGATGGAAACTGGCCTCTGAGTCACTGGGGAGGGAGGGGCTTCATTTTGAGTCGTGCCTGGACACGTCAATAAAATAAATGCAGTGTCAGGCTACCTCTCAGATTTTTCAGGGGCCACCTGCTGCTCCTTCCTCCCCTCACCTTTTTCCCAATTACATTTTCACCTCTTAATTCTTCATGTTCTTGATAAGAAGCAGAACGTCGCTATTGTGTTCTATAGGACTAGGTTCCCCAGTACTGGCCAATTTCTGATGATAGCAGCATCCTAGACCTCCGAGCTCCCATCCCCCTCATCCCCCCCACGCTGGGTTCTCTAAAACCTTGACCATGACAGAATGAGGTAGGTTTCCATTTCGGCTTTCATTTGCTCTTTGACGAAAATTCTCAATTCTCTGCATCCATCACCTCATCAGAGTCTGCGCAAACTGGGACCTCGAGCCAAGAAATCCTCTAGTAACCTTCCCTCAAGACAAGACAAACAAGATAACCAAATACAAGCGTCAAGCTTTTTATGGCTCAGGGCTTCAGGTCTCCGCCCAAGGGTCAGCCTTACGCCGCCGCGTCCCCGGCTCGCTCTGACGTCATTCAAGGCTCCCGGAAGTGGCGGCCGGGCTTGAGGTGTCATCTGGCTGCGCCTAGTAGGCCGTTGCTGTACAGTTGCTGGGAGGAGGCGAGAGGGGGAGCTGCTGGGACCAAGATCATGCCTGACAGGGAGAGGTTTCCTGGGCCGCAAAAGACGCTAGGCTTGGGATGAAAGAAGCAGGGCAGATGCAAAATCTGGAGGGCGCGGAGGCTAGGCAGTCAGTCAGCACCCAGACTGTCAGCATGACCGGTGAGTGCCCGAGACCTGCTCCTGCCACCTCACCTTTCCCTCTGCCCCTTGCGTGTCCCGCCTTGAACTCCGGGTTCCTTGCCTGCCCCTCTTCGCCTGCCAAGCTGCTCCTGATAGCTCATCCCCGCCCTGGGGACGTCCCCGCCTTGGTCACTGGGACCGCTCGGCCCTGCCGCATCGGCTTTTGAAGTCTCACTCATTGCCCTCTTTACTATTTATTGTAGGACCTAGAACCGGGATCTCAAGAGTTGAAGAGCTTGAAAATTTACCAAACCACACTTTTACCTTGATTTCCAAATTTACCGCATGTGACGCTTTCTTAAGTTTCGACTGCTTTACCTCCGAAGGTCACCGCATTTTTAGGGCCGTCTTCTAATCAATGCCCTTGTAGCAATGCCCCGTCACAGTCCAAAGACAAGCTTGCTCCAAGACAACGTCAGCTGCGAGGACGTCTCACAGCTAACTTTGGGTTATTCCCATAGACACGTGCATTCGTTGTTCGTTGTACAATTTTTTTCTGCCAGGTGAGGGCTGGAGAAGGAGGGCCCCAACTTTGGAAAGTGCCTCAGGAGGTTGCCGCAAGTGAGGGTCCAAGTGTCTCATGCTAAGAAAGCTGATTCTCTTGTTCTCTAATCCTTTTTCTCTGCTGCCTGATAAAGCAGCTGAGCCAAGGCTGAGCACCCAAGTGGCTTTGAGCTTGGTTACTAGTTTCATCATTAGTAAAGTGTTTGCTTTCTCTTTTGTAGGTCAAATACCAAGACTTTCTAAAGTCAACCTTTTCACTCTGCTCAGTCTCTGGATGGAGCTCTTCCCAGCGGAAGCCCAAAGGCAAAAGTCTCAGGTATAATTTATTTCTGTAATTTTTCCTCTTAGAAGAGCAATGGTCTAAAATTTGATTTTATTGCTCCAGTTTCTGTCACACTTAAAACCAAATTCAACAAACCTTAAGATTTGAAAAATATCTTTATGGTTTAGCTTGATACTTGTAACTCATAGCTGTGGTAGCTCGTCTTTCCGATCTAAAAATAGAATACTTTGTCAGTACTGTGCCATGTTTATCAGGTAATAATGGTATTTATATGTTGGTTTGGCTAATAAGAATATTGTCTATACCACATAATTTATCACCCAATTTTATACGGTTGGTTTTTTAACTAGGTAGTTTTTCCCTCTCCACCGAACTGTAAATTGCTTGAAGATAGAGACTATGTCTTATTTTATCTGGTATATACCGGTTAGCAACTACCATTATAAGGGGTAATCTATGAATGCTCCTTGGTTTCTTGTTCAATGTAAGTAGTCTCTTTTTTGGATCTTGAAAGAGATGACCAAAACGGGTCAGGAATGTATAGCATGAATAATCATAAAAGCCAATAAATTGGAAGTATATACGTCCTACATCTTTTCTCTTACCCTTGGGGCAGCAAGGTGCTATGTTCTCATCATTTTGCTCCATATTTGGAATGGCATGATGCTGAGTTCTCACCATTTCAGTTTGGTAATTCTGGAAGTTTAGAGTGTTGCCATTAATTTTTACAGGGGGCTACAGTCATATTATGGAAAATAATGTTAGGTTAAGTGAGGCATTTAAGACATTTTTGAAAACAGAGGAAAAAGGAGAGAGGGGGATGTGGAAAATCCCCCATGGCTTTGCACCATTCTAACAAAATCACTGTTAACATTTTGATACTTTCCTTCCAATCTTTTTTTAAACATAAGGTTTTTTATTTCACTCTTACAAAATTGTAATTATATTCTGTATGTGCTCACTGAGTTTTCCAGCTTACCAATAATTCTGCTGAAAGGTTGCTTTAGATTTTCCAGAGAAAGACTTTTTAAATCCTTAAATTCCCACAATATTCTAGAAGGCCATTCATGACCACCTGCTTTTTTCTTATTCATTTTGGACATTTTTTTTTTATTGTGGATGAAATCGTATGTTTGGTGCTAGATACACAGAGAAGAAAAGATGTGGTCCTTATTTTCTAATGGGGAGAAAAACTAGGCATTTAAACAATTAATTAAGATACAATTAGATGGTGGAGCTGAGTACAGAGTATAAGCAGAGGTGCTACTAAGACTGAGGGCTAGGCTCTGTGGAAGGAAGGAGTCACAGAAGGGGTAGTATTTGCACTGAGACATGAAGGAGGAGTAGACATTTGCTCAAGCCAAGGGGCTCTACATGGAAAAGCTTAGAGGGATAAGGGAATTTGTGGTACTCATTCCAGAAGGTAAAATTGGGTGGAGGGAAGAGACTGGGAAGGAATCATATCATAAAAATCATTATATGTCTTGCAAAGGAGTTTAGATTTTTTTATCCTATCAGTATTGGGATTGCATTGAGGAATTTTCACAGGAAATGAGGGACTTCACTATTTATAATAAAATGATACCTCTTGCAGTAGTTTTCTCCCCCAATTCCTATGTGAAATGTTTTATAAACAGTAAAGCATTATTAAAAATATTATATATTGTTATTCCCTATTTCTCAACACCGCCGGCCCCAACCCTGGCTCCATATTTTATTAATGGCTTTGAGAAAGCTCTTCATTTCCTTCATGAATTTTTAAGTCCCTTTACTCTTTCTACTTGTTATAGCTTAGCATTATTTTATGAATATAGAAGATTTTCAAGCTGTCAAGGATTTTTTGAGTTTGTTTTTTTTGCAGATAAAATTTATTTTGCACAGCCAAATTAAGAGCAAATATTAGAAATTTAAGACTTTAAAAGTTATGTTTAAGAAGCTGGGCATGTTAGAGATTGAATCCTAATTTTGAAGAAGCTTTTTTTCTTTTTTCAAAATTTTTTTTCTGATATCTCAGAATAATTTTTCTTTTTTTAATACCCAGATTTGATTTCACTTTAGTTCTATTTTATACACCCTCCCAATCCTGTGCTGAAATTAAGTTCTTTTTCAACAAACAGGCACAAGTTACACTTAATTAGTGAACAATGATATTTAAGTTTCTATTAGGAAGGAAGTGATGGGCCAACTAATGGCTGAAGTTTGTTAGCAAATAATACTCACCCTACTGTTTCATCATACTTTATAGAGATAAATACGCAGCCTGACAAAATAACTGAGATGAAGCTTTCAGTTAGCATTTTGTTAAAAAAAAAAATAGTGCCAAGTAAATTTCAGAGTTATAAAACTACATTAGTAACAAGATTTTATGCTCTATATCTTGTTTAACAAAAGATCAGATTTATGACTCCATGTTTTCCCCCAAATCAACAACTCTCAGTTTTCTTGGCATCTCGTTCCTTCATCTGGCAGGCTCCATGGAAGTTTTTAAAATGAAAGAAATCAGTCTTTTGTTTTAAATATTTTATTTGGAATCTTAGAAATCTGACTTGTACCCATATCTGTTTAAAGTTTTTAAATTGAAGTTAAAACAGACATAGAAATGAGTACAAAGGGCATCAAAACAGAACAAAGAAAATCCTTGTCTTATGAATGCCAGTCAACCTGGAAATAAGATTGACTTGGACACATGAAAGGTTATCACTTTTATATTCTGGTCCTGGAGCTTGCCCTGCTCCTGTTCACTGCATTAATGTCTTTCCAGCTGTGCTCCCACACCATATCTCGTAGGACCACAGCTATCCAGCCTTAGTGTTGGGTAGGCCTCCACTTCTATTCCTTACCTGAATGTCTTGGGACCCAGATTCCCTACCTGGGCTGGGGGATCCTCAGGATTACTCTAGCAGTGATCTTCTGAGTTAAATAGGCTTTTGCATATTAGCTTGGGAACTTGACTATCATTTTTAATATTGTGTATATGAGAACATGCGTTTTAAATTCCAAAACAGATTTATCAAATATTTAGAACGTAATTATTTGCAGGTTATCAGCTACTTGTGTATCTAATATCAGTAAAGCAGAGGCATATGATAATTTCATTAGTTCTTCTGATGTTACGGCTATTGCAAAGAAGCCAGTGATAACGTAGGGGAAGAATACAAGAATGCAAGGAGTACATTGCACCCCACTTTTATTTATTACACAAACATTATAGTTGAAACTGAAGATTTAATCTACAACTGCAACATTAAAAAATCATACTATTTGTATATTTTTTTCTCTCCTGGGCTTCCTTTTTGTACTAATTAATATATACATATAATTTTGCAGATAATTGCAATCATAGCAGAAATAAAATTTTGTATTTAACATTGTACTGCTATGGAGTTTATATATTAATCATTTTTGATTATACAATAGGGACACATCTAGATTTCATACTGTTAGTATATGTTGCCATTGTTTTTATATTTGTGAAAATATTAAATTCCTAAAAATGATACCCAATTTTTGTGCTCAGTATTTCTTTACCATTTGCTAGAATATGATTTTCCAGTTAATTGCACATGGTGTTCAAAAGGTTAAGTAAGGTCTTTTTCCTATTAAGAGAAAAAAAATATTCTTTAAAGTAATAAGGTCACTTCACTTAAATTCTTTATTCTGCTTTTGTTATAGAAAGTAAGTCAAAGAAAGTCCAGGATACAAATTGACATGTAATTGTGTTGGAAATATTGCATTTGACACTTTACCAACCTTTTGTCTTTTTAAAAGTATTTTTATGAGTTCCCAAAGTAATGTTGTTCATTACTTATAAAATGGACAGAAGAAAAAAATTCCTCATAATTCTACCACCCAGAGACTACTGACATTGTTGTATCATTTTCTAATCTTTTTTCTCAATTTCCTTTACTCATATGAGACCATTTAATTCTGGATCTGACCCTTTTCACTTAACATAAGAGAATACTTATGCTATAATGTTATAACGTTGGAGCAGCAGCTTAGACTAGTGTTTTAAGAGTAGCCAGTGGTTTTGTAGCCAGCTCGCCTGGGTTCAAATCCTGGCCCCAACCCTTCTTAGTTGTGTAACCTTGGGTAAGTTACTTTATCTCTTGTGTCAGCTTCCTCATATGTCAAATGGAATGTTACTAGTACATAACAAATATATGGAGCTTTTATAAGAAATTAATGAGTTAATATTTGTAAAGCTCTTTGATAGTACCTGGCTCATGCAATGTACTATGTTTTTTACTATCATTTTGTTAATAATTGCATAACAGTTTATTGATGAACCCATCTGCTCCCTTATTATTGAATGTTTAAATTGTCTGTAATTTTTACCAGCCTTAGTGTGTTAACTTACAACCACTTCCAAATATAACTGATGTGAGTTTTTTTATGTTGTCAAATACTTAACACTGTATGGGTACTCCTTAAGGATTATTCAGCAAGGTATACATTGAGTATAAAAACTAAGAATTTTTAAGAGTCTAGTCCAAAACTAAATAAGTGAGTGGCAGAGAAAGTAGTTGTTTATGAGACTCTGGGGCGGGTGGGGGGGTGGAAATCACAGTTAATGAAAAGTTTTGGAGTAGAAATCAAGCACTATGAAAAATGGCTGTTATTTAAAAATATTTCTCCTACTGTTTCATAGATACTCAGTTTAAGTTAGACTTATCTAAATTGCCTGAATATTACTTTAAGAATAAGAATTAGAGTAATTGCATTGTTCCCTCATTTTTTCTACACATCTCATATTGTCCCTCTCTCCTCTTTCCGTTGTGTCTGCTGGTACCTTATCTTGATGCTGAAGGACCTCACTTTTCCAGAACAGAAGCAATGTAGTAGAATGGTTAAGACAATGGATTTGGGGCTAGATCTTGGCTTACCCATTTATTAGCTGTGTGACCATGGTAAAGTTACTTAATCTCTCTCAGCCACAATTTCCTCATTTGTAAAATGTGAATAATAGTAGCTACTTTATAAAGTTGTGAGGATTAAATGAGATAATTTAGGGCCTGGTATATGGTAAACACTCAGAAGATGTTAGCTACTGTTATGATTTTCACTCATATAATTATCACCACTGCTACCACACACACCCCTGCCGTTTGACTACCAACACCATCCCTTCCTTTATTTCCTGTTATGCTTAAACAGAAACCTCATTACCAGGACATAGGTTTTCTTACAAACTTCTCCTTGGAGGTTATTCCTTTTTTAATATCTAACACTTGTTTCATAAAACTAAGAGGTCAACATTCACAAAGTTTCCCATTCCTACTTTAAAACTTTCTCCAATTTATTAACTATCCCACCCAGTTCGGGGCTCACAGAATTCTGTATCACCTTGTCTTAATCATCTATTCACTTTATAGTCACTTTCCTGTGTTCATAAATCATAAGCTCTATGGGAGTTATATCCTGAGCCGCTAGGTCTATGGCTGGCATATAGCAAAGACCCAATAAGTATTTTTTGAACTAATAAATGAAGGACTTTGGCTCCTGCTTCAAAACTTTCTGCTTTCAGTTTCACTTTTAGAGATGACTTATGGACATCCCTATATTCATTTTCTATTGCTGCTATAACAAATTACTATGAAGTTGGTATCTTAAAACAACACAAATTTATTACTATATACTTCGGTAGGTCAAAGTCTGAAATGGGTTTTACTGGGCTAAAATCAAAGTGTCAGAAAGGCTTAGTTCCTTCTGGAGGCTCTAGGGAAGAATCCGTTTCTTTCCCTTTTCTGGCTTCCAGAGGCTGCCTGCATTCCTTGGTTCGTGGGCCCCTTCCATCTTCAAAGCCAGCAATGGCCTTGAGCCTCTCTCATGTTGCTTCACTCACTTTGACTCTCCTGCCTCCCTCTTTCACTTACAATGAGCTTTGTGATAACATTGGGGCCACTAGATAATCCAGGATTATCTCCCCATCTCAAGGTAGATGGTTAGCAGCCTCAGTTGCAACTGTAACCTTAATTCCCCCTTGCCGAGTAACATAACACAGTCATAGGTTCCAAGGACTGGGACAGGGAGGTCTTTGGGAGCGGGCATTATTCTGCCTATGACAGTCCATATCTGATACCTTTGCTACATAGTTCCTTATCTTCTCAATTCCAGTTGATTTACTTCTATTCTACTTTAGTCATTCATGGCCATACTTTAGACTTTTCCATTGCTCAAAACTGCTCCAATTCTGAAATCTTAAACTTCAGAATTTAATTTTCTATCACAATTCAAATTCTAATTTTCTATCACAATTTCTAACCGCAATTTCTAATTTTGGAAAATTACACAGGGGCTAGATTATAAAGGCCTTATTTACTAGATGAAGTAATCTGAATTTGACCCTGAGCAAAGTGGGAAGTCAATGCAGACTTTCATTAAGGAAAAAAAAAAAAAGAATGGTCCAAAGCCAAGGAAACCAGCCTTTAAATATGGGAATGTTGAATTAATCATATGTCTTATATACTAATCTTTTTTCCCTTTAATCTAATTTTTATTAGAAAAATGAAGAGGGAAAGCATGGATCCTTAGGAGATAATGAAGAGGTGGCCAGAGTGTCTACTGACAAAAAACAGGTGAATTTTTATGATTTTTTAAAAAAAGGTATATGTGCTCATAATCACAAAGCAAAAGGAATAGTATAAAGTAGAATAAAAGTCCCTCCTATATTCAAGATCCCCATTCTTATTTCCAAGGGAGTTTTTTTATATACTCTTCTAAAAATACTCAGTGCCTTTACAAGACTATATGTCTCTCCTTTTTAAAAAGAAAAGTACAGATGTGATTGGTCTACGATATGCTCCTATATCTTGCTTTTTTATTTTTAATTTTCAAATTAACTCTTGGCACCTTCTAATATTAGTTCATATAGATGTGTTTAGAAACACTCTGCCTTAGTTCTCTCACACTACCACACATCCTGCTGGTTATGCCAAGCATGCAAAGCCCTAACTGCTCTTTATTTGGGCCATTTCTCAGAGTTGTGTTTGCACTGAGCATCCTTGAAAGTTGAGGTAATGTCTCCCTCCAAGGCAAGGAGCAAATTGGCTTACTGTTTGCTATGAAACGGCAGGCTCCCCAAGCTCAGTGTTCCTCTCCTATAGCACAACCCACTGTGTGTCCAGGCAGCCATCTGTGTCCATCTGGATTACCCCTCAGGAGGCTTGAGGGCAAAACAGTTACACACATGATACTCATACTGCTTGCTGGGCTGTGAATAATAAAGTCCTTTGTTTCTGACCCAGGAGTTTCATGTCTTCTGCTAATAGCCATGAAACAGTAACAGGTGAACTAATTAGTTGGTAAGCTGGGTAAAATCAAAGCCCAGACCTGAAAGATGAATCTTGTTCTTTTTAATATTGCATACTATTTCCTTGTTACTTTAAAACTCTTTTGAATTTTCCAGAGATTCCAATTCATTGGGTGTGGAGTGGAGACTGAGCATGTATATTTTGAAAAGAGTTACTTTGATGATTCTGATGTATATTCCTGGAGGTTTCCTGATTAGTTCTGAGAGTGAGTCTCTAAAATGCCCAACAAGAATATAGAAATAATTGGTGTCAGATTATTTAGATGTTTTCATTATAAGAAAGGCAAAGGGAAAAAAATAGTTAATCATCATTTAAGTAAATGTACTAGTTCATATACAAAACAGACTGTCCTCTTTGCCCATGTTTTAATGTAAAACTTTGTGACTAGGATTACATAGACAACTTGCCAAGATGTTAGTGAAGTAAACCAAAATCAAGATCCAGAACAGTGATTCACTGAAAAGATTCAGTCCTCTGGGAGTTGCAGTAAGTGGAAGTGCCAGAATGGAATGCAACTTAGGCTTTTATTTGTTTTGTTTGGTTAAGTTTGGGTTGGATAAGTCTTTGTCTCAAACTTGATATTTTGACCTTAGCTAGAAGTAAAATGAAAAAAAATTTTTTTCCTGAGGTAAAAGGGATGTTAGACCAAAAAAAAAAAAAGAAGATAAATTTGGCCCAAAACGTTGTTCTAATAAAAAATAAATTGATGAATATGCTACTCATTCATTAGGAACAATTTTTTTCAAAGTCTTTTGTGGATAAGCTTTCTGACTTTATTTCTGTCTGCTTAACCACTTAGTCTAACATTAAAATCATTCGGTTGCTGCCACTTCCGCTAGTCACATTGGTTCAGCTTAACAATGTGAGCTTTATTTTCAAGATTTTTTGATAAGGCATCATCAGTTATTTTCCAAAGTGACCATTTAAAAAAATAAATAAAACTTGCTGGAAGTCTTCAAAAGTAGATAATAACATATGCTTTGTAGTTGAGGAATATAAAACTCTAAGAAATTTTAGGATGGGGAGGGGAAGGGGTTCACAAATTTAAGGTAAATTTAAAGCTTATTTTAAAAGCCATATTTTTCATATTTTAGATATATTCTTAGTATATATATTGTAAAGGAAAGATTTTTGTATTGCTTTTACTTTTATTTTTTGGACAGGGTCTTAAGTCTGTTGCTTGCAGTGGTATCCTCACAGCTCACTGCAACCTCAAACTTCTGAGCTCAAGGGATTCTTCTGCCTCAACCTCCCAAGTAGCTGGGACTGCAGTCACATGCCACCACACCCAGCTGATTTTTTTTTTTTTTCTAATTTTTTGTAGAGATGAAGTCTTGTCATGTTGTCCAGGCTGGTCTTGAACTACTGGTTTCAAGTGAATCCTCCCACCTCAGCCTTTCAGAGTGCTAGGATTATAGGCATGAGCCACTGCACTCAGCCTGTATTCCTTTTAAATGTCCTTATAGTTTAGGAGAGGGGTGGTTAACTCAGAAAGGGAATTCCATAAAATCGTCTGTATTCTTTCTTTTTAGGCCTTTTGCAAAATATCATTCTTCACAGTTTCAAACATTTATACTCATAACTGAACCTGAAACTTGACTACTTTAGTTAACATAGCTTTGGTTTGATCCTTTTTTTTTTTTTTTTTTTTGAGACAGAGTCTCGCTTTGTTGCCCAGGCTAGAGTGAGTGCCATGGCGTCAGCCTAGCTCACAGCAACCTCAAACTCCTGGGCTTAAGCGATCCTACTGCCTCAGCCTCCCGAGTAGCTGGGACTACAGGCATGCGCCACCATGCCCGGCTAATTTTTTGTATATATATTTTAGTTGGCCAGATAATTTCTTTCTATTTTTTAGTAGAGACGGGGTCTTGCTCTTGCTCAGGCTGGTCTCGAACTCCTGAGCTCAAACAATCCGCCCGCCTCGGCCTCCCAAGTGCTAGGATTACAGGCGTGAGCCACCACGCCTGGCCTGGTTTGATCCTTAAAATGATTTCAAATATGTTGTATTGGAGGGTAGTATAGGGTAAAATCCCTTTGGAAGGGGATGGGGGATGGATAAGGGACACCCTATCCTCAGCCCAAGTTCCCCTTATGTTGTGACATTCAGTCCCAAACAGGATCGGGTTTGCATTCTTACTTCAGAATCTTTTGCTGTGAGAACAGCATAGCCTATTTTGTGCCTTATGTAGAACTGATTTTTTTTTTTACCTTAGTCTGTTGTATGTGATATTAATATTGTTACACAAGCTTTTTTGATTAGTATTTGCATAAATTGGGACACTTTAGGTTCAAAGTAACAGAAAACTTTCACTCAAAGAGGTCCATTGGAACTCTTCAGAACCCAGCCAGTCCCCGGCCTACAAGGCTTAAATCAGGACAAGCCCAGTTCCCTCTCTGTGGAGTACTGCTAAGGTAGCTCAAGCTCACTGCTGCCATTGAGTTCGTTCTTCCTTTCTGACACCTGAGCATATATCTTCCCTTTTTTTGATGTTATAAATTATTTATATATGTAGTAGGTGGGGACCCAACTATGTTAGTCTAGATTGCCATAGTGCTAAAAATTAGTACAGCTAGTTTTTTAGAAGTTGAGAATTACCTTTATTTTAGTCAATATTTTAGAATTTAAGATGACTTCTGCTTTAGTTTTGTCTTTTGCCATTTGCCATCTATGGGTTTTTCAGAGTCATGTAAATTCTCTGGGCTTTACTTATCCATGTATATAAGCAGGGTTTTTGACATTTTTCTTTATTACCGTCTAGAAGGCTTGAAGCTAAATAGTCCTAGAATAGCAGCTATAAGAAACAAATCGACCTGGTTCTTGCCCCTTACTCGGTTAAAATGTGTTCATCTTTCACTAGAACAAATTAATGATAATTGCATGCTTAATTGTTTGGTTCATAGAGCCTAGGTCTACAGATTTCTGGCATAAAGTCAACACCAAACTTTCAGAAATTTTTTTGGATCTAATGAGAAATATGCTTTCATACAAACTCTTCCGATAAAGTACTAAACAAAACTTTCATTTTATTAATAAATCAAGTATAATCCATGATGTGATCACTAGATATTATAACTAATAAGTTATTATTTTGTATCTTAATGTAGGTGAAGAGAACTGGTCTTGTGGTGGTGAAAAACATGACAATTGTTGGTCTCCACTGCTCTAGTGAAGATTTACATGCCGGGCAAATTGCTCTTATTAAACATGGGTCAAAGTTGAAAAACTGTGATCTTTATTTTTCCAGAAAACCATGTTCTGCTTGCTTGAAAATGATTGTAAATGGTAAGTGCAGATAAGGCTTTGTTGGCGATTAAGAGCATTTATCTGAAAGCAATTAGTAGGAACAAATTTGCCAAAAACCACAGAGATAATTTAGAAATATAAATACATATCGGAAGATAGTTTGACATATTGTAAGATAAAGAATCAGAAAGCATGCATTCTAGTCTCAACCCTGGGCACTCACCAGTTAAATGACCCTCAGTATATTAGTAGACTAATGCTAGCTGCTATAACAGTTAAGCCCCCAAATTTCAGTAGCTTAGGATACTAGATATTTATCATCCGTGTACTAGTCCAACACATGTGTTGCTGAACAGCAGGCAACTTTTCTCCATGTGGTTGATTCATGGGCCTAGGCCTTGTCTGTCTTATTGTATTATCGTTTCTAGGGCCTTGATCCTCTGTATCCAGAGGCAGACTGAGGGAGAATAGAGAGGACATACCTGCTTCTTAAAAACCCTGGCTAGAAGTCACATACATCATTTCCATTCACATCCATTGTGGGAACTGTAGTCCCTGGCTGGGCAGCTGTCTTCCAATGAGTGCTGTATACTTTTGGAAGGAGGAGCACAAATGTTTAATGTTTAGCCATGCATCTCTGCCACATAGGCTACTCACTAAAATTGTTTGTACTTATATTTTCTACCCGGGTAAGTATGCAAACCATTCTTCCATTTAAAATAAAATATATGTATCTTGCACATAGGCACCATGGCAGATCAAAAAAAAAAAAATTAATGTGGTTCCTATCCTTTTCCTCAAGGTGGTATTTAGAGTCCAAAATAACAATTTAATGTAACACATCATCTAATACCAAATGAGTAATAAGTCATATGTGATCTCAGAGGAGAAACAGTGATCCTTGAAGATTGGCATGTTATGAAAGGCTAGTGCTTAAGCTAGATCTTAATGGGTCAGAGGTCAAGGAAGAGAAACACATTCCTGGTTAGGGGAACAGCACATGTGGAGTTATCAGGTTGTATAAGAAGCAGGGTTCTGGGGTCAGTATTTGAAACAGGATTATTCTTGGAGAGTAGCGGCAGATGGATTATAATGATAGGTTGAGGCTTTAGTAGAGAAATTTGAAAAACTGTATAGGCTTTGGACTTTATCTTATAGAACAGAGTTCCTACACCTGTTTTGAGGAAGAGCTATTTTTAGTTACATCAAAGTCTTAAGAGTAATGATTAGATCTCTGTTGAGGTCAACGCCTTGAGCTACAAGTGGCAGAACTTATAGAAGAAATGGGTCACATAGCTAGAAGCCCCCTTCCTGCAACAAGTAATTTCAAGCAGGTTGGTATCTGTGATAGTGATTTGATTCTATAATATAATCTTTCAACTGCAATTACCAATAAATAGAGAAGATCGGCATGATAGTAGTAGCAGCAATTTTTTTCCCCTTTTCCCAATTTACCTGACAGATTGGATATTCATTTTATCATTGTGCTTAACTGACCTAAAATTCCTTTTTATAGATAATGTGGAGCCATTGAAGATTTTTGAGGATATAACATGATTTAAATTTTATTGTTATCGAATTGGAGCAGGGAGAAATTAGAGATTGGGAGCTTGATTAGTAGACTGTTGCATTAGGCAGGGTATAAAATAGGGTTCAGATAGTGGCATTGATATATAAAGGAAAGTATGTGAAAGAACCAAAACATTTATTGACTGATCTGTTCTAGAGTCAAGGGAGAGAATGAATAAAAGATAGGTGTGTGTTGTGCCAAGCTGACTGTACTGAACGCACTCTTAATAGCCTCGGAGCCACGAATGAGAGAGAATAGGAGAATGCTGGGAATTCATCACTGCTTGATGTCTTTGAGTTAAGACATTTCATCCTGGCAAGAGAGATAATGAAGTGTAGAAAATTGGGAAAGCCCTGCAATGGAAATGCTTTCATGTTGGTGTTAGACCCTTATCTAACCATAAAACAGAATTGCTATGTTAGGTGAGGCTTTTAAGCTAATTATTAAAGATATTTGCAAAAATTTAAAACAATGCCATTTTTCTCACTAATTTTTGTTGTTTTGGAAAACACAGGTTTTTTTCCATAAAGTGTTATTTATACTAATGTTTAATAGGTTATTGTTATTTTAATGGATTAATAAATACTTTAACATTTTGTTTTAATTTTCTAATGTAGTACATATCAATAGATATATTTTACATAAACTAAGCTCTTTCGGGTCCTGAATAATTTAAAAATTCTAAAGAGTGTAAACGGGTCCTGAGATCAAAAAATCTGAGAACCTCTGCTGGAGCCTTTGCCGCTAGTACATGTTTGTCTAAGAAGTATTCATCCTATCTTCTTCTTGAATCGAGGATTATTGGGAACAACTAAGATAAACTTAGATGAAAGGTTCACTGTCACTGCTGGTTAGGAAATGGATTATAAGAACTGGAACAGAGGGAAGGTGAAATGCAACCAGAGTGACATGAGGGTTTCAAAATTGCTTTACAGCACAAGCCACAGTGAGTCAGGAGTAGCAGGGAGTAGATACAAATGTTCACTTGTTTAACTTAGACTTTTTATTTCATCTATTATTTTGAAGGTTAGAACACCCTGCGGGCCATCTGTCTATTTGCTTCTGGGCACAGTCACAAAAAAAAAAAGTCTCTCCTAGCTGAAATTACATGAATTACATGAGATGCTACCAAAGGGGTCTCTTTGTTGTAAACTATTCATTAATTGACTAACATTTGTATGCTTAACTATGTATAAGACATCTCATCGTTCAATATCAAATACAAATTAAAATATTTTTTCATGTTTGTTATCCAGTTATGTTTTCTCTTTTGTAAATTGTTCATATCTTTTGTCTCTCTTGAGGCCTTATTGTTCTTGTCAATTCATATATGCTCTTAATGAATTAAAATCTTTTCTGTATATTAAAGATTACTAACTTTTCCTCTGTCGCATTGATTGAAAAATGTTCCCTTTGTTGTTTTGTCTTTAATTTTGTGGACTTAAAAAAAGTTAATATTGTCCCCCAGCGCTACCCCAACATCACATAAGAATTTTTACATGTTTTAAATTCTTTGTGGACATTGTTGATATCTTTTATTATGAGGAGGACCATAATTTATTTAACCATTCCTCTATTTTGGTCATTTAGGGTTATTACTGTTTTAAAGAATGCTATACTAAACATGCATACATGATTTTTTTCTATTTAGAATATCTTCCTAGAATGACTTCTCAGAAGAATTCTGAATCAGAAGACAGGAATATTTGTAATGCATGAATGAATTGTTTATTCCAGATACAAAACTCTAGACAGTATCAGTTGTTGGCTGTAATATTTTGAAAATTAACCATGGAGGACTCTGGTATATATTAGCACTGGCCTTTGGGACACACTTAGCAAAACCAGTGATTCCACAAATGCCTTCCCATGGGATCTGTTAGAGGTCAGCTAACTTTCTTGAAAAGGCCAGATAGTAAGTATTTTAGGCTTTGCAAGCCATATAGTGTCTGTTGCAGCTGCTCAACTCTGCCATGCAGAAGCAGCCAAAGATTATATAAATGGGTGTGTCTGTATGCCAATACAATTTTATTTATGGACACCAAAAATTGAATTTCCTATAATTTTATATGTCACAAAATATTCTTTTGATTTGTCCCTCTATTTAAAAATGAAAAACCCATTCTTAATCTGCAAACTGTACAAAAATCAGCAATGGCCCGGATTTGGCCTGTGAGTGGTAATTTGCCAACCCTTGGGTCATATAATAGGTGACATGATAATAGACATTTACTGTATTGGGGCCTTTAGATCTACTGCAATGATAGGGTGGATTTATCAAGAAAACCCTAAGTCTAGCATGTATCAGATAATTACCTTTTATATTTTGTATTTCAGCTGGAGTTAACCGAATTTCATATTGGCCTGCTGATCCAGAAATAAGTTTGCTTACTGAGGCTTCTAGTTCTGAAGATGCAAAGTTAGATGCCAAAGCAGTGGAAAGATTGAAGTCAAACAGTCGAGCCCGTGTGTGTGTCTTACTTCAGCCTGTGGTGTGTTATATGGTGCAGTTTGTAGAGGAAACCTCTTACAAATGTGACTTTATTCAAAAAATTGCAAAAATATTGCCGGATGCTAACATTGACTTTTATTCTGAATGTAAACAAGAAAGAATAAAAGAATATGAAATGTTATTTTTGGTTTCAAATGAAGAAATACATAAGCAAATACTAATGACTATAGGTTTGGAGAACCTGTGTGAAAATCCATACTTTAGCAATCTAAGGCAAAACATGAAAGACCTTATCCTACTTTTGGCCACAGTAGCTTCCAGTGTGCCCAACTTTAAACACTTCGGATTTTATTGTAGCAATCCAGGACAGATTAATGAAATTCACAATCAAAGTTTGCCACAAGAAATTGCAAGGCACTGCATGGTTCAGGCCAGGTTATTGGCATATCGAACTGGTGAGTTACATACTTAGTTCATAAATTGGGGCTGATTGGTTGGGTTGGATTTGTCTCTGGAGTGTTCATCTCATCTATGATAGAGTTCATTTACTCTTAGATGCTAAATTTTGCTGTTCATACAATACAGAGAAGTTAGGCCCTGTCTTCCAGCAGTTTTGGGATTCCAGTGGCCTTATGTTCAGTACTATATTTATAAATCCGGGCCTGAATATCTAGGACCTTTCTGCTCTTATGATTTCACTGTTTATTGAGTCCTTCACTAAAGATAGGACAGAAAGAGAAAGGAAAGAGGACCAAAATCATTCATTCTTGTTAACTCTTCAATATTTTGTATGCAATATTTAATAAAAACTTTAAAAAATCTTTACAGTAAAAATATTGTTTAAGTAAATTCAGTAGAATAGAGGTTCTCAACTGGCAGCATATCAGAATCATCATTGAAACTTATATAAAAGGTTCAGATGCTACAAACTTTAACCCAGACCTATTAAACCAAGTCCTTAACCAAGAAGGAAATGGGCCTTTGTTTTTTTAAAAGTTGGGCAGGATATTCTGACATTCAGCAGGGTTGATGATCCCTCAGTTCTCATTAAAGAATTTGATTCTATAGCCACAAACTATGACTGCAACAGTATTGTGTAAAAGACTGATATAATGTATTGTGGGTTATATATTAGTCTCTTTGCCAACTCCAGCTTTGTAAAGAATTTTTCTAGAAACCATTCAAAAAGACAGAAAATAAATGGGAACAGCTATTTTAGATATAATTCACTAATTCCCCTTCGCTGATTAGAATTCAGCAGAACCCTATGTTCCAGAGTAAGGTTGGAGATGTGAATCTGCTGTTCTTTTGCTTGATCTCAGTACCTCTTGCTTCTCATAGAACACCTCATCATACCGCCTGTGATCTAGTGTTTAAAGATGCAGTATATATATCAGTGTGCAGATGGGGAGAGGGGTTAAGAAAAGAAAGGGATACCGAAGGTACAGGTATAAATTTGTATATATATTCTTTGCTAGATACTCTATGGTTATATTTCAAATTATAAATTTATCCTATTACTATGCACAGTTTTGTACCTAAAGCCATGTTTATGTATTTGGTAGGCAGTTTAAAAGATTTTTCAGGGTTGTTTCTGGATAATTTTTTACCTGAAACTCAAATCCTGAATAGGATGCAACTCTGCTGTCATGCACTCCACTCCACTGTGCGCTTATTTAGGAAAGAGACCATGTCTTAATCATCGTTTTTTCCTTAGCACTAAACACAATGTGTGTTGAGTAGATGAAAGAAATCTTTTTGCCAGGCATGGTGGCTCACGCCTGTAATCCTAGCACTCTGGGAAGCCAAGGTGGGAGGCTCGCTTGAGGTCAGGAGTTCGAGACCAGCCTGAGCAGAAGCAAGACCCTGTCTCTACCAAAAATAGAAAAAAATAGCCAGGCGTGCTGGCACTCGTCTGTAGTCCCAGCTACTCTGGAGGCTGAGGCAGGACAATCACTTGAGCCCGGGAGTTTGAGGTTGCAGTAAGCTATAATGACGCCACTGCGCTCTAAAAAATCTTTTTATATCCAAAGATATTTATCCACAATAAGGTCCACAATCCCTCATCCAAAACCCTTGGGGCCAGATGAAAAGGAATTCAGAATTTTTCAGATTTTAAAAAGGTAATGTGGTACATATGCTGTTATATAGCACTCCCAGTGGAGTCTGAAACAGTACCCTATAATCAGACACATTAATACATATGGAGTAAAAAAAATATGAATATTTGCACTTAGCAGAATAATTAAGGGCTATAAATAACTCAATTTGGGTCAGGCTTGGCCATAAAAGTGCATCAAATTGTTCAAAAAAAATCTGATATAAGGGATTTCAGATAAGGAATTCTGGACCTGTAATTCTTTGATGATAATAACAGTGACAATTTATTGAGCACCTACTATGTGTCAGGCACTGAGCTATGTGATTTCCATACGTATCTCACTTAACATTGAGGGCAATCCAGCAAGGCGGATATCCCCATGATACAGCGTGTTTCCAGTTACTCAAGTTTTAATTTCACACTCTTCAGTTTGGTTTGATGACTTTGTTTCTTTCTAATTAATAGATGAAGATACCATTTCATCAGACCATGTCGTTTAAGAATATACATATGATTAAAATGAATTCTGAAACCTCTAAAAATAATTGAAAGTGGGTGCTTGGAATTGCTTTTCGAATGAGGAATAAAGAGGATCCACAGAGATGTCATTAAAAGTATGTTTCTAGAATATCTGACGTGGCCAAAAAAGTGTAAGACTCTTGCGGGAGAAAAGAGTAGAAGGGCATCACAGCTACCTGTTTTAAGGATTGAGTTTTGACCTCCTTTGTGTCCTGTCTTCCCCACTAGAGTAGGTGTTTTCCAAAGCTAAGGATTGTCTTCCTCCTGGACCACAGTATTGATGAAAGTAGGCTGGAGTAGCCAAGAAAGTGAACTGTTTTAAGTCATAACTTGAGTGAGTCCCAGATGTTAGTATGCCTAAGGGTCAAAGGGGGAGGACATGAGAAATGCAGATTCTTGAGCCCTGCCCACCTCCCTTGGAGAGGTTGATCTGGGGGATCTCCATGGAAACCAAGAGTTTACCTTTTTAACAAGCATCTAGCGATTTGATGCAAGTGGTCTATGGAGCAGGTTGACAAACACCGTCATGACCACAGGATCAGGAGCTAAAGTAACCACACGCCTGTGTTCCGGAGCAAAGAGTTCTCTGACTTCCAGTGATCAAAGAGCCCCAGCAATTTGGCTTGGTAATCATAGTTGATCTTTCTTTCAGAGCTGTACAGAGAAAACCCTGTGAATGACCAGATCATAGAGAGCAGTTTCTGTAAAAATTACAGACATAAAAAGATGTTTGAGAAATTATCTCAGTCTGTTACCAGCCTTAGGGCTGGATGAAATGGACTTCATTTGATATGAAAATTTATTCCTATTTGAAATGGTAACTGGTAGAGAATATTATCATGGCATAACTAACTTTAGCTAGGCAGTAGAGCTGCAAGCTGATGGAAAAGTCATATTTTTCACCCTCCTGACAAGGTTTAGTCTGTCCCTAGACTGAAACAGAAATAGTGGCTCCTGAGAGTAAGAAAACATAACTTGAAAAATACTTAATGTTGGTGATAGGAAGAGTAGGCTCTTAATACGAAGAATTTCTATTTTAGGTTTTCATTTGCCACCTCAGATTTATGCGTGAATTAGGTAAAACTTTATTTGCAGTAAAAGTTTTGGTTTTGTAAGCAAATACAATCTATGTCTATAACTTCTGCCACTTGCCTTAGATATGTGCATAAAGCAATTGATTTACATTCTTGCCCCTCATGTTAAACTCGAAAGGTCTAGGAAGGAACAAAATTTTGTTTACACCAAAATCCCTTTTCCCTCCACTCTGTAGGAGTAAGTCATCCCGTGTACTCTACCCCTCAGCATCAAGTTCATTTCCTTCGGAGCGCAGCACATATGGATTGCTTGTTTCCTTGTCACTATGCTGCTCCCCCATCCAGCTGTAAGTTGCATGAGGATGGGGACTACTGTTTGCTTCACCACTGAATACTCAGCCTCTCGCACCCTTGGCACCTACGAGGCACTCAATGAGTGGACATCTTTGTTAAGGAATTCTTGATGTCAAAGGGTCGGGTGGAGGAAAGGCGAGTAGGTTGATCTGGAGGGCTAAGTTTTAATCACTTAATTTCTCTGCCTATTTTCTCATCTAGAAATGGAAATTTTATCTGCTTTACCTGTAGGGTAAAATGAGATCATGGATAAAAAGTGCTTAACATAAATTATACCAATGCTTTGTGGTATAATTTTGAAAACCTTAACTTACTTGAACTGGAAACGGGAAATTTTTTTAAGGTTAACTTATTTATAAGGCATCCTAGTTTTTAATGCAATGGTACACAGATTTTCTTTGTACTTTTCTCAAAAAGTAGGTATTTAAATGCTATCATTGGAAGGATTAACTTTTAGGAAATTGTAGAGTGAAGCCCCGGGTTCACTTAATCCTCCCCAATATGAAAATGCTGCAGGGTAAATTCACATTAGTCCCTTATGAAGATTTTGATAAATACTATGGTTTTCATAATTAGCATATATTTGTCTTAGAAACTTGAAATTCAACCTGGTATAGAAGGCAAAAGTAGATCTTTAATATGTAGCATTTCTATTTTTTTTTTAATATTCTGTTTCAGATTAATGGTTTTAAGAGTACAGCTTTACTTGTTGCAAAGGTTTTGGTTATGCAGGGAAATTATAATCTTATGTTTGTTTATAACTTCTGCCACTTGATTTAGAAATGAGCATGATAACTTGGCATTCTTTTCCCCCTCAGGGTAAACTGAAGGTCAGGGAAAGGACAACATTTTGTTTAAATCAAAAGTCCCTTCATGTACCTTCTAGTGATAGATAACTAGGTAGGTAGGTAGGTAGGTAGGTAGATAGATAGGAAAGTTGATAAATATTTGTTTATGCAAAACAAAATACCATCCCCATCAGATTGACAAAAATGCTTTTACCATTCTTTTTAGTGATGCTACCCAATGTTTAATTAGATATAAGAAAGTGAAAATCTTATATACTATTTTTATTTCAAATATAGATTGATCTAACCTTTTGGGATAGAAAATAATTTGTTAAAATCTATCCAGAGTTTTAAAAATGCTTATACACTTGGATTCTATATTTTCATCTCTAAGGAGTTATTCTAAGAAATTGAAAATTTTGAAATTTGGACAAGGAACTCATAGAAATTTTTCTGAGTCTTTAAATTATAATTTTAATAAAAGTTTTATATATTTAAGGTGTACAATATAATGTTTTGATATATGTATACATAATGAAATGATTACTATAGTCAAAAAAAAGAATTGTTTTATGTTTGTATCAGAAGTTTGAACTTTTTTTCTTAGCAAGAACATTTCCATAAAATGTCTTTTCCCGGATTAGAGTGTAGAAAATGCTAGGAGAAGACAAATTTGGTTGTTGTGAACAGTTATTATATGAAATCCATAAAGTTCAGAAACCTTTATTCAATTTCATCATCTACAGAAGTAGTCATTTAGAAATTGACTTGCTAGTGGAGAATCAATGAAGTTGCACTTAGTTCTGGTTACAGCTTCGAAGAGAACTGACTGTGGGCAGCGCCATCCCCACTACCCTCCACCTAGACATCATGTGTGATCCTGTCCAGTTATTTGGAACCTAGCTCCCATGCTCTATACTTCAAAGTATTTATTTTAATACTTGTCTATAATTAGTGAAGATGTCAAGGATTGCTGCTACATTTATGAAATATGTTTCAGTAAATGTTTATTATTTTTGGAAAAATGTATTTCTGAAACTAATAGATCATTGGTTTTTGCTGAATTAAATGCCATATATCTTTCAGAGGATCATAAAACAGGAGTTGGAGCAGTCATTTGGGCAGAAGGGAAATCTGTAAGTATGAAAATAATTCTTTAAATATTTAACCTGAATTTTGTGTATGACATCACATAGTTCAGTGTTCAGTGCATGACATTTTACTGACCCATTGAGATTAATATTTTTGTAATAGTGCATGTACTCTGTAAACATTTGCTCATTCCCTCAACAATTTTCTAGATAGATGCAATCATTCGGCAAACCTTTATTAAATACCTTTACAAGTGAGGCGCTGTGCCACAGTGCACATTGAGGATTTAAAGATCACATTTTCTGCCTTTCATGGCCTCATAGTCCAGTGATGGAGACAGAGAAGTTAAAAAGAGACTGTTCTATAAGTGTAATTATTGTATAACCAATACTGTGAGAACATACAGGAAAAACCTCTACTCTGCTTGGAGAAATGAGTGAAATATTCTTGGCAAGAGTAAGAGCTTAGTCTTGAAGAATGAGAGGAGTTCATCAGACAAAGTAAGTTAGTAGGGGTAGGAAGATAACATGCAGAGGTAGGGGTGAAAGAATGTGGGAAAATTGCAGTGATTTGGTACGTTGGAGTCCAGAGCTGTATGTACAGTAGGCAACGAATTGGACTGGGCCATGAAGAACTCTGTATCCCACGCAAAGACTTTGGACTTTAGACAGTGGCATGTCCTAGCACAGCATTAACCAGCGGAAATAAAAGGCAAGCCACATACAGAATTTAAAATTTTCTAGGAACCACGTGTAAAAAGCTTTTTAAAAGTCCAAAAATCTTATTTCAACATGTAATCAATATATAAATTTTTAATACAAATTTTTATTCTGTATTTTTTGGATTTCTGTATTTTTGGGATATTAAGTTTTCAAAATCCTTTGTGTATTTTACACTTTCGGCACCTCTCTAGACTAACTGCATGTGGATAGTGGTGACTGTATTGGTTGATATAGTCCAAATATTTTAAGTGGGAAAATGATTTGATTAGATTTGCATTATAAAAAGAATGAAGTGGGTAGACAGGAAATAGATGAATAGAAAAGAGACGATGAGGACTTGGAGTTATGGGGATGGGTTAGGAGGGTGTGGAATCAGGAGGTGTTTAGTAACCATATAGCTGTCTGAAATAGGAGCCAGAATGTTGCTTCAATGGACTTTATAGCAAATAATTTGACAATTTGCTTCGATGTTTCATAAGGCCTTCAGGTTTAACCCCGACAATACATCCAGTATCTTCCTTGCTATCCTGCTCCTTCGTCAGTGGTCAGCATCTCACTCCCTGTTACTCCACACAGGCAATCAGTCACCCTGTGCAATGGATTCCACCTTCAGAATGCCTCTTGACTCTACATATCTCTACCCCAACTGTTAACTCCTGCTAGAATAGATTCCTCTGCCAGAAATCCCCATAGCATTCTGTGCGACTCATCTGTGACACTCACCACAGTTAAAATTGTGTGCCCTGTTTCTTACCCTCCCCAGATTATCAGGTTCATGAAGGTAGGGACTCTTCTCTCTTGTGCACAGCTGTTTCCCCAGTGCCTGCCACAGGCCTGGCCTACAATTGGGACTCTCATTTGTGTTAAAGTGAATGCTCAGCAGCCTTTTGGCTTCACATCTGGTTCTTAATTACTTTGTGGAGAATTTCAGTTTCCAGTTATCTCTAGTGTAGGCAGGCAGCGTGGTAAAGTGGAAAGACATATGGGTTGGAGTCAAGCAGCCTGGGCTTGAATTCTGGCTGTGTTACTTTCTAGCTTTGTGACCCTAGACAAGTTATTTAACCTCTCTTGGCCTCAGTTTCCTTATCTGTAAAATGGGGATAATAATAGTACTACTCTCTAGGTTGTTTAGAGAACTGATCAAATGAAATAATGCATATAAAATGAAGCATGATGTTTGACATTTAGTAAATGCTCAAGAACATTTATTAATTAGATAATATTTTATTTGCAGGCTTTCGTTGGCTCACTATAACATGATTTTTATTAAGCTGCTACAGTAATGCGTCTGTTGACACTATCACTTGAGTAATTGTAATATATTGAAATTTAATGAGGTTTATAGCATATTCCAAACTATTATAAACTTGTCATTGATGAAATATTTCATTATGATAATCAATAAAGCATTCATATTAACAACTAATATGCCATTGACTGAGAGAAATAAGAAAAAGCCACTGAAGTAAGAAGTTGTGATAATATATTATATATAATAGAGGCTAAATGAATACTGAATATTAAAGGGAAATGCATTTTTTTATTTTTATTATTAAATTACAATAGCACATTTTTAGCTCAGCAACAGAAATTGTATGTTCAAAGTATTTTTTAAATGTCTAACGTGTTAACCAGTAGCACAGCACAGAGCATTTAAGAAACTAACAATCACTTACTGAGTACCTGCTATGTACATAACACTGTAACATGTGTACTTTAAGGGATAGACAAGAAGTGTAAGACATGATTTCTGCTCTCCAGGATCTTACAATACATTTGTCTGAATCAAGTGAAACAATTTGTGAGTTCAATAAGGTAGCACTTAATTTAATTGCTAAAACCAAGGACTGCTTTGAGATTTAGACTAGAGCGGGGATCAGCCTTCGTGGAATTTAGCTTTGATAAGACCACACTGCAGTAAAAGGATCTGATATTGTATATTTTTTTTGATGGCTCAGTCTTAGAAAATTAAATGAAAGGCCGGGCGCAGTGGCTCACGCCTGTAATCCTAGCACTCTGGGAGGCCGAGGTGGGAGGATCGTTTGAGCTCAGGAGTTCGAGACCAGCCTGAGCAAGAGCGAGACCCCATCTCTACTAAAAATAGAAAGAAATTATCTGGAGAGCTAAAAAGATATAGAAAAAAATTAGCCGGGCGTGGTGGTGCATGTCTGTAGTCCCAGCTACTCGGGAAGCTGAGGCAGAAGGATTGCTTGAACCCAGGAGTTTGAGGTTGCTGTGACCTAGGCTAATGCCACGGCACTCTAGCCCTGGCAACAAAAGTGAGACTCTGTCTCAAAAAAAAAAAAAAAAAGAAGAAGAAAATTGAATGCATGTTCATTACACAGAGTATGACAGCAACCTTTAAAAATATGTTGCAAAGTGCCTTTTCAGAATGTTGTAACTAACGGTTGTTGGTTTTCTCACTTTCGTAGGGAAGTTGTGATGGAACAGGTGCTATGTACTTCATAGGATGTGGTTACAATGCTTTTCCTGTTGGATCTGAGTATGCTGACTTCCCACACATGGATGACAAGCAGAAAGACAGAGAAATAAGGAAATTCAGATACATTATACATGCGGAGCAGAATGCCTTGACGTTTAGGTATGATAGTCTTTTACATGTACTTTTCTTTAAAGTGGTAGCAAGGGTTAGTTGAAATTCATTTTCTTTTAGTTGTAATTTATTTCCTTTTTCAAATTCTAAGACATTTTCTTTTCAGAAGTATAACTTTGGTAAAGCTTCGTTCTCACTGCCAGACCTGAGGCCATTGCCATAGGTTCTCCAGGCCTTCTAATTTATTAAGTCTTTTTTTCCTTCCCTCTCTTTCCAATACGAAAGTTTTGAAGCCTGAAGTTTGCCCTTTAAGGTCTTGCTCAGCCTCTCCTATTTCTGGATGTTAAGATCTCCATTGATTTCTAAATCTGGAGCACATATATTTATATTTATGAATACAGTCATGTGCCACATAACGTTATGGTCAACCACAGACCACACATAGGACAGTGGTCCCATAAGATTATAATGGAACTGAAAAATTCCTATCACCTAGTGGCATAGCCATTGTAATGTCATAGCGCAAAACATTACCTTTTCTATGTTTAGATACACAAATACCATTGTGTTACAATTGCCTGCAGTATTCAGAACAATAACATGCCATACAGGTGTGTAGCCTAGGAGCAATAGGCTATACCATATCCCCTAGGTATGTAGTAGGCTACACCATCTAGGTTTATAGAAATACACTCTATGATGTTCACACAACAACGAAATCACTTAACAGCACATTTCTCAGAACGTGGTCCCATCGTTAAGTGACACATGACTGTACATAGACTTCATTTTGAACCAAATTGCCTTAAAAGAGCTTTTGTTAGAGATTATAATATTACCTCCTTCTAATGTTAATTTAGATCATTTTCACAAACACTTCTCAGCCTTTACCATTAAAGGGAGGAGGTTAGGGGGTTAAAAAACTGAATAAGATGCAGCTCCTGTCCTTGGAGAGCTTCTGATGCAGTAGGGGATAGAAGACTGCATCCACGTAACAGGGCCGATTCTGTGGGAGAGGCCGATACAGTGCTGTGGACATTCAGGGGCTATTATAGACAAGAGGGGGCATGCAGAAGAAAGCTTTATGAAAGATCTGGCATTTGACCTGAGCTTTAAAGAAGTGCCAGGACTGTGGCAATTGGAGATGCTTCCTCGAAGGGAAGACCATTCTTGCTTCCAGCATAAGCAGGAGTCTAGAAGTAGGAAAATGTGTCATGTGTTTAGGAACATAAATATGCCACTTAGGCTGGAATGTAGACACATGGGAAATGCAGCTCTCGATGATAGGCTGGGACTGGACAAGAGGAGATGCTGAGTTCAGGCTGTATTTGGTAGTAGGGAAATGGAATGGCTTTGACAGAGCCATGCTCTGTAGATCATGTGGGTAGCAGGGGTATTGTTTGAACAGACTAGATGCCTAGAACTCTGTTGCCCTAGTCCAGGGGAACAGAAATGAGAGTCTCCTTTCTAGGAGGTAGATATGGAAGGCTGGCAGAGGGGGAATTGAAGACAGCTGGCAAGAGCAGTGTAAACCACAGAACCTGGAAGTCAATCCTCATAGCCTCAGATGAGAGCAGCCCTTAGTCCTGAACTATCCCCAGCATGCAAAATTTCACCAAAAATCTCCTGTTCTTTTCCTTGTCCTCTTCATTACAGATTTACTTGCTTCATTTTGTACAGAGGTGTAAATATGTCAAATACAAACTTTTCTTAAATAAAATTATCCTATGACAGGGAAGAGGTAAGAGAACTATAACTCAAAACATAACTTTGATATTAATTTATTTAATTAGTAGACATTTATTAAATATCTATTAGATACCAGATAGGGCTAGGTCTCTAGGATACCATGAGTTAATGTCTGATCACACATGGTAGCTCTTAACGAGGGTGTTCGCTTTAATCTCTAATTCCAGTATTATAAAGAGGTACTTACTTACTTAGAAAGCATTGTTTTCCTTTTTATGTCTCTCTCTCTCTCTCTCCATCTCTTTCTCTTTCCCTCTTTGGTGTCTGCCTCTTTCTGTTTTCACTTACTTGTAATCTGATACTGAGCATCTTAGAATCAGTAAGTGATTTTTGGTTATAATAATTGTCATGTTCAGGTTGTATTTGTAACATTTTATTAATTTACATATTTTGAACATTCACTAATTCGGCAAGAATAAGGTTCGATGATTGTTGTTTATAATGTAAATCTGTTTTTAAAAACAGCTCAGTTTGAGTGTTTAAATATTTCTCTAAAAAATAACTTACCCTTTCAGAAACTACCTTCCTAATGTTTTATAAATATTTTTGTAGGTGTCAAGAAATAAAACCAGAAGAAAGAAGCATGATTTTTGTGACAAAGTGCCCATGTGATGAATGTGTACCTTTAATTAAAGGTGCAGGCATAAAACAAATCTATGCAGGTGACGTAGATGTTGGAAAAAAGAAAGCAGACATCTCCTACATGAAATTTGGGGAACTTGAGGGAGTGAGCAAATTTACAGTAAGTAGATATACATTTTTTCCAAGGTGTACTTTCTATTAATGTTTTAGGTACCCAGCTGCATATTGTAAATTAGCAATTCCTACATTTTTAAAGGGTTTCAACAAATTATTATCATTGAATTTATTTTTATGTGCAAGCACTTGACCTATCTACAAATGTTCAGCTAAGCATCCCTGCTTTATGAACTTAAAATCTCTGTAGAGAATTGTACGTTGAGCTTGCATATCTTGAGCAAATGGGGCCTTTGGTGCCATCTGGTGGCTGATAGAAGAAAATCTTTGACTCGCCTTTCCCTTGTTCCTCCTTTCTGTCCTGGATGGAGGGGAAAATAGTTTCAGATCACCCAACAGATGGTGAGATGCGCACACACACAAACACACACTCATTTCTCATGAGAAAAATCAGGAAAAAAATAGAATTTCCTACTTGATATTTTTAAAAAACCTCTTTATACTTCTTTACTATTTAGGTGTTTTAAAAAACTTTATTTTGAAACAATCTTAATTAAGCATACAGAAAAGTTATAAAAACACTACAAAGAAGTTTTTTTCCCAGAAGTTGTTGACATGATACCAGATCACCCTTTATTTCCTAAAATGAAGAATAACCACGTAACTACAATACAACCACAAAAATCAGCAAATTAACATTGATACATTACTGCTATTATTCCACAGATTCCAGCCAGGGTTCACCAGCTGCCCCAGCAATGTTCTATATAGCAACAGAATCATACATTGATTTTATGACATCCAATGATTCAATCCCGGCATTTAATGTAACATTTATATACTGGAATTTGCAGTGGGTAGAAAAAGAATATAAATAACTATTTATAAATTTCAGCTTTGCATTCCTGTTATATGCATCAGTTTGAATCCAGGGTGCCTGGAACATTTACATACACACACACACACACACGTATATAATTTTAAATATAGGAATATACTGCCCGTTTCTGTGCATATATGAAATATCATAAGTTTTAACCATTTTTAATGTTTTCAATTTTTTTTATTTCTAATTGTTTTACAGTTTCTAATTAGTCAAAGAACTCTCTAGTTCCGTGTTTTTGTTTTCTGTCTCTTCATTCCTCCTGAAGAATGTAGAGAAATAGGTTTTTCAAATTCTTTTCATAAAGATAAAGTGACCTAGCTCTTCAGGACGATGAGAAATGGGTCATTGCGAATTCTGAAATATCTTGCTTGCTGGTAGGTCTTAGTAGCTTTTCATTTGCAAAGAGAATAAAGAGATGAGAAGATCGAAAAATAGGGCAAGAGAAGCAGAAGGAGGCAGGAGGACAAAGGGAGGCCCAAGGGGCAGAGATGGGAAGCAGAAATGCCTCCGGGGGCCAGACCCTCCCAGGAGTAATAACCTCACTCATGTACTTTTCCAGAGGAAAGATGTACTCTCTGTTCTTCCCACGCAGGCTAGCCGTCCTTCCTCTCACTCTTGCCCTCATCAGGCCTGGCTTGAAATATTATGTAGATGGTTAGCGAAAACACCTAGTTTTGTAAATTCCAGTGATTAACACATACTAGTATTTGTTCTAAATTTGAATTTCAGTAATGATTATATTCTTACTTTTAGACTATTAAAAGTGGTATGAGTGTCAGTAAATTGATATTTGTTTTTAAGATTTAAATTAATTTTGTTTGAAAGATTTTTACTTTTCTTTTTGATTTGTTATCATAGACCTTGAGATAAGTGGTGCTGTAGCAAACTAGGCTGGGGGGGCAACACTATTTTCTTCTCTTTTTGAAATGGGATCTCACTATGTTGCCCAGGCTGATCTTGAACTCCTAGGTTCAAGCAGTCCTCTAACTTCTGCCTTCTGAGTAGCTGGGACTACAGGTGTAAGCCTCAATGCCCAGCTTAATGCTATTTTCAAGAATATTTTATGGGTGTGTATATCCATGTCCACTTACTCAATTCAAGATTATTGGTTTTTAATTTTAATTCTCAAATTCTTTTTTTTTCTGCTTAATATATTTGGATTTTTCTCTATTAGGTCATATTACTTTTGTTTATTATGAAAGTAATATATGCTCATTTTAGAAGACTAGGAAAATAAAAAGGAACATATATTATCCCACAACTCATAGATACTACTGTTAACATGTTGCTCTAGGCCGGGCACGGTGGCTCACGCCTGTAATCCTAGCACTTGGGAGGCCGAGGCGGGTGGATTGTTTGAGCTCAGGAGTTTGAGACCAGCCTGAGCAAGAGCGAGACCCCGTCTCTACTAAAAATAGAAAGAAATTATATGGACAGCTAAAATATATATAGAAAAATTAGCCGGGCATGGCGGCACATGCCTGTAGTCCCAGCTACTCGGGAGGCTGAGGCAGAAGGATTGCTCGAGCCCAGGAGTTTGAGGTTGCTGTGAGCTAGGCTGATGCCACGGC